>JACGAQ010000311.1:0-178465 GCA_014119065.1 Orius insidiosus | reverse complement strand
AGTTTCAAAACGTTCAAGTACCTATCACATTTTGCACACTTAAAAGGTTGAAACTTCATGTGAGTCTTCAGAAGATTGATTGTACTAAAATTCTTGTTACATTGTTCACATTTTAAGAGGTTTACTAAGTTTTGTTGTTTAGTCATAATCATTGTAGTCGGAGTTTCATGAACCAATTCAAGAATTCCTAAATATAAAACAATCAAAACTTTAGTTTAAATCGAGCAAACTTAGTAAATTTTCAAGTAAATTTTTTTTTAACCTACCGTCTGGCGATAAGACAAATTTTGCATTTTCCAATGAAATGTCTTCAAGCGATATTAAAGTAGTTTTAGGTTGAACATGACTCCTTTCATGATTTTCCTTATCATCTAAAGAATCAAAACTCAAATCACATTTTCCACAATTAAAGTTCTTTTTCTTGGTGCTGAAAAATAAAAATATTATTACACATCTGTGTGTAAAAAACAAAAACTAAAGCGTCAAGCTTACTTTTGAACAAACATAGTGCATTGTGATTTGGTCGATGTTTTAGCAAAGCAGATTTCGTGTGAAATTTCTCTGGACACAAGGTACACTAAAGTAGATTTAAATAATAATCAAATCTCTAGTAATTTTTTTCTCTCAGAACATACTTTATAAGTTTTCTCTTTTAAATGAATCTTCGAGTGTCTCAGAAGGTCTGAAGGTCTTTTAAACTGTTTCTGACAATCAGGGCATTCGTGCATTTTGTTTGCTTTTAAAATAGGGACGCCAATAAGTCAGTATTCGTATTATTATCAACCAATATTTTACCGACATTTTCCTGTGGGAACCTGCTCAAAATCTTTCAACAGATCCCCTTAAAATAAAAATAGATTATAAATAAATAAATAAATAAATGAATAAAAACATAATTTTATTGAAGAATAACATTAAACTTACCACAAGAGTCTAAGGTATCTAACGCTACTAGCTGTTTTTCTTGACTTCCGCCTAACATATTGTCTGGTTCGATTTCCTGAATTTTCTGTACACCTTCAGAGTGAAACAAAAATGAAAGAAATTTTATTTCTCATATCACCAGAGGCAGGCTGGGATTTCCAAGGGGGGGGGGGTCCACTGTCGATACAGGTTGACTGTCTTGGGAAAAAGATTGTGGGGAGACAGCAAGCAAAACGCCTTAAGTTCCGGAGGAACAGTTGTTTCTTGGGAAAAAGGCCAAGGAAAAACCCAAGAAAAAAATCAAGTGTGAAAAAAAAAACTACACGTAACGCTCAAAAACGGCAATTCTCTGCCAGAACACCAAAAATCGAGATGTTTCTTCATCAAACAGTTCTCTTCTGCCCCACCTACCCTAACACTTTTAACGCGGCGGCCATATTGCCGTTCCTCTTCAGTCGACGGATAGTTTTATTAAATAACTTATTGTACTGACGGAAAGTTTTTTTTTAATAATTCAACTCCTAATGTATGTTTAGTCAAGGGAAAAATAGTTAAAAAAATATATTTGGGTTATTTACTGGAGAAATCATTATGACGGGTATACCCGTCAGCCGTCCACGCGAACGAATTTTTCGGCGGGTTGCCTAGTCAGCCCCTGCCGTCTACCCAGAAACTCTTTTTCATTACGTCTTTTCAAATATAAATGGTAATCTTCATCGAAATAAGGATAGGAAAGCTAATAATTATCATAAATATTAATATTGAGAATAATTTAATAGTTTATACAATTAATTAATAAATTTAAAAAAAACGACTAATGACGAAAACTGACATTTGCACGGTCTTCTAGGGGGTTGAAAGAGGGGCGGTGGACGAAAATAGAAACATTTTTCTACCTACTCAGCCCGAAAAATTACTTTCTAAGAGAGAAGGCTCATGACGGGTATACCTGTCAACCGTCCTCCAGTAGCGTTTCGATAGTACGGGTATACCCGTCATCAGTGAGAGGGAAGTGCATCGATATGACGGGTATACCCGTCATCCGCGTTGAAAGTGCTAAGGGGAAGTCATTTTAGTTCTAACCATCCCTATCCATCCCTAACCATCGCTAAGGGTGTTTTGGTACCCAAAATTAGGGCCAATCCGCCTCTGTTCACAACCATAATACATACATTATAAAATGTGTGTTTACCTTTATGCAAGTAAGTAATATTGTCCATAGATTTCTGAAATAATAAAATAAATTGAAGAACAGCAAAAAACAAAATAATCAGTCTACCTTGTGTTCCGTAGGGTTAATGTTGTGAACTTTTATCAAATGGCTGGAATAGCTATTAACATTACGGAAAAGGCAGGTGCAATGATCGCATTTAAACGTTGTACCTTCATCATCGCTTACGTCATGCAATCGGTTTATATGAGCCTGTAAATTACCTTCAAAAAACATTTAAATGTTATAAATAAAATGTAAATGGAGATGGGGTGGTTACCTTTTTGAGTAAAACAAGAATTACAGAATTCACATTTGTAAGGCTTTAAACCGCTGTGTTTCAGCATGTGAATTTGCAAAGAGCCTTTTTGCGAAAACGCTTTTGAACATACCAAACACTGTAAAAAATAAAAAAAAATAAAACAAATAAATCTCCCTAAAATTAAGGGGGAGGGATGGGTAACAGGGGATCTGGACATCTTTGAACTTATGGCAAAATGAGGGTTGTAATTCGCAAATGGTAAAAGATTAACCTACCTCATACGGTTTTTCTCCGGTATGAATTCTCACGTGTCTTGCAAGTTGACTTGGTTTCGCAAATGTTTTTTGACAATTTTCATGGAGACATCGGTATGTTTTTTCATGAAGTCTTTTGGACACTTTTAGTCTTTTCTTTTTCAACTTTTTACGAGATTTTTTCTACAACATTATTAATAGTATTTGTTTTTCGATTTGAAAGGAGTACTTTATGTTGGAGCTCCTTCATATGTGCTTTAAACGCAACTAAAGAGTCCAACCTGACATCACATTTTTTGCAATGGTACGATTTTGAGGGCGAAACTAAATCACTGACATGTTCCTGGATGTGATTATCGAGTTGAATCTGAAAAACAAAATAAAATTGGGACCAAACTTTTTTCTATTCTACTTCACCTTCTTGATTTACATGGTTTAATATTAAAAGCATAAAATCAGCATTGAACAATAAAAATTAACATCTAATGAAATTAGGATCCAGGAGTGTGGTTAAACTAAAAATCAAACTGAGGGGTGTGGGATGATTCATCCCACAATTGGTGACCCACGACGAACGAACACAGCGATGAAGCAACAACAAACACAACAAGCATCAGTATCGACTCGCTGAACTGGTGGAACTCCCTCAACTCGTCAGCAGTTCAGCACCTCTTCAACCCACTGAATCGGTGGAACTTTCAACATCGGAACGAACTTCTCGACATCTGCGACACTAACGTCACAGCTCGACAGTTCGCGTTCCAGCATCCGTACACGCTCGACAAACAGCACCCAGACCTTCACCCTAATTTTCTCCGTGGGGGGGGGGGGGGGGGGTACCATAACTTATGACCTAAATATCATCAGAGCCTAATAAATCACATCACACACAACACATCTCTTCTATCGATTCTAAATTAGTGGTTTCCCGAATCGCATCTCGGTTGAAAGTAAGGGATTAACAGAAAAGATGCTGTTTGGAAAACATGTGGGATCCAGATCACAGGGCATATTAACAGGTCTCTAAGGCTCAGTGGCAGAGTGCAGGGACGAAAACCCTGAGGTTGCAGGTTCGAATCCTGCTAGGGGCAGAACTTTTTTCTACTCTATTTTACCCTTCCTACCCCCTTCCTAATTTCACTTTACTACAATTGGTTAATTTTTTAGATCATTTCAAATTGTCTTAAGTCCCATCCAAGCTGGTTTCACCATAGTTGAGTCTACCTGAATAAGAAGAAGGAGAAAGAGGAGAAGAACACGATAACAGCAAAAACCGGGTATTTACCAGGTGTGTAACTATGAAACCGGAATTCCTTAATAGAAAGTAAATGCTAAGTGTGCACAATTAGTACAAAACAGCTTCTCGGGTGACATTTAACTGATCTGCAAGTTGTTGCTGCGTCTGAGTGTCATCTTCATCCAACAGAGCTTGAAGTCATGGTCCTCAAACTTTTTGGGTGGTCTTCCACGTTCTCCGTCTTCGACGTCAAAATTTCCACTTTTAAACCTTTTAAACCACTCGTAGCATTGTGATTTACCAAGGGCATGGTCACTGTAGGCTTCCACAAGCATTTGATGCGATTCGGAAGCAGTTTTCTTTAATTGATTTACAGAAAATCAATGCTGTCCGCAAATGGGTCTTTCCGGGTACGAACCTCGACATGTTCCGTACAGTCCAAACTTAGCCGTTACACTGAAGCTTGGGTTGTGATGTGTTCATAATCCCAGTCTTATCTTTAAACAACAAAATGGCACTGCTTGCGGGCCAAATATGTTGCTAAAGTTAAAGCTAGGGCTGCCTATAACTGAATTCCGGTTTCATAGTTACACACCTGGTAGAACTATATCACTAAACCCTGTATTCTGATCGACTTGAAATTTTCAGAATTTGATTACATCATATCAAAGAAGAGCTGTATGAAATTTCAAGTAGATCGTCAACAGGGAGCTGAGATCCCGACACAAAAACATGAATGGCTACCGCGTTCCTAGATGACACAAGTGTGGACTAGACTTTAATGGTGGAGTGGCTCAGGGTCATAATTGAATCACTTCCTAGAAATCCTAGAAATTCTGAACTCCACTATGGAATGCAGTCATTGAAGTTAATTTTCTAGGCAAAAACCCCTATTTGGGCCCTCAATCCCGCCCTGCCTATTCCACATTATGAGATTAGATGACCAGCAAACAATCAAATAGAATTGTTCCAAACAATATAAAATAATACCTGGCAGGTGAATTCTTCGCCGCATTCCTGACAGAAGAGACTATCTTCACTATGGTGTACCCAAATGTGGGCTTTGAGTCCAGCAACTCTTTTAAAACGTTTTTTACAAATGGGACAAAACGGATTTTCTGGATCATGAGTCGCCAAATGAGGAATTAAATTGTTCTAAAATGAAAACGATTAAAATAACATACATACTTATTTTTAAATTTAATAATTTTTACCTCAAAGTTAAAAGATTCAGGACATTCTGAGCACTTGTATGGTTTTTCGGTAAGATGGTTGAGTTTATGCTTTTGTAGTAGACGACGAGTTTCAAACCAAACATTACACAACTCACAAAAGTACTGAAAGAATTATTTACTTAAATTAAAATTTTATTAGTAGGTACATTAACTTACGTTTTTCGACTGGACTTCTGGTTTTAGTGTCTTTTCCAAATTCTGACATTTCTCCTCATTAGGGTTTCTAATCAACAAAAATTTATCAAAACGTATATTAATTTAATATTGAAAATAGCAAATGAGAGAGAATGAAGTACTAGTCTGGAGCTGGTCCCAATGGGAACTTTCTCAAAGAGAATACAGTAGACTCCCTCTTAACCGGCCACCTCGGGACCAGAGCCTGGCCGGTTGACCAAATGGCCGGTTAATCCGATGTGCAGGCATTTTCGTGAGAGAAACCAAGTATTTTTACGTGTATGAATGTACTACATACATATATTCATTCATATATCAAACATATGTACAGAAAGGTGTATATTAATAAAGATCACGATGTATACAGTTGAAAAAAGTAATATTTTTTCAATTTTTTCAATTTCAAATGAACGAATGGTGAATTATTCACAGAACAAAGAGACGAGAGATGATTATTTTCGTCTCATTTCTTCCGGGAAGGCTGTGAAGCACCGATATTCGCAAAACAAGGTACGAGAGAGTTGTTCCTTCCCCCGGAAAAAAAAGAAAAAGGTGGCCGGTTAATACGACGGCCGGTTAATGCGGGACCGGTTAAGAGGGAGTCTACTGTATAAAGGAGGGAAAAGTTAGGGAAAAAGAGAGGGAAATATAAAGGAACGGAAATGGATACGGCAGGAAGGTAGGAAGGAAGAAACCATCAAAATGTCGGGTAAAAATATAATTTTGATTATACCCATGGTGTTTAACAGTGGAACTTTGATTTGGTTTTTCGGACTGCAGTTCTATTGAATTCATTTCATTTCGAAGAAGTACTTGCTGATCAATAACAGATGGAAGCTGTAAAATTTAGATAGGTAGAATGAAAATATTACTTTTCATCTTGAAATCATACGTTATTTTCATCGAAAACCAGGCTGACCAATTTCTCATTTGGAAGGTCTTGGACAGCAAATGGAAATGACAAATAAATTTTATCGGTGGCACTGAGTTCAGAGTTCCCTTCTGAAAAATATATATTAAAATCTTACAGTATCAAAATGCTCCACAACTAAAACAACGCCGTTGTGAGTTCCCATAATAATGGAGTTAAAGTGGTAGAAAAATTCATTTACAAGCGCAACAGTCATGGATTATTTTCTGATACATTACCCTTGGGTCCTTACTATACTAGAGAGTTTATATTTGTGGGTTTTCAGGGCCTTCTTTCGAAAAAGATTAAAAACTCTAACCATCACATAATATTACCGACGTCATTTAATATGGTCATTGATTTTGATTGTATCCAGCCATTTTTAACTTATTGTAATTGCTAAGCTTAATTTTAAACTTACTTAACTAAAGTAATAAACAAATAATAATAATAATGAAAAATATTTACCAGTCACTAAATTGCATTCAGACTCAAGCTCGAAAGGAATGTCGATTAAACCGACGTCGGCTAACGTGGGAGTTTCCATTTAAAATTAAACGAACCTAATGTCAACAAACCTCGATAGTCAAGTAAAAAAAATCACAACTAAAATCAAACGTAAGAATTTTGGGCAAACAACTACTATGATTAAAACTATACGACGATATTGTTAAAAAAAACATGAAAATGAATTCATATTATAAAACTCCATCAATAAAAAAAAAAGAATAAAATGAAGATTTCCCTTTAAATAACATCTGTGGCTTCTGGCTCAGGGCTCTGTCACCTCTAAACTCCGAGCCTGATACCATAGAGAAGAGGAATTTGACAAAGATTGTGCACATGGAACATGGCGCCTCAGTTAAGAAAAATGAAGCAATCGATGACATCATTTTAGGGAGAGTTTCAAGCAAAACATCTTTGGTTTTGCTTGGGTTAGAACTAGTTACAAGGATCATAGAATAAACACAAGTCCCTGGTCTTTATTTTATGCTTTTAAATTAATTACAGATACAAAATTCTTCATCACATTTTAATGATTAGTACAGTAGTTACTATTAAATAAAGCAATTCCGAATATGACGTCATAGCATTTTTATAAGATAACCTCTCCATATTATGTTGATTATCATTACTTATTATATGAGTGTCACAGAACAACAATAACACGTGTTTTCGTCGTTCTGTGATGAGTGTTGCATATTTCTTGGCACGGTTGCTACTTTGTGAAAGCTCGTGAGTCGTGGTATGTAATGGCTTTAATTCTTAATCTTATTCTAAAATCATCTTTACATTAGTTCCCTGCGAATTGGTATTCTCGGAAACTAGATTCTAGACGTCAACCAAACCAAAATGTCAAGAATTATTATTAAAAATTTGCCCGATATCGTAAGTTCTTCTTCAGTTTATTTAATGAAATATGTGTTCTAATTTCCTAACGTATTTGGCAGATTGACGCTTCGAAATTAAAAGAAAAATTCAGCGAGTTTGGAAGAGTTACAGACGTACAGTTGAAGCACACGAAAGATGGCAAATTTAGGAAGTTTGCTTTTGTCGGATATGAGAAAGACGAAGAGGCGAAAAAAGCGATAAAACACTTCGACAAGTCCTTTATTGGAACATCACGAATTCAAGTTGAATCCTGTACCGACTTAGGTGATCCAAACAAGCCAAGAGCTTGGAGCAAATATGCTTCAGACAGCTCAGTGAATAAGAAAAGTGAAATCAAAGTTGAACAGAAGGAATTCGAGAAGAAAGAAAAGAAATCTAAAATAAGATCGAAGAAGCAAATCCACGATGAAGAGTTGATAGAAGAGCTTAAGAAAGTAGTATAAAAAACGTTTCTTTTATTTTTATAATTTTTTTTTTCCAAGCACAAAGATGATGCTGAGTTTGTCCAATTTCTTGAGCTGCATGGTAAAGCAGACAAACTTAACGAAATTGAATCCGAAGAGGAAGTGGAAAGTGGGAATGAGGAAAACAAAAAACATGAAATAGTAGAGAACCAGAAAATAGCCCTAAATAATAAAATATCTGACATGGAGGTAAGATTATTAATTTTATTATTTTTTTTTTTTCATTTATTTATTATTTTTTTCAGTATTTACACAAGAAAATGATTGGGGTGAACCCAAATTTTGTAAAGGCTGAAAAAAAAACTAATTATTATACTATAAAAGTGAGTAATCTTCCTTACAAAACTAAAAAACAAGATATTGTTAAAATGCTTGAATCCGTCCATATTGATTCTCTAAGAATTCCAAAGCAAAAAGGAATCGCTTATGTAGGCTTTAAAACTGAAAAACAGCTAAAACGTGCTCTAGTATACAATAAAACGTTCATGAGTATGTATTTTATATATATATATATATATATATACACTTAAAACAATTTAAATTTTAGATGGACATCGGATAAACATATCGGAATATAAAAATAAAAATAATGAAAGTGATAAAGTACCTAATAAGTAATTTTCTTTTATTAAAATAATGCTTTGACTCTATTATGAATCATAGGTGGAAGGAACAAGAGGATAAGTTGGAAAATGCTGAATCTGTGGCCGAATCTGGAAGAATATTTGTCCGTAATTTACCGTATACAGTGACAGAAGACGATTTGAGTGAGGCTTTCTCAAAATACGGATCTGTGTCCGAATTGATTTATCCGGTTGATCGGAATACTCGAGAACATAAAGGATACGCTATAGTGACGTATTTGTTACCTCAAGACGCATCAAAAGCTTTTGAGGAACTCGATGGAAGTGTTTTCAAAGGTCGCATGCTTCATTTGTTACCCGCAAAGTCGAAAGATGAAGAAGAAATCAATGGTGATTAACATTTATTTTAGGATGAATTAACAAACATCATTTCAGAGGACAATTCAAATTTTAAGAAAAACAAAATTAAAAAAATAAAAAGTAAATCTGGATCTTCACATAATTGGAATTCTTTATTTCTTGATATGAATGCAATCGCTGAAGTCATTGCGGAAAAATATAATTCAACAAAAGAAGAAGTATTTAAGTTTCTTGCTAGATTATTTTCTATGAATATTTGTTAGGTTTTGACTGGATCAAATGCTGCTGTAAGAATGGCATTGGCGGAAACTCAGCTTGTTGCTGAAACCAAACAGTTTTTAATTGACAATGGTGTTAAGATTGATATGTTTAACCAGGTATAATTTCATAATTGCTGTTAAATCTTAAATATTTATTTTTTTTAGGAAGCTAAAACCAGGTCAAAAACTGTAATTTTGGTTAAAAATCTTCCTGCCAAAACAACAGCGGCTGAAATAAGAGAGTTGTTTATTAAATATGGTGAATTAGGAAGGGTTATTCTTCCACCCAGTGGAATCTCGGGTAAATAATTAGTAATTTTAAAACTTATAATTTGTTTAAACATTATTATTTTAGGTATTGTTGAATTTTTGGAGCCTTCTGAAGCCATGAGTGCATTTAGAAAATTGGCCTACTCTAAATTTAAACATCTACCCCTTTATTTAGAATGGGCTCCTGAAGACATCCTTGAAGTCAAAGGTTATTAAAACATTAAAAGAAAATATTGATTCCAAGTTTTTTTTCCTTCCAGGCAAGACACTTAAAGTGGAGAAAAAAGATGAAATTGAGGAAGAAGATAACTTGATTCCAGAAAGTGATGCCACATTGTTCGTAAAAAACCTTCATTTTGATACGACTGAAGAAAATTTGAAAGAGGTTCATTTTTATTTTTAAAACTCATTCCAACTTTTTATACATTTAAAAAAAAATTCTTTATCCGTTTTCTTAATACTTTCAGCACTTTAAAGAAATTGGCAAACTAGCGAGTGTGTCTATAGCAAAGAAAAAAGATCCTTCAAAACCTGGTGTCCTGCTGTCAATGGGATATGGATTCGTTCAGTTTTATTTAAAATCTTCCTTGAATGAAGCTTTAAAAAGACTGCAAGGATCAACCCTTTTAGGGCATCAGCTTGAATTGAAACGATCCAACCGAACTACTACGAGGTATGTTATTGGCATTTATAATTTCCGCAGTATTCAGAAATTAGGTTTCTGGAACATAGGTTTTAATTTTGTAGTAAACTTGGTGAATTCACTTTATAGCAATGAAAGAATATCCAGCAAAACCTGGTGTTCTGCTGTCAATGGGATGAGTTCAATGTCATTTAATATAATGCTTTGAGCTTATGGGATTATGTGCACAGTTGTTTTCAAAGATCAGTTGTACAGACTATGTAATGTAGTCCTTGCCTGGTCCGAGTAGCTTGGTTTGTCTTTGGCCTGGCGAGTTTTTCCATCTTGGCCAAGTTGCTGAAAAAGTTCTCCAAAAATCACTCTCCACTCCTGTAAATGTGACAGCAGAGTTCCGTGTTTATTGTAACGCATATAGCTTTGAACTGTTAACGTTCACAGTTAACGAGTTCCAAGTCAATGGAGGTCATCCTGACTCCTTGTGAGCTCGTTCATTAACCTTCTCATTGGGCTTCCAAGTACGAGGGGTGTCCAAAAATTAAAGACCTTTTGTATTTTGCCGCCGTACGGGCGAAGTATTCTGCCAGATGAAAACACTAGCTTGTAGCGGGAAGTTCCCCCTTCACATCGCACTTGGTCTCATCTCTCTATCTTATCCAGCGTTGCTACGGCAGCCGTTCGCGATGGACGTCTCGGTGCCGAGTCCCGCCGGTTGTGAGGTTCGCTCCGTCATGCATTTCCTAAACGCGGGGAAACTTCGCCCGGTCGAAATTCATAGACGTTTGACGGCTATTTATGGCAATGTTATGAATGAGCGCTGTTGTTACGCTAAAGCCGCGTACACACTGGTAGACCCGGTCTATAGACCCGGTCTACGGCGGTCTACGGCGGTCTATGAGACATGTCTCTGAGACCGGGGGGCTGTCTCTAGACCAAAAATCGCAGGTCTCAGGTCTCCCGTTCGAAATGGAAAACACGTAGACCTAGACCGCGGTCTAGGCTTTTTCGGGAGGACTCGGCCTTTTTCTTCCAACTCCGTTACCGCTCTCAAAGCCAAACCTTTGCTTCCTAACCTCCCATTTGTTTCTTATCATTCTATATCATTCTTGAAGTTGCCGTGTTCTAGTGTTTATGTGTGTGCTTATTAAAATAAAAATAATTGATGAAATATATATGAAAAATAAGTCAGGGCACCCCACGTTTGGGTTTGGCTAGTTTGGTCCTTCGGAAAACAATTCTCGGGTCCACCACCTACGCAACCGTCTCTTTCTATCGTTTTCGCTTAATATCACCAAACAAGAACGGATCCCTGCCAAAGCGGTGTCCTTCATTTTTATTTTTAATAAGCACACACATAAATTCACCGTAGACTGAGACTTGTAGTGTGGACGCTAGACGAGACTCTTCACTTGTCTCTAGACCCGGTCTCTAGACAAGGTCTACCAGTGTGTACTAGGCTTAATGTTACGAATGTTATAAATAGCCGTCAAACGTCTATGAATTTCGACCGGGCGAAGTTTCTCCGCGTTTAGGAAATGCATGACGGAGCGAACCTCACAACCGGCGGGACTCGGCACCGAGACGTCCATCGCGAACGGCTGCCGTAGCAACGCTGGATAAGATAGAGAGATGAGACCAAGTGCGATGTGAAGGGGAACTTCCCGCTACAAGCTAGTGTTTTCATCTGGCAGAATACTTCGCCCGTACGGCGGCAAAATACAAAAGGTCTTTAATTTTTGGACACCCCTCGTAGTTCTCCATTACCACAAAGGTATTCTCTGGCGATGCTCATGCCTTTAGCTTGGCTGTTGGCAGCTAGCTCTGTGTATTTTCCTAGTTAATAGATGAATTACGTGTGCGTGTGTGCGACACCACAGATTTTACAGATTCCTATTGAAAGATTTAGAGGGTTATTAGTTTAGGACTTCTAGTACCATTGTGGGAAAGTTCTCGTGGCTCTCATGTGATGTTCAGGCATGGCATTCTTCTAATCCATTTTGGCCTGCGTTCCCCTCGTCCAAAGAAGTTCCTTCCTATGTAAATCTAATATTAATTTTTTTTTAAATCATTAATTACTGTTTATTGTGATGGCTTTATTTTTTATAGAGATACCGAAATTGGCAAAAGAAAAAGAACGAATATGACTAATCAAACAGGTACAAAGATTTTAGTAAGGAACATACCATTTCAAGCGACTGCTGATGAAATTTCTGAAATATTTCGGTAATCATTGTATTTTTATTTTTTATTATATTTTATTTTAATTTTTTTTTTTTAGAACTTTTGGAGAACTTAAGTTTGTGCGTCTTCCGAAGAAACTTGTCGGAACCGGTCCACATCGTGGTTTTGCATTCGTTGAATTCATGTCCAAACAGGATGCGAAGGTAATTTCCATTTTTGTGTCAACGTTTTTATTGAAACTTTAATAGCGAGCGATGGAAGCTTTGGGTCAGAGCACTCATTTACTTGGCCGAAGGCTCGTCCTTGAATGGGCTGAAGGTGAAGAAGATGTCAACCATTTGATGGTGAAAACGGCAAAATACTACAGTGAAGGTAACAAGTTTTTTTCAAGTTTCATTTAAATGTCAATCTTTGAATTCTTTCAGAGCCCAAAAAAAGAAAAAAGGCTGATGAATTCATGGATGAGCTGGCCGAAGAAGACGAAGAAACAATGGAATTTTAAAACTCAACAAGGATCATTATGGTTCACTATTCATTTATTGTACTTGTAAATATTGTAAAATTAAACGATTAAAAAGAGCTTATAATTTTTAAGATGGCCTAAAAGGATTTCTTCTCTATTAAATCATCTTTATAGCATTTATTTATGTATATGGGGGATAAGATTGATTCTTGACTTGAAACTACTACCATCTGACACTCTCCCCCCTGCTCATCCGAACTAACATCAGATTAGTTGTTTTAATAGCTCGAATCGGGTGGTTTTTAAGTGTTGACATAGTGGGCAAGGTCACTTTGATTGTGGAACTTCATCCACTGTGATTTTTTTACAAATGATCTTACAAGTTGAGCTAAGGCAGTGTCTTGTGGTCGTTCAACTGGCATTGATTTCATTGCAAAATTGTTTGAAGTATGCAGTTTGATAACGATAGTAACAGTAAGTATGAAAAAGGAGGCCTCGCGTTCTCACACAAAGAGGTGAGGCTAGTCTCTTGAGTCTTGTGGTGGGAGTCACAGGAGTGGAAGGTCCGTAACGTCTTCAGTCTTGAAGTGGAAAGTGTTCTGTTATGACCTACCTCAGGCATTTAGACTTCTAGCGCGCTCAACGCCTCTTTTTTAAGAGCAATTCATCCCGCCGAAACTCTGCTAAGGTAAGAAATCAACTTATTTTTCCATACCTCGTTTCGTGCAGTAAAAAAGAAAGAAGAAATCCGTTTCTTTGACGTTTTAAGAAAATAATATCGGTCTTATGAGAAGGCGTACCTCCCGAACATTTATTATAAAAATCCATAAATTGAGGGCCGAATATGTAGTATATTCTTTTTTTTTTTGGGGGGGGGGGGGGGAAGAAGGTTCTGATTGCGTCTTGTGTTCGGAAAATTTGTTCAATTTTAAGTTCTTAGGAATAGGAAGTTAGCCATCTAAGTTCGTTGTCACTTTTACTTTTATTATTAGCCGCACCTAGTACCTTGTTCTTAGTATGTGTAGTTCATCAGTTTATGAACATAACCCTTAGATATTATACTATAGTAAGACCAGTAGACCCAAGGGTTGACAACTCTCTTAACAACTTTCTTAAAGAGAAGTTATTGCAATACTCTCCATGTTCAGTTGTCTGGTTGCGCCAGTGTTCGGAGTTGACTCTTAAGGTTTCCCATAGCCTTGTAGGTAACCCGGCGCGATGGCATTGTGGTGAAAGCCTCTTCCTGGGGTCCATAATCCTTCGACGTTTTAAATTGGAGGAATTTCTCTGCTCTTTTTAATTTTTTCCGCCATTAATTTAAAATATTTCGGGAATATAGAAAGGAAGAAAGTCTTTAAAAAAATTTTTTTTAGTAACTTCTTGTACATGCAGACCATCTTAATTTTAAAACATAACTCCAGTTCATTTTCCAAGAGTGAAACAATTATTAATTACCTTATTTCAAGGGCGCATACCTCCACGGCCGTTCGTCCATCGTCTTCTTTGTATGAGAAAGTGTTTGCCGTATTCGAAAAATAAATCTTTTGCGCAATAATACTGAGGAGATTACGTAAAAAAAAAAGAAAAGAAAAAGAGAGAGAGAGACAAGGAAAATAAAAAGGGTTTCATCCTTATTATATTAATACCTACCTATCTAAAAGTCTTCACAAGTCTCCTTCGCCCTCGGATTACGAAACGTATAGGAACTCATATAAATTGTTTTTCGTCCAAAAATAAATTTACACATTTTACAAATAATGGAAAGTGATTGAATTAAGTGGTAAAAAGAAAGTTTTTTCCTTATTTGTTACTGAACATTAATTTTTTTAAAAATAATATTAATTTTGTTAAATTTACAACTTGATTAGGTTTGTGGCGACACATGGATCTCAAAAACATATGTTTTAATTAAATTAAAACTAAAACGACGAACACGAACACAGCGATGGAACAACAACAAGGTTCATATTTTCACAACATACAAACACAACGAGAACAGCTTCCGGCACGTCTTGATCACCCATCGACGGCGCCAGCAATTCTCCCTCTACTCGTCAGCAGTCCCGCACCTCATCGACCTGCTGAATTGGAACTTCGACTTCGGAACGAACTTCTAGACATCTGAGACACTCACGTCACAGCTCGACAGTTCGCGTTCCAGCATCTGCACACACATCATCGCTCGACACACAGCACCTCGGACCTTCACCCTTCTTTTCTCGGCTGGGTGGCGACACATGGATCTCAAAAACATATGTTTTAATTTATAAAAATATTTAGTCTAGTCAGATGCGCCATCGCGTGAACATCACTCTAATAAAAATCTCCGAATAATAAAAGTTATCTCATTTCATCCACAGGTTTAAGAACCTAATCAAGTTTCTTGTCTCTCACTCACTCTCTCTCTCTCTCTATTTTTCGAATACGCCGAACACTTTCTCATACAAAGAAGACGATTGACGAATTCAATCTAAGGATTGAAGCATGACTGTTGGATAAATAAAGCAAACATGAAAATATATGGTCGGGTTTTTGTGAAAGGGTCTTCCAGATCCCGTAGGGTCAAATCAATTATGGATCAATACCGATCTCCACTTTGTCTGTGGTTCCGGCCGGCCGTAGAATTTTTTTCCGGAACATTTCACGGCCACAGTCTTCAACCGATTTTCTCCAAATTTTCACACATCGATGAACAAGAAAGAAACGATGGAGATTTTGGAATTTCGAAAAAAATGGCGGTGATATGCCCTGCGGCCGATTTTGATCAAATAATTTTTTATGTATTTTTTACGAGTTTTTGGAGTAAAACAAAAAAATTTTTTATTAGGGAGAAATTTGATAGGTACTTTCACCACTCGCGAGAGGGATATCCCTTGGGCAAAAGGTCCATTATTTCTATCTTATACTTCCTGTGAAGTTGTTTTTTAAATAAATAAACAAGCATGGAGAAAGAATGAGTGTTTGACCTTTGGCCGAGGCCTCCTCTGAATCAAGGCTAATTTTCTCTCGTCTTCTCCTCATTTTATTTTCACCAACAACGTGATAACTTTTTCCATCTGTCCATAAAAATATGATTATTCACTTAATCTTACCTGTATAGGTAAGGCAGAAATATTAGCTTTTCCAACCGCAGTGTGAAACTGATTTGAAACTCCTTGAGTATGCGCAGAAGGATCTGCACGTCAAATTCGACGTCAGATGACTTCAGATTTGACGAAAAACGAATTGAACGACGTCAGATATGACGTCCAAATCCTGCGCATGCTCCAAGAGTTTCAAACTGCGGAGTGAACAAAGCTAATATTATAATGAATATGGTTTGGAAACAGGGTTTCATACTCACAAGTAAATAGATTGGTAGGCGTTACCAAACTTTTGAATGTGACTGTTAACCTTGATTACAGTGTCATCTTTGAAAATCGCTTGTTTATCAAAATACATATAAGCAAAAGACTGCAAAAATTTTGACATTTTTGAAGTTTCTTGCAAGTTTCTTGCTTCAGAAAATTACAAAATATTAACCACGGACAGCCTCAACCACGCAAGTTGGATACACTATCCCAAAAAGAATTTTTATTTTATTATTATTCATTTTTTTTTGTCATCGTCCTTTTGGATACTTGGCTCAATGGACCAACTTTTAAAGCGGTCAATGTTAACTACATAGTACCTTCATCGAATTTATTCTATTTAATATGTATTTTCCATTGGCCTAATTTAACCAACCTCAGATCACTTTCCGAGGATATAAAAGAATTCAGAAAAAAAAAACAGGGTTTTAGCACAAAATTGCATTTTTTAATTGACCGTATTCAATTTTTTTGTCGAATTCTTACCATACCGGAAAATGTCAAAATGTTATTTTATTTATTTTTTAAATCTTGAAATACGACGGGTGTTGCAGAGTAAGTTGCGAAAAATGAAAGTCCATGGACCGCGAGTTGAATTTATAATGAGAATTTGGGATATTCAAGTGTGCGAAGAGGTTTTTGAGTAATCACCTCAAAATATTTTATCAATAAATTCCTTCCCCTTCCCCTATTTTTTCCACCAAAGGAACCTAAAATCACAACCTAAAACAACCACACAGTGTCATAATTAAGTTATACTAATTGACTTCCTTGGAAAACATGTGTTCATGGGAAAAACGCTGGACGATTCTTTTATTGCGTCAACCTTAACTAGAAGATGTTTGAACGCTTTAATTAATTCGGGCTCATGTACTTATTATGTTGTAATGTATTACGAGATAGACAAAATTGGGTGAAAGTAGTCGTCAGGAGCTGCCCCGACGGGAATTTTCTCAAAGGAGAGGAAGAGGAATTAACCGTTTAATTTTTTAACCTATTGTTAAACAGGTTTTTCCATTTTTTTTCCCCAAAAGTTTTCTAAGTTATTTTTTCGATTTTTGTTTAAATTTTCAGCTATTTTCTTTTTCTAGTGAAAATTTAAGTTTTTCCCCGAAATATTTTCCAAGTTTTTCTCTCTCAAGTTTTCAGTAGTTATGAAAAAAAATTTTTTTTTTTAAAGTATCAAGGTAGAAATAATTGGCTTTTTGCCCAAAGAATGTACCTCTCGTAAAGGGGAAGTATGAAATATCTCCCTACTAAGAAAAAAATTTTTTTTACTCCAAGAATTTGTAAATATTTAAGGAGTAGGTTTTTGGCGAAAATCGAGAGATCGACATGGAGGGTAAATCAATAACTTCTTTAAGGAAGTTAAAAATGAAAGTCTTCGCCCAGCCTACACGGAACACCCGATGATACCCCTAGCTCCCAACTATATTTTTGAGAAATTGGCATTATGTATTATTATTTATTAACATATTTCATTACAATCTATTAATTATATGGAGTATTTGGTGAAGATACGACCAATAGTACGGCCGTAGGGATTGACCTTAGAGAGACAAATCTCCGCCATTTTTGTGAAATTAAAAAATAATCTCTCGAAATTATCAAGATTACTTTGAAAGGAAGATTCTGTAAAATGGTTAAAATCGGATGAAACTTGCGAAGTGTCCCAGAAAAATGCGACGGACGGACGGCCGGCACTACAGACAACTATGATCAATAAAGATTACTAATCAGTTTTTCTCTGGGAAGACCCTATTGCAGAGACCGTACCATGCACCCTGTGTCACTAGAACTTTTCTTTGAGGCAATTAAAAAGGAAGTTTAAATCCCACTCTTCCGCGTTGCTGTGGGGGAGGGGGGAACACTCTACTTTATCAATAAATCAACCTACTGCCTAAAAACCTATCTTCTATTCTACTAATATACTAATAACTACTAGTTTTCAAAAAATTTTTATAAATTTTAGAAAACAATTAGAAAAAATTTTCAAACAAAAAACTTCCAAAATTTAAAAAAATCTTGAATCTTGAAATTAAACTACTTCCCCTCCTTTATACTTCACCTTCTTTGGTACATCCCCTCCCCTATTTGAGGAAGTTCCCTTCGGGGCCAGCCTCAGACTAGTATTTCAATGGAAAATTACAATTCAAAAACAAAGCTTATTCAACGGAAAATGATTATTTCAACAGTTGCTATTAGGCAATAGGTACATCAAGATCTAGTACTTGAGATAACTTGGGTACAGTTCAACCAGATAAACGATCTTTTTATAAAGATAACTGATCAAAAACTTGCAAGTTGCGTGCAATACATCAGTTTCTTTGTCCTCAGGAATGTCGCAAACTTCTATCTGAATAAGACCTATGATTTATTTATTTATTTAATTAACTTCCTTAAAGAAGTTATTGTGATACCCTCCACGTCGGGTTTTTGGGGAAGGGTCTTCCAGACCCCGGAGGGTAAAATCGAATTTTGATCTTTACCGATCTCAACTTTGTCTGTGGTTCCGGCCGGCAGGTTTTTATTAATTAAAGGTAAACTTACACAATTATGTACAGGAAGTGCCCAAATAGTTTAGATTTACCAAATGAAAAAAATAAAATAAATAAAAAATAAAAGTAAAAAAATAAATGTGGGAGATTCCATTAGAGACGAGACTGGATTTTTCGCTTGCATTTCTTTAGTACTATACTGCTATCACTTTAACGACAATTGCGTGCGAGGGAAGATCTAATATGAATCTTATGATCTAATACCACCAAAAAAAAAGTACTAAACTGGAGCTGGCCCAACGCGAACTTCCTTAAAGAAAAGGAAAGATAGGGGGAAGTATAAGAGGGGGGGTTAAGGAAAAGGAAGTACAATCGAGTGGAAGAATAAATTCTAGTAATAGAAAAAAAATTTTTTGTTGGAAAAATTTTTCTAAATTTATTTTATTTTCTTCAATCTTCTGAGTTTTTTAAATTTAATTTAATTTTTCTAAAAGAAAAATTAGCTATTTTTCCATTTTTTAAAATTTTTTTATTTTTATTTTTTAATTTTCTACGGTTTTTTTTATATTTTTCAAAGTTATATTTACCTTTTCACAATTTTTTTCAATGTATCAAGGTAGAAATAAGGGGCATTTTGCCCTAGGGATGTCCCTCTCGCAAAGGGAGTAAGTTAGTATCAAACTCCCTATTAAAAAAAAAAAAAAAAAAAAAAAAATTACACTAAAAATTCGTGAAAAATGTAAGGTGAAAATTTATAAAAATATAGGTAAGTGAAAATCGGACCAACGGATTCAAAAATCGCCAGCGTTAAGGCGGATCCGACCACAAAATTCTGCCAAGTGTTAGGCAGAGAGGGAAGATGCCTAAAATTACTTTCCTATATTTGAGCATTAAAAATCGTCGGACAATTTTTTACAAAAACTCGTTCTTGTTATTTCGGAAATGCCTATACGGTCTTGGGAGCAGTTTTTCCGAAAAAGTTTTCCTTTGGAAAAATTTTATTTTTCGACTAAAACTTTTTTTCCAAAAAAACCGTCAGCCATTTTGTAGGCTTTGACGAGCTCTTTCCAAAAATATATTATATAAGAAAATCCGATGAATAGTTTCGTCGTAATCCTTTTACAAAGATTCGGCGGAAAATGCCGGGAGGAGTAAAATACTAGTCTGGAGCTGGCCCCGACGGGAACTTCCTTAAAGAGAAGTAACAATATAGGAGGGGGAATTATAACGGAGGGGGAAGTATAACGGAGGGGGAAGTATAACGGAGTGGGAAGTATAACGGAGGGGGAAGTATAACGGAGTGGGAAGTATAACGGAGGGGGAAGTATAAAGGAGGGGGAAGTATAACGGAGTAGGAAATATAAAGGAAGGGGATGTAGTAGGGAGGGAAAGTATAAAAATTTTCCGGGTTTTCCTTTTTTTTTTTTTTTTTTTTTTTTTTTTTTTTTTTTTTTCGAAAAATTTTCCGGGTTTTCCTTTTTTTTTCGAAAAATTTTTTAAGTTCTTTTTTTGAAAAATTTTCTAAGTTTTTTTTGTAAAACAAAAAAAATTTTTTTCGAAAAATTTTCCGGGTTTTTCTTTCTTTTTCTTTTCTTTCTTTTCTTTTTTTTTTTTTTTGAAAAATTTGCTTAGTTCTTTTTTTCGAAAAATTTTCTAAGTGTCAAGGTAGAAATAATGGGCTCTTTCGCCTAGGGATGTGCCTCTCGTAAAGGGTAGAAGTACGAAATTTCTCCCTACTAATAAAAATAGTAATTAAAAAGTGGCAATTTTTTTGCACCAAAAATTCTTAAAAAATATAAGGAGTAATTGGTGAAAATTTGGTGAAAATCGGATTAACGGTTCGGCCGCAGCGAATTTTTTAAAATTTCAAACAGACATATCTCCGCCATTTTTTCGAAATTCAAAAATCGCCCTCGTCATATTCTTCTTCACCGGCTAAAGAAATTTGTGTGAAAATTTGGTGAAAATCGGATGAAAACTGTGGCCGTAAAGTGTTCCGGAAAAAAATGCTACGGAGTGCCGGACGGCGTGCCGGACGGCGTGCCGGACGGCCGGCCGGACGGCCGGCCGGCCGGCCGGAACCACAGACAAAGTTGAGATCGGTAAAGATCAATATTCGATTTTACCCTCCGGACCCCGGAAGACCCCTCCCCAAAAACCCGACATGGAGGGTATCACAATAACTTCTTTAAGGAAGTTAAAAAAGTACTGGTCTGGAGCTGGCCCCGACGGGAACTTCCTTAAAGAGAAGTAACAATATAGGAGGGGGAAGTATATGGGAGGGGAAGTATAACGGAGTGGGAAGTATGTGGGAGGGGAAGTATAACGGAGGGGGAAGTATAACGGAGTAGGAAGTATATGGGAGGGGAAGTATAACGAACGGGGAAGTATAACGAACGGGGAAGTACTAAGTTTTTTTTGTAAAAAAAAAAATTTTGTTTCGGAAAATTTTCCGGTTTTTCTTTGTTTTCTTTTTTTTTTTTTTTTTTTGTTGAAAAATTTTTAAGTTCTTTTTTCGAAAAATTTTCTAAGTGTCAAGGTAGAAATAATGGGCTCTTTGGCCTAGGGATGTGCCTCTCGTAAAGAGTAGAAGTACGAAATTTCTCGGTACTAAAAAAAAAAATTTTTTTAACTTTTTTTTTCGAAAAATTTTCTAAGTTTTTTTTTTTTCAAAAAATTTTCGAAGTTTTTTTCGAAAAATTTTCCGGGTTTTCCTTTTTTTTTTTCTTCGAAAAATTTTCTAAGTTCTTTTTTTTGAAAAATTTTCTAAGTTTTTTTTGTCCAAAAAAAAAATTATTTTTTTTCAAAAAATTTTCAAAGTTTCTTTCGAAAAATTTTCCGGGTTTTCCTTTTTTTTTTTTTTTTTTTTTTCGAAAAATTTTCTAAGTTTTTTTGTCGAAAAATTTTTTAAGTTTTTTTGTAAAAAAAATTTTTTTTTTTTTCAAAAAATTTTCTGGGTTTTCTTTCTTTTTTTTTTCTTTTTTCTTTTTTTTTTTTTGAAAAATTTTTAAGTTCTTTTTTTCGAAAAATTTTCTAAGTGTCAAGGTAGAAATAATGGGCTCTTTGGCCTAGGGATGTGCCTCTCGTAAAGGGTAGAAGTACGAAATTTCTCCCTACTAATAAAAATAGTAATTAAAAGTGGCAATTTTTTTGCACCAAAAATTCTTAAAAATATAAGGAGTAATTGGTGAAAATTTGGTGAAAATCGGATTAACGGTTCGGCCGCAGCGAATTTTTTAAAATTTCAAACAGACATATCTCCGCCATTTTTTCGAAATTCAAAAATCCCCTCGTTACATTCTTCTTCACCGGCTAAAGATATTTGTGTGAAAATTTGGTGAAAATCGGATGAAAACTGTGGCCGTAAAGTGTTCCGGAAAAAAATGCTACGGAGTGCCGGACGGCCGGCCGGCCGGCCGGAACCACAGACAAAGTTGAGATCGGTAAAGATCAATATTCGATTTGACCCTCCGGGGTCTGGAAGACCCTTCCCCAAAAACCGACGTCGAGGGTATCGCAATAACCTCTTTAAGGAAGTTAAAAGGAGTAAAAGTATCTCGTTTAACTATTTAGGAAGGTTGTGTGAAAATTTGGTGAAAACCGGTTGCAAACTGTGGCCGGAACTATGTTCCGGAAAAAAGTACTGGTTTGAAGAGCTTCCAACGAAAACTTCCTTAAAGAGAAGTATCTATATGGGAGGGGAAGTATAACGGAGGGGGAAGTATATGGGAGGGGGAAGTATAACGGAGGGGAAAGTATAACGGAGTAGGAAGTATAACAGAGGGGAAGTATAATGGAGGGGGAAGTATAAAGGAAGGGGAGTAGGAAGGGAAAGTATAAAGGACAATTTGCAAGTTGTTTTTGCGAAAAATTTTCCGGGTTTTTTTTTTTGAAAAATTTTTTAAGTTCTTTTTTTCAAAAAATTGTCTAAGTTTTAACTTTTTTTTTTCGAAAAATTTTCTAAGTTTTTTGTCCAAAAAAAAATTTTTTTTTTTCAAAAAATTTTCAAAGTTTTTTTCGAAAAATTTTCCGGGTTTTCCTTTTTTTTTTTTTTTTTTTTTTTTTTTTCGAAAATTTTCTAAGTTCTTTTTTTCGAAAAATTTTCTAAGTTTTTTTTGTAAAAAAAAAAATTTTTTTTCGAAAAATTTTCCGGGTTTTTCTTTCTTTTCTTTCTTTCTTCTTCTTTTTTTTTTTTTTTTTTTTTTTTTCGAAAAATTTTCTAAGTCTCAAGGTAGAAATAATGGGCTCTTTGGCCTAGGGATGTGCCTCTCGTAAAGGGTAGAAGTACGAAATTTCTCCCTACTAATAAAAATAGTAATTAAAAAGTGGCAATTTTTTGCACCAAAATTCTTAAAAATATAAGGAGTAATTGGTGAAAATTTGGTGAAAATCGGATTAACGGTTCGGCCGCAGCGAATTTTTTAAAATTTCAAACAGACATATCTCCGCCATTTTTTCGAAATTCAAAAATCGCCCTCGTCATATTCTTCTTCACCGGCTAAAGAAATTTGTGTAAAAATTTGGTGAAAATCGGATGAAAACTGTGGCCGTAAAGTGTTCCGGAAAAAATGCTACGGCCGGCCGGACGGCCGGCCGGAACCACAGACAAAGTTGAGATCGGTAAAGATCAATATTCGATTTTACCCTCCGGACCCCGGAAGACCCCTCCCCAAAAACCCGACATGGAGGGTATCACAATAACTCTTTAAGGAAGTTAAAACTGCGGACGGCAGGAACCACAGACAAAAGTTAAGATCGGTAATGATCAATATTCGATTTGACCCCCTGGGTTCTGGAAGACCCTGACTTTCTAACTCTTTTTAACTAATTTAAGCAATTATTAATTATATTATATAACTTTAAAAACTCACATATCAAATAGATTTTGAGACAAAATATCGACGTATTATCAGAAAGTCCAAATTTTTCAACTTCGATATTAAACGGTCTTTGTTGGCAACACTTAACTTTTCTGAAACACTTCAAGGCCGTATTTCTACCTAAGGTCACCTTCATCCCCCTCTCATAAAATGTAAACGTAAATGTAAAGAATTCAAAAAAATATAGCTTTGTTTCTGGTAAATTTGTGTAAAAGTACTAGTCTGGAGCTGGCCTTGACGGGAACTTCCTTATAGAGAAGTAACAATATAGGAGGGGGAGGGTAAGATATGGGAGGGGAAGTATAACGGAGTGGGAAGTATGTGGGAGGGGAAGTATAACGGAGTAGGAAGTATATGGGAGGGGAAGTATAACGGAGGGGGAAGTAACGAACGGGGAAGTATCACAGAGGGGGAAGTATAACAGAGGGGGAATTATAATGGAGGGGGAAGTATAAGGGAACGAAAGTATAAAGGAAGGGGATGTAGTAGGGAGGGAAAGTATAAAGGAGAATTTTCTAAGTTTGTTTTTTCGAAAAATTTTTCGGGCTTTTTTTTTCAAAAAATTTTAAGTGTCAAGGTAGAAATAATGGGCTCTTTGGCCTAGTGGTGTGCCTCTCGTAAAGGGTAGAAGTACGAAATTTCTCCCTACTAAAAAAGTTCCGGTTTGAAGAGCTTCCAACGATAACTTCCTCAAGGATACAGGAGGAGGAAGTATTAAGTAGGAGAACTAAATTTTTGTAAAAGTGTGAAATAAATTTGGTGGGTATCGCAGTAAGTCTTGAGGAAGTTAGAAATTTTAGGTATTTTTTGTTGTTCGTTTTCTGTTTTTTGAAAAAAAAAAAAAATAAAAATTAAGTACCTAATAAATCGCCATTTTATTTTCCGTTAAAAAAATTCTTGAGGAAGTTAAAAAA
Source organism: Orius insidiosus (assembly GCA_014119065.1). Lineage (NCBI taxonomy): Eukaryota > Metazoa > Arthropoda > Insecta > Hemiptera > Anthocoridae > Orius > Orius insidiosus. The sequence goes on along the minus strand of JACGAQ010000311.1, from coordinate 154,003 downwards.
AAAAAAAAAAAAAAAAATTATTTGAAAATTTTATATCAAGGTAGAAATTCAGTACGGTTAGCCAAAGAGAGGCCGCCCTCGAGCGGCGAAGTGACTCACATTTCTGCCTAGAAAAATTATTAAGTAAAAAAAATTTTGGAAAATTAAAATTTTAAAAACATGGAAAATTTTTAAATAATCAAGGAATGTTTAGTGAAAATTTGGTGAAGATCGGACCAACAGTACGCCCACAGCGCTCATTTAAATCTTTGAACAGTCATATCTCCGCCATTTTGAAAAATTTCGAAAAAAGCTCTCGTCATTTTCAAGATTTCTGTGAAAGGAAGCTTGTGTATAAATTTGGTGAAGATGTGAAAAAAGTGTTCCGGAGTGGCGACGGACGGCCGGACGGCCGGACGGCCGGCACCACAGACAAAGTCAGGATCGGCAAAGATCACTTATCAGATTTATCCTACGGGGTCTGGAAGACCCTTTTCTAGTAACAGGGGGTCGGAGGGTATCACAGTAACTTCTTGAGGAAGTTAAAATTAATAAATAAAAAGTCGCAATTTTTTTACGCCAAAAATTCTTAAAAAATATAAGGAGTAATTGGTGAAAATTGGTTTTAACCGGTTCGGCCGCAGCAAATTTTTAAAATTTCAAACAGACATATCTCCGCCATTTTTTCGAAATTCAAAAATCGCCCTCGTTACATTCTTCTTCACCGGCTAAAGAATTTTGGGTGAAAATTTGGTGAAAATCGGATGAAAATTGTGGCCGTAAAGTGTTCCGGAAAAAAATGTACGGACGGCCGGACGGACGGCACACAGACAAAGTTGAGATCGGTAAGATCAATATTCGATTTTACCCTCTGGGGTCTGGAAGACCTTCCCCAAAACCCGACGTCGAGGGTATCGCAATAACTTCTTAAGGAAGTTATTGAGCAATTAGATTGTTAGTCGTTCCCTTATATAAGATCTTTCAAACGGGACAAGGATTGGGTTTAAAATTGTCCTTAAGGGGCTTTGGAAATATCTGAGAAGTGGAGGGAATTTTTACGTATTGACGACATTAATTTGAAAGCTACTATGAAAGGAAGATTTTGTGAAATTTTGCTGGAAATCGGATGGAAATTGCGGCCGTGTCCGGAAAAAATGCAACGGACTGACGGATTGTGCTCGGCACGACAGAAAACCTTATGATCGGTAAAGATCATAATTCATAAATCACTAAATTATAATTCATAATTCACAAATCATAAACCACTTTTTCTCTACGGGGATCCTTTTTCACCGCACCATGCAGGGTGTCACAATAACTTCTCTTTGAGGAAGTTAAAAGAAAGAGTCGGTTCACCTGTTTTTTCCTGCCCGAAGACGTTCCTGAAGTTGTAAAGATTGGCAATGACGTAACGTTTTAAACAGCATTCCAAACGCGTAGAGAAAGTGATCTGTTGACCAAGTCGTAAGCTGACCAGAATGACTTACTCCTTTTAATTGTCCCCTCCCTTAATTCTCTACATCTTCCTACAGACGTTGGGTAACGATTACCCTCGACCCACATTTTAAGAAGAGAGAAAAATGAGGAAGTTAGAGAGAGTTGAAGACAGGGCAACTGTTGAGTACAGTAGACTCCCTCTTAACCGGTCCCGCATTAACCGGCCGTCAGCCATTTTTTTAGGCTTTGACGAGCTCTTTCCAAAAATATTATATAAGAAAATCCGATGAATAGTTTCGTCGTAATCCTTTTACAAAGATTCGGCGGAAAATGCCGGGAGGAGTAAAAAAAAAAGGAGTAAAAGTATCTCGTTTAACTATATAGGAAGGTTGTGTGAAAATTTGGTGAAAACCGGTTGCAAACTGTGGCCGGAACTATGTTCCGGAAAAAAACTGCGGACGGCAGGAACCACAGACAAAGTTAAGATCGGTAATGATCAATATTCGATTTGACCCCTGGGTTCTGGAAGACCCTGACTTTTTAAATCTTTTTAACTAATTTAAGCAATTATTAATAATATACAACATTAAAAACTCACATATCAAATAGATTTTGAGACAAAAATATCGACGAATTATCAGAAAGTCCAATTTTTCAACTTCGATATTAAACGGTTTGTTGGCAACACTTCACTTTTCTGGAACACTTCGAGGCCGTATTTCTACCTAAGGTCACCTTCATCCCCCTCTCATAAAATGTAAACGTAAATGTAAAGAATTCAATAATTGAAAAAATATAGCTTTGTTTCTGGTAAATTTGTGTGAAAAAAAGGAAAATCGATGGTTTGCACAGTCTTGGAGGGTTGTGGGAATTTGCGTGAGTAAAAAGTAATCTTATCATTACAAAAAGTCTCCGGAACCGAATGTTCTTTTGGGAATCTTGAGCAATTAGATTGTTTAGTCGTTCCCTTATATAAGATCTTTCAAACGGGACAAGGATTGGTTTTAAAATTGTCCTTAAGGGGCTTTGGAAATATCTGAGAAGTGGAGGGAATTTTTACGTATTGACGGCATTAATTTGAAAGCTACTATGAAAGGAAGATTCTGTGAAATTTTGCTGAAAATCGATGAAAATTGCGGCCGTGTTCCGGAAAAAATGCAACGGACTGACGGATTGTGCTCGGCACGACAGAAAACCTTATGATCGGTAAAGATCATAATTCATAAATCACTAAATTATAATTCATAATTCACAAATCATAAACCACTTTTTCTCTACGGGGATCCTTTTTCACCGCACCATGCAGGTGTCACAATAACTTCTCTTTGAGGAAGTTAAAAGAAAGAGTCGGTTCACCTGTTTGTTTCCTGCCCGAAGACGTTCCTGAAGTTGTAAAGATTGGCAATGACGTAACGTTTTAAACAGCATTCCAAACGCGTAGAGAAAGTGATCTGTTGACCAAGTCGTAAGCTGACCAGAATGACTTACTCCTTTTAATTGTCCCCTCCCTTAATTCTCTACATCTTCTACAGACGTTGGGTAACGATTACCCTCGACCCACATTTTAAGAAGAGAGAAAAAATGAGGAAGTTAGAGAAGAGTTGAAGACAGGGCAACTGTTGAGTAGTTTCAAGTTCCATTATATCTACTTAGGATTAATCCGTAATCGGAATTTTAGTCAGAGTCATTCGCACTATTGAAAGAGATTTGAGAACACGGGGGACTACGATATCTTTTCTTCCAAATCTATCTAATAGATGAATAAATAATGAAACTAGATTAGCGGGAATCAAGATGTATACGCCCGTTGAATGTACGCTTTTGAGTTCGTCTGTCGTATTTTATTGAGGTACGGAAAACGTTATCGCGGTGTCATTTTCACGCTTCCATTTCATTGTAAATAGAAAAATTTCTTCACGATTAATCGCACCTTAAACGGTTTTTCGACTTTATTCGTTCTTTAAACGGAAGATTTTAGAAAGTCGTTCGTACCTCTCTCGCGTTTTAAAATAAAAGTAAGAACAAATTATAAGGAGCAGATGCAAGTCATGGCTACTAATGGAATAGATTCGGTTACAGAAATGTGCTTCCATTTTCCAATGAGTCCTGAAATGTCAAATTGCTTAATCAAAGTAAAAAGACAATTTTTTAAAAAACAAATAAGCGTTCTCTATTGGTTAAAGACAGAACCTTAGTTACCAAACTTTACCAAACTTACTGAAAAAAGGGGGAAATAATATTGCCCATACTTTTTTTAAAACTTCCTTAAAGAAGTTATTGTGATATTTTTTTTCTTCTCCCCTAAAAAAAGTACTGGTTTGAAGAGCTTCCAACGAAAACTTCCTTAAAGAGAAGTAACATCATAGGAGGGGGAAGTATAACGGAGGGGACGTACAACGGAGGGGGAAGTATAACAGAGGGGGAAGTTCACTTTTTTTTTCGAAAAATTTTTTAAGTTTTTTTTTTTGAAAAATTTTCCGAGTTTAGAAGCTTAGAAAATTAAAATTATAAAGGGGGTTGTTTACATTTTGAAACAATCGAAAATATAACCTATTTTTGGAAAGCTCTTTTAACGGCGCTTCAAAAAGGTCTAAATTGTCTACCCTGTATATCTAACGGTTTGAGATATTAAGGTATATAAAAAGGATGGAAACTTAGCGACGGCCGGCCGGCACAAAAGACTAGCTCATGATCGGGAGAGATCTTCCTCTACGACCCTTCCCCTAAAACCGTCCATGGAGGGTAAAACAATCATTTCTTTCTATGAATTCATGAATGTATTGGGGGGGGGGGGGGGGTGACCTTGGGTGAAAAAAAAAACCGTTTTCTGAAAAGTTTAAGTGAGTTTGTCGTCACAAAAACAAAGTTTAAAATTACAGTAGAATACGTGGATGTTTTAATCTCAAACTATAAGAAAAAGGGATGATAAACAAAAAAAAGTTATAAATCAAACTGTTGGAGGGGGGGAGGGGATAAAAACGGATTTTTTTTTGTTACACAATGTGTTTTCAAAAAATTTTACTCAAAACATAAATGTGTAAAAAGTAACAGAAAATACGATAAATTTGAAATAAACTTACATTTTGAAGGGCAGATGGCCGAAATTCAAAATTGAGAACAGAAAGGGACACGAAGGAGACCATGATGCCATTTTGAACTAACCACTGCAGCCAACCACAGCCTTCTCGACCATAAAATGCAAAAATATACAATTTTAAGTATTTGTATATTAAAATATGCACACAACACATTCACAAAATATGTTTCACGCTTAAATTTATGCAACTAAGCACACTCGGCGTTTTGAGATTTTCCGCGCCTTTTTTTCCTGTGATAACTGATAACATTTTATTGCAAAAAAAAAAACAAAACAATAATTTTTTTAATAGTTTAAATAGTAGGAAGATTTTTCTTTATTTATTTTTAAAATATGTATTCGTACTGTTAGATACTTTTTGTATTTTATGGTCGAGAAGGCTATGGTTGGCGGCACTGGTTAGTTCAAAATGGCGTCTTGGTCTCTTTCGCGTCCCTTTCTGTTCTCAATTTTGAATTTCGGCCATCCGCCCTACAAAATGTAAGTTTTTTTTTTTCAAATTTATTGTATTTTCTGTTACTTTTCAACCCATTTTATTTGTTTTGAGTGAATTTTTTTTCAGAAAAGTAACATAAATAAAATCCGTCCCCCCCCCCCCCCCCCCGAACACTTTAATTCTTTAACTTTTTTATATGATTATCATCCGTTTTTCTTGTATTTTGAGATTAAAATATCCACGCATTCTACAGTATAAATATTAAAATTTGTTTTTTTTTTTTGACAACAATAAATTCACTTAAATTTTTTCAGAACACCGTTTTTCCCAAGGTCACCTTCATCCCCCCGCCAATTTTTTTAAAAATTTTATAAGTTCTTTTTTTCGTAAATTTTTCCAAGTGTCAAGGTAGTATTAATAATGGGCTCTTTGGCCTAGGGATGTGCCTCTCGTAATGCGTAGAAGTAGGAAATTTCTCCCTACTATTAAAAAAAAAAAAATAAATAAAAAGAGGCAATTTTTTTACACCAAAAATTCTTAAAAAATATAAGGAGTAATTGGTGAAAATCGGATTAACGGTTCGGCCGCAGCGAATTTTTTAAAATTTCAAACAAACATATTATCTCCGCTATTTTTTCGAAATTCAAAAATCGCCCTCGTTTGTTTCTTGTTCACCGACTAAATAAAATTTGGTGAAAATCGATTGAAAACTGTGGCCGTAAAGTGTTCAACAAAAAAATGCAACGGCCGGCCGGCACCAGAGACAAAGTTGAGATCGGTAAAGCTCCATATTCGAATTGACCCTTCGGGGTCTGGAAGACCCTTCCCCAAAAACCCGACGTGAAGGTATCACAATAACTTCTTTAAGGAAGTTAATTAAGAAAAGTTTTTTGTGTGAGAAAAGTAGGTTATTGAAAGTCCATATCTAATATGGCCAGCTGGAAAACTTCCGCTTGGCAATTCTCCAGCAAAAAGCTCAAAAAGACATACATTGAAAAAAAAATTCTTAAAAAATATAGGATCCAATCTTATAGTGAGGTTAAAAGAGGAAAAGGAATTACAATGATATTTGTTTAGTTTATTTAATTTATTTTTACACAAATAAATTCCAACTTTACTCTTCGCTTTCTTCTATTTTCTTCACCAAACTCAAGTCTTACAATTCTTTCAATTCACTTCTCAGATTCTTCACAAAAATATCCACACTTATCTCTCACACGGCACTCACTCTCTTTTCGCAACACAAACTAAACTCATCCGCCATACTTATTCAGTTCTACCAACACAATCATCTTAAATTCCCACAAAAAATATAAGGAGTAATTGGTGAAAATTTGGTGAAAATCGGACCAAATCGGCCGCAGCGAATTTTTTAAAATTTCAAACAGGGAAATTCAAAAATCGCCCTCGTTACATTCTTCTTCACCGGCGAAAGAAATTTGTGTGAAAATTGGTGAAAATCGGATGAAAACTGTGGCCCTAAAGTGTTCCGGAAAAAAATGCTACGGCCGGTCGGATCCACAGACAAAATTGAGATCGGTAAAGATCAATACGTATTCGATTTTACCCTCCGGGGTCTGGAAGACCCCTCCCAAAAACCTGACTTGGAGGGTATCACAATACATAACTTCTTTAAGGAAGTTAAAATTAATGTGCCGCTCTCGCAGTGCGTAGTCTTCCCGACTTCTTAGGATCAAGGCGATTAATGACCTTGATGACTTATTGGGGGATTACTAGCTTGGAGGGGGATGTATTAAAGAAGGGGAAGTATAAAGAAGGGGGAAGTACATATAAAGGAGGGGGCAGTATAATGGAAGGGAAAGTTTTAAGGAGAGAAAGTAGTACAATTTTAAAGTTTAAAGGGGGAAGTTAAAATCGCTCAAACTTAAAGGGCAGGTGTGCGTTGTTCGTTGCCCCCTAGGCCCCTACCTACATAGGCCTACCTACAATTCGATTTTCAAACTGTTTAGAGCAACTTAAAAGTGACGAGAGCTTTTTTTTTTGAAGATTTTTATCCGATTTTCACCAAATTTTGATAGGACCTTTCTTTAGTAGTAGCCCTTAGTAGCAGAAAATGACGAGGGTATTTTTCGAATTTCTCAGAAATGGCCGAGATATGTCTGTTTGAAATTATAAATACTGCGCTGCTGCCGAACCGTCTGTCCGATTTTCACAAAATTTTCACCTAGTATGTATGTACTTCTTATTTTAATTACTTTTATTTAATTTTAATTATTTTATCCCTAATTTCCTTAGTTGATAAAGAAGGGGAAGAAAGCCTTTCTCACCTAGAGTCTTGTTAACGTATGTCCTTTATTAAAGGATCTATGTGTAAAGAAACCCTAATATAAAGAAATCTCTAAAAGATTAGACGCTTTGTCTCTTCGGTTTTAGAATCAAGTTTCTCTCTTGGAGTCTTCCGTAGCCCTCGGGCGTTTACAGCGAAAGCGATGTGAATTAATTTTTGAGTCAATGAAGTAAAATGAGTCGAAGACTGGAAAAATGATACAAAAATGGCAAAGTTATTGTCTAGATTCATTTCACTTTTTTGTTTACTTTTACTTTAATTACTTATACCATTTTTTTTCCATTGTTAGCCATTCCGTCAATTAACATTGTCTTGAATTTGAAAAGTTTCATTTAAAAAGTTCCACGCTTTATTACTTCTGTAAAAGCACAATAAAACTAAGTAGCGAAGTAATTATGGCCCGGTTAATCAGAGTATTATTATTAATCTTCATTCATCGATAAAACGAAAAACTATTTAAGTAACTTTGAAAAATAGCTAAAACAGAGTGGCCGCCGACCGGGAAAACTGGGATAGTCAGGGAAAAAGTCAGGGAATTTCAAGCGACGGGAATAGTCAGGGAATTATGTTTTTTTTGGACAAAATTCAGGGAAATCTCTCTTTCTCTGAACGGAAAAAAATTAACCAAGTGGCTACGTTTTGCACTGAAAATAATCGCTTCCGTCTACCTAAACTCCTTGGTTTACTTCCATGGAGGTAGGAATTCCTCCAATTGAATGTTTACTTCAAAACAGAAAACTATTGGGCCTTGTTATATCACATAATCATCCCCCCCCCCCCATTTTTATAATTAATTAATTAGTTATTTAGTTCAAATAAATTATTTTATCTTTAACAACGTTATATTTTCAATACACATTTATCTCTATCAACCCCCCCCCCCCCCCGCCTATTGAGTTAACAGGGAAATTATGGAAAAAAGTGAGGGAAAAGTCAGGGAATTCCAACTGAAAAATCGGCGGCCACCCTGTAAAAGTTTTCTATGGTAGAAAAAAAATTTCACTTTTTGTGTTTTATTTTTTAAACGGGTCAACTGGTTGAAAGTAAGAAAATTCTTAGATCTATTAGGAAATACGGGTTCTGTGTCGTCAAAGAAAGCTTGCGATTTTTCTGCCATGCCGACCGATAGAAGATACAATAAATTGCATTTTACGTCCATAATTGGATTTTTCAAAATATGTATGGCTAATATTTACATTGTGAAACTTTTCGTAGTGGTGCAAAAACGGCATTCTTTAAAGGCAGTTACCTTAAATTTCAAAGAATAAACTTCTTTTGAACTAATATAATGAAATTAGTTACAGAAATTTTAACAACGCTTATTGAAAGGGGGATGACGTAAAGGTGTATAAATTAGAAATTAATTTTTTCATCTCTTTCAAGGGGGGATAGTTCCTCGATACTTTAGCCACCAGCACCCTTGAGGTCGTATAATATATGACAGTATCAACGGCCGTCTGTAGAGACACGAATAATAATTATTACTTAATTATTACCTATTCGTCTCTACCCTTACACGGTCTCGCTAATAACAGTAATAACAAAATAACTTATGATCGACGAAGACCAAAGTCCATGTTTGATAGTATTACAATATTGCTTCCCTTTGCAGTTCAGACTGATGTCTTGAAACTACAGATGAGGATATCTGTTATTATTAAATTACAATTTAAAAGGGCATGACTTGAGTTCGGGCTCATAATACATATTTTAAAAAAAATTCTTCCTTGTAAACGTCCTTTTTTGAATGAAGAAGAAGAAATGGGGGGGGGGGATAAGAAAACAACAAACGGTTCAGTAGTGAACGTTTTCCCTACCCTTTTCAATAAGAAATTCAAACGGGGAAAAATTAGGTTATAAATAATTTATGTTATAAGTTACATATGAACTTATTTCTCTTGAATAAAAGAGAGCGATCGATTTCCATCAACTTATAACTAAACTTTTAAGATGATAAACGGGAAAGTAGTGTTCCTAAGGTACCCAGGGCACGTTTTAAAATCCCGCACGGTGACACGTACTTCCGAATCCGGCACGGTAGACATTATGAACGCACCCTACCTCATGAAGTATGTTTAATATTTCTTAAGCTCACTTGTTACTTTTATTTATTAGGGAGAAAGCTGAGATAATCTTTTGACGCTTTTCCCTATTTAGGTTCGCGCAATGCTCATTTTTTATGAATATATATTTGTCGTACACGTTTGACTCAGGATAAAACGCCAAACAAAACGCCGCGGTGAGGCGCTGCGAATCGCTTTCACGTTATAAGATGTTAGCTTTTTATGCTGACCTAGTTAATTGCAAGTCTAATGCAAGTGGTGAGTGATCTGTTGGAGAAGTTCTAGAATGATGATGTAATCACAATGTGAATTAATGGATAAGTTTCCGGAATCTGGATGAAGTTTTCAATGTTGCGGACGCCACGATCGTTCGTCACGACCGCGACCCAGCGCATCTTACGACTTGCCCCCTTTATGGCATTGAACTGAATTTTTTTATTTTTCAAACGATGTCTAATGTCAGACATTTACATTTCAGAATTAAGGACACCAAATTGATTTGGGAGGGGTAATTAATAACTTCCTTAAAGAAGTTATTGTGATACCCTCCACGTCGGGTTTTGGGAAGGGTCTTCCAGACCCCGGAGGGTAAAATGGAATGTTGATCTTTAGCGATCTCAACTTTGTCTGTGGTGCCGGCCGTCCGTCCGTAGCATTTTTTTCCGGAACACTTTACGGCCACAATTTTCAACCGATTTTTACTAGATTTTCTCCAAATTTTCTTTAGTCGGTGAACAAGAAATTTACAATGGCGATTTTTGAATATCGAAAAAATGGCGGTCTGTTTGAAATTTTTAATAATTCGCTGCAGCCAAACCGTTGGTCCGATTTTCACCAATATTACTTCTTTTATTTTTTAAGAATTTTGGTGTAAAAAAAATTATCATTTATTTACATTAGATATCATTTTGGTAAGGAAAAATTTCTTAATTATGTACACCCGTTACGAGAGGGACCTCCCTTGGGCAAAAATCCCATAATTTCTACCTTGATACTTAAACAAATTCTCGAAAAAAAAAAAAAAAAAAAAACTTGGAAAATTTTTCGGAAAAAAAAAACAAACAAAAACTTCTCCCTCTGTTATACTTCTCCCTTCGTTATACTTCCCCTCCCTAATACTTCCCCCTCCGTTATACTTTCCCTCCCATTTACTTCCCCCTCCTATATTGTTACTTCTCTTTAAGGAAGTTTTCGTTAAGCTCTTCAAACTAGTACATACTTTTTTTTAACATGTACATATTCTTAAACCTATAAAACCTAAAAAAAAAATGTCAAACTTCGTGCAACCCAATTGATTCGTTTCAGGGCGTGATTTCAGTAACTACACTAATTGTGGTTACTTTCATAATGCTTTTTCGTGTCTGGAAGATTAACCGTCCTGGAGAAGATTACGTGTGTGCATCGAGCGAATTCCTTTGAGGGTAAACTGGCGATAAAGCAACTTCAAAATACTCAGGTACTGGATAAAGTGCAAAAGTATCTCACGCATTCTCGTAAATGACATTTCTTTCCCTTTAATCAATAGCACTAGTATCCGATTTCGCAAAAATAATTGGAACGACGAATTCCTCAAAACGATGGAGGACTTAGTTCTCACGATTTCGCCCGGTCGAACTAGTCCCCTATCGAGAGAATTACTCATTCTTGTTACTTGATATGACACGGAATTTTACACACAAGTATCCATACCGCACCGGATATAATTTGGCGGTTAGCTTTCTCCCAAGGTTGTTTTGCGTGTTTGGTGGTTTGGTTTTTTCTTCTACAAATCAATAAAACAATTGACTTCCTTTACGTAAAAAAAAGAAAAAATTTGCTTGTCTTGAGATTAGCAATCACGGTTTGACCAGATCTGGAACAGTCCAAGGGCGATGTTCCTTCACCGGAAACTTCTTTCTTCATGCTCCGCGCGAGGCTGATTGTATCTCTTTTCGTGATTGTAGTGGATGGAAACTTGGCGAATCTTTAAAAGGAACCAAGGAAACTACTCAATACTCAAGAATTGAATGAAGAAGTTAAAATTAAAACGGACATAGTCAAATGATAATAAATGATAAGTATAAGGGAACGATAGTATAACGGAGGGGGATGTATAAGGGAGGGAAAGTATAAAGGAGAATTTTCCAAGTTAGTTTTTTCGAAAAAATTTCTAAGTTTATTTTTGAACAGTTTTCCGAGTTTTATTTTTTTTTCGATAAATTTTCCGAATTTCTTTTATCTTTTTTTTTTTCAAAAAATTTTTTAAGTTCTGTTTTCCGAAAAATTTTCTGTTTTTTTTTTCGAAAAATTTTTCGGGTTTTCTTTTTTAAATGAGCCTTTTTTTTTTCTTGAAAATTTTTTAAGTTCTATTTCGCTCTTTGGCCTACAAATGTGCCTCTCGTAATGGGTAGAAGAACGAAATTTCTCCCTACTAAAAAAAACAATAATTAAAAAGTGGCAATTCTTTTACACCAAAAATTCTTTGAAAATATAAGGAGAAATTGGTGAAAATCGGACCAACAGTTCGGCCGCAGCGAATTTTTTAAAATTTCAAACAGACATATCTCCGCCATTTTTTCGAAATTCAAAAATCGCCCACGTTACATCTTCTTCAACGGCAAAAGAAATTTGTGTGAAATTTGTGTGAAAATTTGGTGAAAATCGGATGAAAACTGTGGCCCTAAAGTGTTCTAAAAAAATTCTACGGACGGACGACCGGAACCACAGACAAAGTTGAGATCGGTGTAGATCCATATTCGAATTTATCCTACGGGGTCTGGAAGACCCCTACCCAAAAACCCGAAGTGGAGGGTATCACAATAACTTCTGTAAGGAAGTTAAAAATCTACCTAATAGGGGTTTTCATTTGAAATAACGAAGTTAGGTTCTATTCTGGACACCCTGCATATTCAAACGCTATGTATATGCCAATCAATTCTTTGAATAAAATCAAGGGGGTTTACACTTGAAGTTTTTTTAAAACCCCTTTAACGCTCTCCCGACCGTGTACCATATTTTTTGGACACCGTGTAGAATGTAGCTCCATAATCAATTTAACCCTGTCTCAAGACCCTTCCTCAAAAACCCAAAAAGGATGAACCCTTTCCAGAGTGTTTCCTCTCGGCTTTTTTCTCTCTACTAAAAAAATTTTTTTTTTTACTTTTTTAATAATGAGTGTAGGATGATTTATCACCACTAATTTAGAATTGATAGAAAGATATGTGTGTGATGTGATTTATTAGACTCTCTGATGATATTTAGATAATATGTTGTGGTACTTACCCACAATGAGCATTTGGTAAAAAATTTGATGAAAATCGGCAGCAGCGCAATTTTTTAACGTGCATTCCACCATTTTTTGGAAATTCAAAAATCGGTCATGTTGATTATTTCTTGTTCAACTATTTAAAGTATAAAATCAGTCCTCTTTTTCATAATTTAGTTTAAAACAAGGATAAATTGAATGAACAAGACAAGAAGGAAAGCTTACGTATGCAATTAGATCGAATGGAAAGTGAACTATGCATTTGTAAATTTCGGCCTACATATCGGATTTCAGCTTTTACTTTCTGAGTCACAAGTGATATCTTCTGACCTTTACCAATTCAAAAACTATTTTTTTATAAAATTTCTTCAAAACAGGAGGTGAAAACTAGAATTATATAACTATAAAACTAAAATAGCGGACTTGGATTCTTTTGTCGATTGGTGTCAGCGTAATAGACTTCCGTTAAATATAAATAAAATAAAAATAAATAAATATCAACGTCAATCCCTTTTTTAGGAGCATTTTATTGACATTAGGGCTTTACGTCCATTACCTTATTTTTAAGGTGTCGAGGACGGCGCGTGTTACCATTGATATTTACATTTATACGAGACAAATAATCCCGGGCCCCCCAAAGAATTCGAACTCTTGTAAGTATTAGAATCTTTCACGGTACACACCGAGCTACCGAGGGCCCACTTCCGTTAAATATTGGAAAATGTAAATTGATTAAATTCTGCAAAGCTACGGTTAAACAAGATTTTGATATGTTTCATAATATCATTAATGGATCCCAGGTCGATGAGGTGGGAACTATTGTTGACTTAGGGGTGACATTCAATTGCAATCTCGATTTCAGCGATCACATTGATTTAATCAGAAAGAAAGCTCTAAAAAATTTAGGTTTTGTTAACCGGTTCACTACAGGTTTTAAAAATGTATTTGCTGTATAGATGCTCTTTCAGTCACTTGTGCGGAGTCATTTAGAGTACGCCAGTGGAGCCTCCACCTACTCAAAGAAATTTCTTCAGTGGATGGTGTTCAGAGGAAGGCCTCTTGATTCGTGTCTCCTAGGTTCGGTCGGGGAGACAAGGCTATGAAGAGCGGCTCAAGTAGCTAAACTGGTATTTTCTCTTGGTTCGGCGGATTAGCGCGGATATAATTTTCATCTGGAAAATTCTGAATGGAAAGATTGACTGTCCCGCTCTCCTTGAGAATATCGGCTTCGCGGTACCTCAGAGATCCTTAATGTCGCATGATTTCTTTTATGTGCCTTGGTGCCGGACGAACTATTCGCCGGTACCCAGAGCTCTCAGGGAGTTCAACAGGTACGGTGGAGACACCGATGTGTTTCTTCATACTTCTCTTGATACATTTAATTCTTTCAAGAAAAAGATCTTATAGGTCATTAAGGGAAGCCTTAATTCGTAACCAATCTGTAAATTTTTTTAAATTTGTTTATACATAATAGGTTTGTTCTAACCGCAGTTTGAAACTGGCTTGAAACTCCTGGATCATGCGCCGAAGGATTTGGACGTCAACGTTGACGTCGTTCAAATCGTTGGCCCGTCAAATCTGAAGCCTTCTGACGTCAAATTTTTTTTCAGGAGTTTTTGATTGAATGAAGCAAATTTTGTGCATCTTTATGTATTGTACCTAATCATAAAATCGCCTGTTATAAAACATTCAAAATGTCAGTACAATTAATCATCATGTCTTCTCTGGGTAGAAAGTTTTTATTATGCCATTAGCAAGGTCACCGATGGTCACCTTTCAAAACGGGCCCTCTCCAGGAAATTAATTATTCCGGTCGGTTTCGACATTTTTAAACTTATGTGATACCCTCCACATCGGGTTTTTGGTGAAGGGTCTTCCAGACCCCGTAGGGTGGATCTATACCGATCTCAACTTTGTCTGTGGCCCTGGCCGTAGCATTTTTTCCGGAACACTTAACGACCACAGTTTTAAACCGATTTTCACCAAATTTTCACACAATTTCTTTTTAACTTCCTTAAAGAAGTTATTTTCTTTCTATAATCTTCGGTAATTTTGTTAAGAATGTTCCAAAAACCAGTAATAATGGTTTCCCTCTCAAAGCGAAAAAAATTCGTCATGTATGTAAAAACTGAAGTTTCTCTGTGAAAAACCCCATCAGCAACTGAAACTGAATCTAAATAATAAAGAGGGGGGGGAGCGAGAGGGGGAGGGAGAGGAGGGAGAGAGAAGAGTATGAAAAGAGTAGAAAGTATAGCAATAGTTCAGAAGGAAGATTATGGGATTTCCATAATGTTTGAGAGTGGCGACTTTAAATGACGGTAAACTAATTAGTAATTACTAATAAGTTTTCCTCTACGGGGTCTGAAAGGCCCTTCTCCAGAGATTGTACCAGGAGGAAGTCGCAATAACTTCTCTTTGTGGAAGTTGATTCCTCGCGGTTTTGGCAAATCGGGCGGGCATTGGGAGGGCATTCCACTGCCTCGCACCAGCCACTTAAGCGAGCAGTGCCTTGGTTTTTGAGCAGCTATACCATTGCCTTAGGGGAAGTGTTATAGATTTAACAACCTGAATCATGTTGGACAACGGTGTTTGGATTTTTTTTTTGTATCGTTTCTTTGATACTTCATGATATCGTGATCGTCCATGAAGATCGAATAGAAACTGCCAGATCCATGGAGCTGGCCCCGACGGGAACTTCCTTAAAGAGAAGAAGGTGGAAGCATAAAGGAGGGGGAAGTATAAAGGAGAGGGAAGTATTTCCCAGACTTCTGGACGACAGTTACCCCGAAAACCCGGCACGGAGAGTAAAACGATAACTTCTTTAAGGAAGTTAAAAGAAATCTAATCAAAATAATATGAGCTCATCGCCGTGAGACCAAAGATGATCCCCAAGGCCTTCTAGGAAGAAATATTCCGTCAAGGGGCAAGGACGTTTTTAAAAGTTCGTGTTTAATTCGCATACAGAAATAATAAAAAAAATACCTACTTGTTTGAAGAGCTTCCAACGTTAACTTCCTTAAAGAGAAGGAAGAATGTAGGAGGGGGAAGTTTAAGGAGGGGGTAATAGACCTTTTGCCCAAGGGATTTCCCTCTCGCAAGTGGTGCATACATAAATCACCCACGTTAATTTGTTTAACTATTTAGGAAGGTTGTGAGAAAATTTGGTGAAAATGGTTGGAAACTGTAGCTGTAAAGTGTTCCGGAAAAAGGGCTACTTAAAAATGCCCGTCGGACGGAACCACAGATGATCCATAATCGATTTGACCCTACGGGGTCTGGAAGACCCTTTTGTAGTGAGACAATGCTTGGTCCTGGAAAGTCCCAATAATATTAACCTCGGCTAACTTCCAAATACCATTTTGAATCTAGGAACACGGTAACGTTCCACCCCGCCAAGCAAAACTAGACTGAAAGCGCATAAAGTATGAACGGTACCAAGTGTACGTTTAATGGACATCACGATTTGCGTTTTTCGGTTCCTGGTTCTCAGCACCCTGTATACCGATCGACTTCGAATTAGTACAACTTCTCTGTCTTGATACGAGTAAATCCTGAAAATTTCACGTCGATCGGTAGAAGGTGCCGAGGTATAGTATTTCAAAAACCCGGTTTTCCGCATTTGGCGTGTTCTTCTTCTCCTCCTCCTCCTCAAAAAAACAAACAAAACTTTAGAGACTATCTATTTAGACAAGTAAAATCAAACGCATTTTGGAGCCAGATGAGCGAATTTTGAGAATTCATTGGTCTTTTCTTAATAAAGGTCAGTGCACTTCACAAAACAAAAGATGGATGAATCGAGGTGTCGAGAATGGACAATCGAACCCATTTGTTACACGCTTTTCGTCCAAATCGATTCGTCAGGAATACCTATATTCCACGGTTGCAAGGGAATAAGTTGGTAATTCAAAATACACTTGTTACGACTACACTTTTAAGATTCAAAAAATGAGTGCCTACATCTCATCCGAAGGTATTTTCGTCCTACTGTGTACTCGTCCGAAAAATAATAGAAAAAGAAAACATATAAACTGTATTCTCGTCCTAACGGGCTACGCCCCTTTTTTGGACGAGTAGACAGTAGGACGACAATACTTTCGGATGAGATGTGTGCCTCCCAAAAAATAAGTGTAATTAGTAATTACTAATTAGCGCTTTGGGGAATATTGGATTCGGCTAACATCAATATGGTTAAATATTTTTTTTAAATTTTAATGTTTGAGTCATTTTCAATTTACTCTAACGGGAGTTGCTGTTTACCTTTTGTTAACTTCTTCAAAGAAGTTATTTTGACACTCTCAGAGGTACGGTATCTAAACCTTGAGACCATTTTTTAAAAATCGCAGAGTCTAGATGTTAAGATCATTTTCATCTCCGCATTTTCATAATTTACCCACGTTCTTAATCAACACCTTGGCCACCGTTTGAGAGAAAGGAAAAATTAAGCTGATTTCATCAGAATTGAGAGTCAATTATGTTTTAAAAAGAAAAGGAAATTATGGGAATTTTTTTCCTCTCAATGAAATATTCTAATAACCTACATCGTGGAATGAAGGTCTTTCCAATCTTTTAAAACAATGAACCAAGCAATGAAGAAATTAATGTTTTAGTTTCACTTTTTGGATTCCGAAATCGACTGATCCCCTTTTTAACTTCCTCGGAAAGGAGTTATTGAAACGCCCTCCAGCCAGTCCAGCCTCTAAGTACCTCCAAGTTCGGCTAATGGAGAGATTCTTCCAGACGCCACAGGCCACAAGAAAAGATCGTAATTTCGAAAAACAAACTAAAATGGACTGGTTCTGGAGCTGATGTGTTTCGCAAAAAAGCGACGGATGTACAGCCGGCATCTCTGAGAGCGAATGATCCGTGAAGAAAGAAAAACATAGTACATACATACATTCAAGGGGCTGACGGGAACCTCCATAAAGAGAAGGCGCTGAAAGTTTTATCGGCATCAGCGCAGTTTTTAAAATTTCAAACAGACATATCTCGTCTTTTTCTGTGACATTCGAAAAAATCTCTCGGCATTTTCAAGACGACTCCTAAGGGAAGGTCCTATCAAAATTTGGATAAAATCGGATAAAAATTGCGGGAAAAAAGCCGGAATTGAGACAGACATATCTAGATGAAAACTGCGGGCGAGAAGGCGGTCGGAAATTTGCTCATGATCGGTAAAGATCACTAATCAGTTTTCCTCTGACGACCCTTTTCCACCGTACCTCGGAGGGTGTCACAATAACTTCTTTGAAGAAGTTATATATGTCGTAGCCCTTTTGTAAAATTAGCCTTTTTGCAAAAAGGCTAGCCTCTTTGCAAAACGCCGGCGTTTTGTGGAATGAAACGTTGTGGAACAAAACGCCTGGTCGATTCCCGCCCTTTTGTAAAAAGGCTGGATGTGCTTAGCCTTTTTGCTAAAATATTTTCATTTTACCAAGAGGCTAATAGCGGCTCGCCGTTTTGTAAAACGGCTGACTACTCCTCGCCTTTTTGTAAAAAGGCTGTTAGTTACTTCCCGCCTTTCAGGGTAAGTGATAACTGATAACACGCACAATAACGTAACTTAATAACTTAATTTTCTTTCTCTCGCGAGGATGCGCTCGTTGGATACCTCTAGGGGGTTAATTTTTTCCTCTCGCGAGGATGCGCTCGTTTGATACCACTAGGAGGTTAATTTTTTTCCTCTCGCGAGGATGCACTCGTTGGATACCTAGAGGTATCTAGACCCCCTAGAGGTATCTAACGACAGCATCCTCGCGAGAGGAAAAAAATTAGCCCCCTAGTGGTATCCAACGAGCGCATCCTCGCGAGAGAAAGAAAATTAAGTTATTAAGTTACGTTATTGTGCGTGTTATCAGTTATCACTTATCCTGAAAGGCGGGAAGACTTCCACAGTATTACCTAACAGCCGTTTTAAAAAAAGCCTGAATTAGACTTTTTATAAAAAGGCTAGCCACGTTTCATTCCACAAAACGCAGGCGTTTTGCACTAGCCTACTGCTTTGCGCTAGCATTAGGCTAGCCTTTTTGCAAAAAGGCTAATTCTACAAAAGGGCTGCGACATCTATAATTGTGATTGACACAGGGTAATCAATTCCTTGTGACTTGAATGGACAGGTGTATCTCCCATGAGCCGCTTTCTCCCAACGGATCAACATCCCATACAACAAATGCGGTTGAGGAACCGGGAAGCGGAAACGGGATAGTCCGATGTTATAGTTTTTTTTAACTAAGACTGCAGGCAAAACGTTGTGGAAAACGGAGCATCTGGCCGCCCTTTAAAATAAGTTTTTTTTTTCTCCTTCAATTATCCGTTCAATGAACGGATAAACGACGGAGTTATTAAAAAAAAAATGAAACGTTGCTGTTTTTTATCAAGGTCATTAGCGCCACCCTTATTGTTCTCACCGTCTTTTCGTTAACTCATTTCTCCGAAAAGTTTGTTTACAAAAATGATTTTTATTGCCAGTTTCTATGACTTCTTTAGTCTTTCTCGGTTTTTCGAAGGAAAATTCATAAATAATTTTTTGTCGAAACCGGGAAATAGTTCTCAGAAATAATATGTTTGTAATGTACAATTCTCATCTGTCATTCATCAATTTTAATTTTTTTTTACTCCCTACATACTTTTGTTTTTAACTAAATAAATGTTTTTTACATATTATTTATCGTTTAGAACCATAAAATGACTACGAAACTTTATAGTTACATCATTTTCGTTGCCAATAAAATTATTAAACTCTCTATCAAAAAAACCCTCGATTATCCGTTTTTCGCGTAATCCGCGCTTGGTCGAGAACCAATTAGTACGGATAAACGAGGGTCTACTGTATTTCAAAACTCAAACTCTAAAACACGACGAAAAAACAGACTTCTCTTCTTCGCTCTAAACCTTCTTCTTTTCTTTTCCACCAACCACACGTATTCTCCTCGCGACCCCGCCATATCACAATGTCCTTCTCGTGGCGCACTCTCTCTCACCGTCCCACACATAGGTATTTTATGAATGAATGATCAAACATAAGAATTTCTTTCGCTCCTGAAATGTAGTGCAATCTTCCATCAGCCTTCAGATTTATTCGAATACCCTCCCAGTGGTTAGGCTCCCACCAACTGAAACCCATCCTTCCCGCCCCCACCCGGCCGGCTAGTAATTCCAGAAAATTTTTCAAAAAGTGCCAAAAAAATTAAATTAAATTAAAATAATAATAGTTTTAAAAATAAGTAAATATGCAAATTAAAAAAAACCTACTAATCATTTTAAAAATAAGTAAACATGCATTTTTGTTCCAGATGCGTCTGTCACAAGCCGTCTTTTTCATTCTAACGATTTCCTATTCATACCAACGTAAGTTTTAGGTTAACAAGAGAGGAAATCGACTTAAAATGTTTTTATTTATTTATTTATTTATTTTTGTTTTTGCAGATGAGATCGAAAAAAGGGAAACAAAAGAGGAGAAACGGGTAGTTTGTTACTATACAAACTGGAGCGTATATAGGCCAGGGACTGCGAAATTCAATCCTCAAAATATCAACCCTTATCTTTGCACGCACTTGATCTACGCTTTTGGGGGTCTAGATCGAGAGAACGGTCTTAGACCATACGACAAATATCAGGACATCGAGCAGGGTGGATACGCGAAATTTACCGGTCTCAAAACTTACAACAAAAATCTGAAGACGATGCTTGCTATCGGTGGATGGAACGAAGGATCCGCGAGATTCTCTCCCCTGGTTGCAGATGAAGAGCGTAGAAAGGAGTTCGTGAAAAATGTTGTTAAATTCTTAAGGGTAAATCATTTTGACGGTCTCGATCTAGACTGGGAATACCCAGCTTTTAGAGATGGAGGAAAACCGCACGACAAAGAAAACTACGCCCAGCTCGTTCAAGTATGAAATATTTCACGGCGATGAATACATAATAGAACACTCCATACCACTTTAAAATCAATTTAATTTTTAGGAATTACGAGAAGAATTCGAAAGAGAGTCGTCTAAAACAGGAAGGCCTAGGCTGCTTCTTACCATGGCTGTACCTGCTGGTTTAGAATATGTTGATAAAGGATACGACGTTCCAAAATTAAATCGGTAATTTTTTTTCTATCTCTTGAAGTATTTGTAAGATATGTATATGCAACACTCATCTTTCAGATATCTAGACTTCATGAACATACTATCGTATGACTATCATTCAGCGTTTGAACCTTCCATCAATCACCATTCACCGCTCTACTCGCTTGAAGAAGCCGGGAATACAATTTTGATTCACAGCTCACAATCGTAAGATTTAATCGCTGAAAAGGATCAAATTTAAAATATTTTTCTATCAGGATGCGACAGTTAAACATTACTTATTAAAAGGCGCCGACGCAAACAAACTAGTTTTGGGAATCCCGACTTATGGACGGTCGTTCACACTTTTCAATGAGGACTCTACTGACATCGGATCACCCGCTGATGGTCCGGGGACAAGGGGATGCTACAAGAGAGAAAGGATATCTAGCTTATTACGAAGTATGTTTAAAATGCAAAAATTTCAGTTAATTCTAATAAAGAAATATTTATCTCAAGATTTGTGCGAATGTGAAAAGTGGTTGGACTGTAAAGCAACCAAAAGAATCTGCAATGGGACCGTATGCGTACAAAGGAAACCAATGGGTTGGCTACGATGATGAAGCGATTGTGAAACGAAAGTCAGAATACGTCAACGAGAAAAATTTAGGCGGTATCATGTTTTGGTCGATAGACAACGATGACTTCAGAGGGAAATGTTCTTCAAGGCCTTATCCATTGATCGAAGCCGCCAAGGAAGCCTTATTGGGAACATCGCTAGGTAGCAAAGCAAATAAGTTACCATCATCCCCTAGAGGTGGGAAAACGTCGAACAAAGGAAAATTGAAGGCGACAAGAACTACGACCTTACCGCCAACGACACCATCCCATACAACACCAGATCCACCAACAACTCCAGACCCAGGAAGTGGTACGAATTTTTCTTCTCTGTAAAATACTTGAGTGAATTTTATTATTTATCAGTTTTTTTTTTTTTGTTTTTTAAATATCGAAGATTTTTCCCTCATTGCAAGAAATATTCTTTTGACAGCGGGCCTTTAACCTTGGTATGTTAAATAGATTTTGTTTGTAAGGACGAAGGATTTTTCCCTCATCCGAGGGACTGCAAGAAATATTTCTGGTGCCTTGACAGCGGGCCTTCTAACCTTGGTATTGCTCATCAGTTTACCTGTCCCTCTGGTCTCTTCTTTAATAAAGCTGCTGACTCATGCGATTTCGCACGAAACGTAATCTGCAAGAAAAAGTCTGGACAGGTGGCGACGACGACAACCGAAGCTTCCAAAAAAAAACTCTGACTATACCAAACTACAGCTAAAACGACGACTACAACTACAACTACAACTGAACCTCCTGAAGAAGAAGAAGAGGAGGAATACATTGACGAACGTGACGCAGAAGACCCTCAAACTATCAAACAGCTTATTTACCGATATTTTTCCTTCCGTTATATCGGTTCATCCGATATTTTATCCGATACGATATTCCTTACCGATATATCGCGATATTTTTACGATATGAATCCGAAAGAAAAATGGGGCAACACACGGATAACTGTTAACATCCAATGCGATATATCGCGATATATCACGATATTTCGGATATATCGCGATATTCTCCTTCCGATATTTTTCAAAATATCGGATGAAACGATATATCGGAAGGAAGGCCATATCGAATCAACCCTTTTCCAATCACCTCACTCACACTTTGGTTTCGAATATAACACTCAGAGGTCAGCACCTACTTGCTTTCGGATATTTGATATGGTCTGACCCCATAGTACCATCGATGTAAGATACAAACCATTATTATATACGTTTAATATAATTTAATTTTGGAAAACGAAGAAAAACCACTTGTGGTTTAATAAACTTTTTTGCACTGATGGAAATAGATAGGTATAAACACATTAAAAAGTGGACTCACAATAATGAAACAAGAGCTTTCGGCGGTTGCCTTCGTCAGTTAGAGAGATGAGAGAGACCGTTATACGTTTAATATAAGTATACATCGATGATAAATACTAGGGAACACATTTATACAGATGAATAATACAATTAACTTTCTCAAAGAGAAGTTATGTTACCATCCTAGTCCGGTTTTCGGGAGAGTGTCTTCAGGACCTCGTTAAGGTATATTGATATTATTTGATTAGTGATCTTCAACGATGAAGTGGCCACGTCCGATCTTCACCAAATAAAAAAATATGTGTAGTAATAATGTTTCTTCCTCACTATTGAAACATTTACCGTAGGAACCAGCTTTTGACCAGTGATTTTTATAGCCCATTTACAATGTATTGGGCATCTAGACACAATTCTTTACTTTGCCTGAATATAAAGTGTACATTATTTGTTATTTTTAAGTAAATGATTATGGCTAACTCTGTAAAATATCAATTAATTTTTTAATCATGTAATCTTACACAGATTATTTGTTATTAAAAAAAAAAAGAAAAGAAAGTGCCATGGAGGATTATCTACCCAATAAGTAAAGTAAATAGTTTTACTATTATGTTTCCTTAGGTGGAGTAGCTGAGTTAGAGAAACAGCTTGATGGAGGAACTTCTGAGATAGACGTTACCACTCCGATACCGATTAGTAAAAGCCTTTACCAGAAAGTTATCAATCGACCACCCAAGTATGTAAATTTTTTGCTTTAAAATTACAAAGATACACACGCTCACACACATAAATTAATTAATTAAATTGTTTTCCAGACTTCAACCACAGAGGAATGGCCCTTCTGGTCCCCAAAACGAAGGATTGTCAAGAGACAACGGAAGAGCAGCCTCATTCAGGAAGGATAGGCCTAAATATGTTACCATTCAAAGAGAAAGGTAAAGAAAACATTTCATTATTCTCAAAATCAAAGACCAAGGCAATAAGTCGTGAACAATAACCAATAATGAGGTAGCAAGGGTGGCTCCATCTTTTGGGGAATCATGGCAACGGTGAGGTTGAAGCTTAGGATTTCTCTCTCACTTCGTGTTGTAACCATGAAATCTCTCAGGGGATACAGATACAGACGGAATGAAGAGATAGAGAAATGATAATGGTAGAGGGAATAGCTCAGCTGACGGAGGCTTTTTAAGCCGAAACACGTCGTGATACACCCGCTATCACAGTCATTTCTTCGTTGATTATTGGTCTTAAGGTAAAGAAAATGTCGAAATTTTTGGTAGGTTTTATTTTTTGACAATGGAGATTGATCTTGCTTTTTAGAAATATTTGTTTCGTTCGTTCTTTTTTAGGCCTAGCACTTCTACGACAGAAACTTCAGAGGAAGATGAAGATAAAGTGGAGGTCGAAGAGGAAATTCCAGAAAAACCAAAATATAGAATTCATCGCAATAGAGGTAGCCAAAGTGAAGGACTAGAAATAAAACCTACCGAGCGCTCTAGACCGAAGTATCAACCGATTGAAAGATTCAGGCAGAAAAGTCAAACTCAAGATAAGGAGGACCAAGAAGAAACTCAAAGCACAGAACAATCTACCACTTCAAAGTATAAAAATATTTTTAGGAGTCGATCAACTCCTTCAGGTGATTCTTCAACCGCAACTACTTCTAGGTATGATGATCTTATTAACAAAATGTTGAAAAATAAAAAACTTATTGCTTTTTACTTTTTTTTTTTTTAGGTATGTTACACTTCAGCGCCAAAGGCATCGTCCAGAGGATGAAGGAACCACCGAAAACAAATTGGAAGAAGAAGAAATTACTGAAGAAATAATCGAAACGACGACAACTCCTAGACCAAGAATAAAGGTGAGTGAGGTTTTGTCGACGACACCCGGAGTAAGAACATCCACCAGAGTTGTTACACTAGTCGTCGAAGGGGCGACCCAGCGACAAAGAGTGCCTCTCCATAAACTCCAGCGGTTATTTAAAGATTCTGAAAATTTGATTGAAACCGTAACAAAGCCATATGAAACTTCAACCACTGAAAAGAAGTTGAGGCCGATTTTGAACAGTTTTCAAAGAAGGAGGCCTGAAATCGTTGTCACGACTACGACAAGGTCAACGCCTGTTTATCTGAGGCGTAATCGAATCCGAAGTTCGAGTACAACCACAGAAGCTGTAGAAGTCACAAAAAGAAAGTTAAATGAAAGAAGATTTAGGCCGACTACGGAAGCAAGCGAAACATCAAGCGAAAAAACAAAATATACAGCACGCCGTCGAAACACTTCGAGTCGATATTCAACTACCTCCGAATCTAGTCTAGGCTCTGAAAAATTTACTCGACAAAAAGTCGATATTTCAATATAAGACTAACAACCACAGAAAGAAGCTCCTCAGAACAAGAAGATGGAATCTTCACTAGAGAATATTCTCGAGAAAGTAATGTCATAAGAAGACCTGTACAAAAGTATAATGAAACTACCTCAACATTAATTCCAAACACTAGCCTTCCCTCAAAACTAATAAAAAAACCACACAGAAATTCGATACGACGACGGAAATTATTACTACTTTGATGCAAATTGAGGATGTTACAGAAAAGTTCATTCCTGGTGTCAAGCCTGTTGAACTAACCACTCCTGCCGTCCAATTCGTTGAATCGACCACTGCTACCGCCCAAATTGCTGAAACAGTGGCAGCCAAAACTTCTGTGAGAAACAGGACAAAGATCATCTTACGAAAGGAAACCAATAGATTCGACAGGTAGTGAGTCCTCCGGTGACGCTCTTAAAATTAAAAGTCTGAAATTCAAAGCAAAATTGACAACCAACAGCTTGAAGGTTCAAAAGATAAAAAAAGAGTCTTAGTACGGAGGAAAAAACTCGACAGTGACAGCAAAGAAAGTAGGGTTTCTAGAGGTAGGACTAGATTTTCAAGCGATCCAGATAGCTTAGAGTCTGTAAAAATTTTATCAGACGAAAAAATAACAAACAGAAATGAAAGGAGGCCTCATGGAAAAACCGAGAGACAGACAACACTAAAGCCTGAAAATTAACACCTCAAAAAGCTAATATTCAAACGGATATTCAAACGGATAAAACGTTTAAAAATGAAAAGCCCAGTCGAGGACAGAAAAAGTTTGTGGACGAATTTAATGAAGATGTTAATAATTTGGGAAAGTCAGAATCCCCTACGAAAAGAGTTGTCTATAGAAAGAAAATCAAAGACCTTGCTGTTGGAGAGTCAGGAATACCGGGATCAATGAAGAAGACGTTTTTGATGTTGGAAATAGTACAAATGTTAAAATCTGGAACTTGCTCGCCCCTGAAGATGTAAACAATTATTTTGACACCGAAGAGGTAGGATATACGCATGAATGTGTGTCAGCTTGTTTTACTTTTACGACGCGCATGTAAATGTGTTTTTATTTGGGTTATGTTTTTATTTACTTATTGATTCGTTTTTTAATTTATTTTATCTAACAGTTGAAACTTAATTTACGAACTCCGCATGGCACTCTTTGTGGCTTCTTCTAACGTCTTTAACCAGTACAAAACTCTGGTGGCATGTTTTGTGTCTAAATTAAAGGCATAATATAGAATGCTCTTTATGATACAAAAAACAAAAATGGTATTAGTATTTATTTTAGTGCATAAACAATGAATGATGTTTCTTAAATTAGCATGTAAGTAATTTTGTCATCATCATCATTACTATTATTTTAAAATAATAATCATTAATGATAAATACATTGGTAGGTACTTCACTTAATTTAACGATAGGTAATTAACATTTTTATTATTAATATTAACCCAAATTGTTCTGTCCTTTGTCTGACCTCTGGACATCCAGGGTAAAGGGTGTTTTAAATGTGAATCACCCAGCATGTAAACAAAACTCTTTCTTAGCTCGATCGAAGAGTGGTGTTCCACATATTGTGGATTTTATAGTGTAGGGTAGGCCCTAAGCAAAGTATCAGAGCCCATTGATGAATCAACTTCAACTGTACCTAACATATGCAAAAATAGTCGATTGTGTGACTACTACCCCATTGCAATAGTGAGATATCAAAGAAAAGAAATGCCTAAAAAACTAAAAATACAATAACTTCCTTTTTAAGAATGAAGGGGGAAAAAAAAACATTGAAATTGATAAATGAATGAAATTGTTCAAATGATTTTTAAACGTTTCACAAGGTTTAATTTCTATTAATTTTGACTTTTGTAGATTCAAAGAGTTAGAAGGCCTGTACAGAGGAGGCCAATTTCACGTCCAACGACGACATCAACAGAATCATCGATAAACCAAAGGCAGAGGACTACCGTTCAGTCTTTGAAAAAAGGCTCAATCGTTTCAAGACAGAAAAAACATTGAAATCAACATCACCTATAACTGAAGGTTGGTAATTTTCAAAGCCTCATGCTTAATAAAGTGGTTCCAAAATTTTTATTTATTATAAAGTGTTGTTATTTTTCCAATGGCCTTTTTAGGTGGATTTATTTCTTAAAAATCTAGCTATTTTTATTTACTTATTCATTTTATTAATTTGGTTTTTTTGTTTTGAAGTGGATTCAACTACAATAAGGTCGAGAAAATCTGAGTATAGGCGTTTGATCAAGCAGCACGATTCACAGAGGATTGAAGGAGAACCTAAAGTTCAGTACCATAGGCAGACTTCATTTAAGCCATTACAGTTGAACCGTGATGATTACCAAACTACACTGATTGAAGCAGGCTACAGAAAGTACGTTTAAGGAGGAGCACATTGCTGATGAACGTGGAGTCATCAGATTTCAAGGAAGCAATGACAGCGATGAACTTGGTATAGGAGATTTGGCTAATGTTGCAGTTGCAGCCATACAATCCTTAGCAACATCTCCTCCCACTCAAGCGACCGAACAATGTAAGTTCTTTTAACTTTGTTTCATTTTATCACTGACATCTTGTAGACAAAGTTACCACAACGAGACCTACGACGAGAATCGTTACCATTCAAAGATCAAGATCATCAAGACCGACTAGGCTGCCAACAACAGTGGTGAGCACGACACCGGAAATAATACCCTCAAGGAGTCTTGTCCGAAGTTCACCTCGTCCGTTTTCTAAAGTTACGCAGTCTCAAAACTTTCCAAGCACCGGACCCGCCATTTACGACGACTATGAAGACTACTATGCTGAACCTATTGATGTACCCCTCTCGGGAAAAGTGCGGATACACAATGATGGCTACATCGAATGTTTGGATATTGGAAATTTTCCTCATCCCTTTTCATGTCGGAAGTTCATATCTTGCGCCAAAATGGAGAATGGTCACCTCCTTGGATGGGAGTACACCTGTCCCAAAGGCCTTTCCTTTGATCCTATCGGTGGAATCTGCAACTGGAACGCTGGCTTAGGATGCAAGGAATAAAATAAATAAAACTTAGTTTTGACTGAATGAGATCAAGACACTAAAATTTATTAGAACTTGAGACACCAATCTTTCTCACTTTCTCTTTTTGAAATTTTCCTCATCCCTTTTCATGTCGGAAGTTCATATCTTGCGCCAAAATGGAGAATGGTCACCTCCTTGGATGGGAGTACACCTGTCCCAAAGGCCTTTCCTTGATCCTATCGGTGGAATCTG
This sequence comes from Orius insidiosus, assembly GCA_014119065.1. Taxonomy (NCBI): domain Eukaryota; kingdom Metazoa; phylum Arthropoda; class Insecta; order Hemiptera; family Anthocoridae; genus Orius; species Orius insidiosus. Next base: position 125,845 of record JACGAQ010000311.1, on the reverse strand, counting down.
CAACTGGAACGCTGGCTTAGGATGCAAGGATAAAATAAATAAAACTTAGTTTTGACTGAATGAGATCAAGAACACTAAAATTTATTAGAACTTGAGACACCAATCTTTCTCACTTTCTTTTTGTGTTTTCTCTTTTTTTTTTTTTTTTGCAGAAAAAAATGAATATGTGACAAATCTTTTGTCTGCCTTATTTTTTTTATTTTATTTTTATTATTGTAAATATGTATGTTAAAAATTTAACCTAAAAAAAATTATTTGTTTTACATGGAAAACCTCATTTTCAATCAATCAAACAAAAATCAATAAAATGGTTCAGGATCCAATTAAACCCTAGTCACTTAATTTTAGATCATGGTTTTGATCAAAGATTCTAAATTTTTTAAAATTTAAATGACGTTTTTCCAATATTTTTGAAAGTCATGATTATGATCATTAAATGTAAATAAAGTTTTTTTTTATTATATTTAAATATATTTATTTGGCAGGTATCTAGGAACGCAGGAGCTTTCCACCCTGCCATGGAAAACCTCGAGATTTCAACAACCGGTTCCAAGTGTATGCTGTATGTTTACTGAGGATATCTGGATTTCAGCTGTATACCTCTATACCGAGTAAACTCATATTTTGTTCAGATCTTCTAGTAAATTCTGAGAATTTCCCAGTCGATCACTGGGTGCTGAGATATAGTACTTCAAAAGCCCGGATTCTCAAGCCGTGGACACACTTGTAGACCCGGTCTATGGCTGTCTCTGAGACCGTGGGGCTGTCACTAGACCAAAAGTCTCAGGTCTACCGTACCGTTCGAAATGGAAAACACGTAGACCTAGACCGCGGTCTGTAGGCTTTTTTGGAAGAACTCGGCTTTTTTCGGCCAACTCCGTGACCAAACCAAACCTTTGTTTCCTAACCTCCCATTTCATTCTTATCATTCCGTTTGGCTTTTTGTTCCTTCCGATAACAATATTCTCGGGTCCACAACCTTCGTGACCGTTACTTTCTATCGTTTTCGCCTAATATCACCAAACAAGAACTGATTCCTGCCAAAGCGATGTCCATTTTTATTTTCTAATAAGCACACGCATAAATTCACCGTGGACTGAGACTTGTAGTGTGGACGCAAGACGAGTCTCTTCACTTGTCTCTAGACCTGTAGACGGCTGCTAGACCCGGTCTAGAAGGTCTACAAGTGTGTACTAGGCTTAAGGAGGATGTTCCAATGTTTCCCAGTGCATTTCCGCCAACTTGGCGACTGTCAAGCGAGCAGTATGAAGCCCAGCGTTGTCGTGCTGGAGAATGACTGATCTGATTGGACTGTCGCGATAGGCCTTCTTTAACTTGTCCAGGAGCTGGCAATAGTAGGCAGCATTGATAGTTCCCCGTTCATGAAGGAAATCGACGAACACAACGCCTTGCGAGTCCCAAAAAACCGAAATCATCACCTTCCCCGCTGACAATTTTCTTTTGGCTTTGACTGGCGGAGCTTCGCCCTTCTTCGACGTGGGACCCACCCTGCTCTCACTTTTCGGTATTCGAGATGGTCAGTGATGATTCGTTGGGCACTACCATAGCTTATCCCAACCTCCGAAGCAATTATTTTAGCAGAAACACGTCGATCTTCTTCAATGAGTCTTGTGACAGCTCGAATGTTTTCGTCAGAGACACTCGTCCGGGGACGTCGCTTGTGGGACTCGTTTTGAACTGCCTCCCGTCCATTTGAAAACTGTTTATACCAATCGTAGACTTGGGTCTTCGAAAGGGTCTGCTCACTGAACTGTTCCCGTAGTCTTCGCAAAATTTCAGCCGGTTAAACCTCCTCCTTTGCCAAAAACTTGATGATAACCCGTTGTGCAACAGACAAGCTGAATTCTTTTCCGTCATGGCTTCACTAACACCTTTTTCACTAACAACAGGGAAAGTATAAAGGAGAATTTTCCAAGTTTGTTTTTTCGAAAAATTTTTAAGTTTTTTTTGTAAAAAAATTTTTTTTTCGAAAAATTTTCCCCGGTTTTTTTTTGAAAAATTTCCTAAGTTTTTTTTTCGAAAATTTTTTTAAGTGCCAAGGTAGAAATAATGGGCTCTTTGGCCTAAGGATGTGCCTCTCGTAATGGGTAGAAGTATAAAATTTCTCCCTACTAAAAAAATGATAATTTAAAAGTGGCAATTGACCGCAGCGAATTTTTTAAACTTTCAAACAGACATTTTTTCGAAATTCAAAAATCGCCCTCGTTGCGTTCTTCTTCTCCGACTAAGGAAGATTTGGTGAAAATCGGCTAAAAACTGTGGCCGTAAAGTGTTCCGGAAAAATGCTACGGACGGCGTAACGGCCGGCCGGAACCACTGACAAAGTTGAGATCGGGAAAGATCAATATTCGATTTGACCCTCCGGGGTCTGGAAGACCCTTCCCCAAAATCCCGACGTCGAGGGTATCGAAATAACTTCTTTAAGGCAGTTAATAGTTTAGTCATCAAAACAATGAAGCGAGGGGACACTAAAAAATCAAAACAAAACATTGTAGCGCCCTCCGTTTCTTTTACTCCTCCCGGCGTTTTCCGCCGAATCTTTGTAAAAGGATTACGACGAAACTAATCATCGGATTTTCTTATATAATATATTTTTGGAAAGAGCTCCTCAAAACCTACAAAATGGCTGACGGTTTTTTTTTTGGAAAAAATGTTTTAGTCGAAAAATAAAATGTCTATTTTCCTTAGATTAAAGAATTTGAAGATATCCCCAAATTACACCTCTTAAAAATAAAGAGGGGGATTATAATGGAGGGGGAAGTATAAATGAGGGGAAAGTATAACGGAGAGGGAAGTATAAATGAGGATAAAAATGCTACGGCCGGACGGAACCACAGACTAAGTTGAGATCGGTAATGAGCAATATATGTGATTTGACCCTCCGGGGTCTGGAAGACCCTTCCCCAAAAACCCGGCGCGGCGTGGAGGGTAAAGCAATAACTTCTTAAAGAAAGTTAAAATCAATATTAATATGGCGAACAATATGAAGTGTTCGTTAGGGCACATTTTACAGGCAGTGAATAATAAATTAAGCGTACCTTCACGTCGCTTCGGGCGATTTGTATGTTGAATATAAGAATTTTATTCTTAGTATCCCGGTTCGGCAACTATCGGCTCTTTCCGACAACGTTCGTTACTGCCACCATTACTCTCAGCCCTCAGTTCTTACTTTTAATTTAACTTCAATCGTAGGAGTCAAAACTCGGAACAGCTTCTACTTTAGTTTTATTGTGTCCCTTCCAAACGTCAGACCTTCTTATCATTAGACCATCTATCAGAGACCGACCGGCACCAGCTTTCGATTAAAAACTGGAGAGCAGGGAGTTTCTTCCATCTTCGATTTCTTCCATGGATTTTTTTAGAACAGTCATGTGAACTCCACAGGAAGTACCAAGGTCAGTTGACAATGCCTGTTGATCTCTTTCCGCCATTCTTTGTTTACTTATATTATTACTTTAGCATTGCCATCTTTTTCTTCTCTACTTCTCCCCTCCTATGTCCTATCTAGCAAATGTTTTTTTTAACTTCTTCAAAAAGTTATTTATCTTTGCTTTCTGACTACGTGTAAAACCAATAATTATTATGTTATATAACGTATATCAGATGTTCTCAGTTTCATTACCCCCCCCCCCCGCGCTATTTGTAGCGCCATATACAGTATCCATTAAAACATAGCCCTTAAAAAAATGCATAATAGTATTTTCTACATAATGAATACTCATCTCAATATAAATATCTCAAATACGTACGCCAATATAAATAAAATTTAAAACTACTATGAAATAAAAGTTTATTTGATTCGGGTTGTCTTAATAGCCACATCTGACCATCTTTGAATTGCCTTTGAAAGATTTAACCCCCCCCCCCCACCATTAAAAAGTTTGAAGAGCTTCCAACGAAAACTTCCTTAAAGAGAAGTAAAGTTGAAGAGCTTTAAAATTTAAAACTACTATGAAATAAAAGTTTATTTGATTCGGGTTGTCTTAATAGCCACATCTGACCATCTTTGAATTGCCTTTGAAGATTTAACCCCCCCCCCCCCCACCATTAAAAAGTTTGAAGAGCTTCCAACGAAAACTTCCTTAAAGAGAAGTAAAGTTGAAGAGCTTTAAAATTTAAAACTACTATGAAATAAAAGTTTATTTGATTCGGGTTGTCTTAATAGCCACATCTGACCATCTTTGAATTGCCTTTGAAAGATTTAACCCCCCCCCCCCCCCACATTAAAAAGTTTGAAGAGCTTCCAATGAAAACTTCCTTAAAGAGAAGTAAAGTACGGCTTTGAAGAGCTTCCAACGAAAACTTCCTTAAAGAGAAGTAAAGCACTGGTTTGAAGAGCTCCAACGAAAACTTCCTTAAAGAGAAGTAACAATAGGAGGGGGAAGTATAATATAGGAGGGGAAGTATAACGGGGGGGAAGTATAACGGAGAGGGAAGTATAAGAGAACGAAAGTATAACGAAGGGAGGGAAAGTATAAAGGAGGAAAAGAATAAGGGAGGGGGAAGTCTTATTTTTTTTTTCGAAAAATTTTTTTAAGTTTTTTTTTTCGAAAATTTTTCAAGTGTCAAGGTAGAAATAATGGGCTCTTTGGCCTACGGATGTGCCTCTCGTAATGGATAGAGTATGAAATTTCTCCCTACTAAAAAATAGTACCTAATAAAAAAGTGGCAATTTTTTTACACTAAAAATTCTTAAAAATATAAGGAGTAATTGGTGAAAATTTGGTAAAAATCGGACCAACGGTTTGGCCGCAGCGAATTTTTTAAATTTCAAACAGACATATCTCCGCCATTTTTTCGAAATTCAAAAATCGCCCTCGTTACATTCATCTTCGCCGGCTAAAGAAATTTGTATGAAAATTTGGTAAAAAACGGTTAAAAACTGTGGCCGTCAAGTGTTCCGGAAAAAAATGCTACGGACGGCCGGACGGCCGTCAAGAAGCAATCAATAGGGAAATCAATATTCGATTTGATCCTCCCCAAAAACCCGACGTAGAGGGTATCACAATAACTTCTTTAAGGAAGTTAAAAAATAGAAGGAGGAAGTATAAAGGGGGGAAGTATAAAGGATAGGAAGTATAAAGGGGGAAGTATAAAGGGGGGAAGTATTCAGGAGTGGAAGTATAACGGAGGGGGAAGTTTTAGTTTTATTTTTTTTTTTCAAAATATTTTTTCTATGTACATATCAAGATAGAAATAATGGGCTCATTGCCCTCGGGATGTGCCTCTCGTAACGGGTGGAAGTATGAAATTTCTATCTACTAAATAAAATAATAGGTAATTAAAAAATAACAATTTTTTACTTCAAAAATTCGTAAAAAAATATAAGGAGTGTTCGGTGAAAATCGGATCAACTGTTCGGCCGCAGCGCAGTTTTTTAAGTTTCAAACGTGGATATCTCCGCCATTTTTTCGCCCTCGTTACTTTCTTCTTCATTGAGTGAGGAAGATTATGTGAAAATTCCGTACCAATCGGGTGAAAATTGTGGCCGTAAAGTGTTCCGGAAAAAATGCTACGCCGGCAGGCTGGAACCACAGACAAAGTCGAGTTCGTTAACCATCACGGTAAAGATCAATCATTCGATTTGACCCTCAGGATCTGGAAGACCTTTCCCCAAAAACCCGACGTGGAGGGTATCACAATAACTTTTTTAAGGAAGTTGAAACTCTCCTTGGCGGAGTGCGAATTGCTTTGTACCAGGGATAACTACTTATCACAGTTTTTACAAAATTAACAGAATACCGAAGGAGGAAGCCCTACGGCTACGAAGAGAGTGTATACAAGCATCTTTTCAGGGGTTTTAGGGATTTTAAACTGTTCGGTGGCGTAGTTCCTCACGAATCAGTAGTCACTGATAAATACATTGGACACCTGTGAACAAGCATTTCGCGTCACCGCCAAGGGAAGCTTTGAAAACGGGAGCACGGGCGCTTCATCTCTCCTCTTTCTCTACAGTGCAAATCGGAGGGCGGGGAAGTTGATATCATAACTTTCTCTGGCTGATGTAGAAGGATTTTTTGCGTGGCGGGGTGTGTATTTACACGGAGTGTTTTTGGTAGCGTGTATAAGTTTCATGCGGCCTATGAAAATGGAAAAAATTACGATTGAGACAAATTTAGGTCTTGTTTCTATTGGCAACCAAATTTTTGTTTTTCATCAAATTTTGTCCGCCATGTCGTCGAAAAGTTGATCTAGACTAGAAGATGTGCTAAGCATTTTATGGATCATTGAAAAGTTAATCTACTCCAACACCGATGAGGACGGAATTGTACAAGAAATGTGTGGCAAAATGTCTACAGGAATGAGGCTGAGAACGTTTGCAAACTTCAATTTGTCCTGAAAGTACGACTAGACTTATTTAATTTCATTTTTTGCTTATTTAATTCAGTTTAGACTTATCTTGCTGACTTTTTCTTAAAGAAAGTTATTGCGATTCTTCAACCTATAGAGCTATAGAGGGTTTACATTTTTGTTTCGAAATTCGCCAATCTGCATATGTTTCTGTAGTTTTAATTTTTTGTTTGGTGCAAATAAGCTTTGTAGCGGTTCGCTACCATATGATTAAAATATCATTATTGAAATATAATTCATACGAATTGATCAAACAACTTATTTCATCCGAAATATTTATTCTTCAACAATTTGGTGACCCCTACGTAAGAACGTAAGTTTTTCATAATTTTTCAACGTCAAGACGACGATACGATTTTTGATTATCGATTTTTTTTTCGTACATTTCGTTTTTTTTCGTAAAAAATGCAGCAACAACAATAACATATAAATGTTTCGTTGCCTACATTTAACAGGGACTGTCCGGCTACCTGGTTTTTGCGAGTAGAAAGCTTGTTCCGGGCTAGGAACATTAACGAGGATCAATTAAAGTATGACTTATTAGTCATTTCCCTACCGGAGCAGGTGCTACAGGATGTTGAAGACATCGTCTTGCATCCACCGGAAAACGAAAAGTATACGACTTTGAAGCGAGGTTTATTAGCTGAGTATTCGCTGTCGCAAGACACCTCTTTAATGAAGATTCTTCAGGGTCTGCAACTGGGGGATAGAAGCCTTCCTTCCTTTTGAAGGAAATAAAGCGCTTAGCACAAGGAAGGTTTAACGATGTTTAACTCATACTAGGTCCGGAAGACGTATTAAGTACCCTTCGGTTTTTCGAAGGTACAGAGTTTAATTTTTTTTTTTTTTGGTAGGGGGGAGGTAGTTGTAGCGGTTCGCTACCATATGATTAAAATATCATTATTGAAATACAATTCATACGAATTGATCAAACAACTTATTTCATCCGAAATATTTATTCTTCAACAAGTTGTCCACGTTTGTCAGTTGACTCCAGATAAACTATGGTATATCAATATCTTTATCTCAAGTGTTTGCTTTTGTAAAAATTGGAATGTAGACAATGGCCCTTTATTTGAGGGGGAAAAAAATGAGTAATTGCAAAGCGGCACGCTGTGGAAAACGGCCCAAAACCCGGTAAAAAGGTAAAAAAAATAAAAATCAAAAAAATCAATAAAACCGAACGCCGTTACTCTAGACCAAAAATCGAGAGGGGGGGGGGGGAAACCGACTGAACATTACGTTTAAAATCCGTATATCTTATAAAACGGGTGTTTTTATACCAGAAAATCGACGAAAACAACCAATAACCCGTTTAAAGAGATGTTCCTAGTCTCCAGATGTATTCTGTTCACATGAATAGTCTGCGGTACACATTTATTCAACTCCACTTTGAGCGCAATTGGTAACCTTAAATTAAATATCGAATGTTTTTTTACTTTATTTTATTAAAATTTCATCTGTTCCGGTCTAATGACATATCATTCATCAAAATCAGATTATGATACCTGAAGGGTCCTTGGGTGCGAATTAGTTATCAGCCACCAAAGGGACCCCAGGTAACATTTATATAATTATAATAATTTTAAACTATAATTTGGATTGATGGGCGCAATTAGAAACAGCTCACTATGTCTTCTCTTTTAGAAAGTTAAAAGATGAACTCGAAGTTAGCGAGGTGATTTCCCCTTCCTCTTTTATGAGGGTTTGGAATAGCCCAAGGATATTAAAGACAATAATATGTGTCTCCTTGTTATAGCCCAAGGGCAAGAAAAAAAAAAAAACTGGCTATGGATTGCGAGGGGGAGGGATTCACAACCAATTACATTAGCCAACCCCACCCACTTTTATTTATGTAGATATGCCCAATACTCTACTTATACTTCACGTAAGTCTAGAGCTGGCCTTCCTCACGTAGAGGTATATACATAATAGTTTTTCATCCCTAATATCGATTATGGTCAATTATCGGGATTGCCCATAGGCTTTTGAAAAAAAAATTAAATCTATTTTTTTCCCCCAATAAATTCTATTTAATCGATTTCCCTCTACGGGGTCAGAGTGACCGTTTGCCAAAAGCCATGACATGGAGATTGGAGGGTGTCAATAAGTTTGAGGAATTAAAATAGAACGCTTTTCATTTTCGTTAGCAAAACCAGTCAAAAGTACGGGGAAAAAACCCATAAAGTCCATATAGCCTGATTTCGAGAAAAACGCATTTGGATGCTTTTTGGTCGTGAAGGGAAAAAAATTAAAAGGTACTAGTCTGGAGCTGGCCCCGACGGGAACTTCTTCAAAGTAGGGGAACGTAATAGTTTTCAATATCAAGTTATCAATATTAGATAAGTCTAGAGTTGCCCTGACGGATACTTCCATAAAGAGAAGGCGCTGAAAGTTTTATCGGCTGCAGCGCAGTTTTTAAAATTTTAAACAGACATATCTCGGCCATTTTTTTGAAATTTGAAAAAGTTCTTCATTTTCAAGACAACTACAAACGTTAGATCCTATTAAAATTTGGTGAAAATCGGATAAAAATTGCGGAAAAAAAGCTGGCCGATAAATCTCTGAATTTTAGATAGACTTATCTCCGCCATTTTGGCGAAATTAAAAAAAACCTTTCGTCATTTTTTAAGTTGCTACAAAAGGAAGATCCTGTAAAAATTGGGTGGGAATCGGATGACCGTGAAGACGGAAGGAAATTTGGGACGGGCGGCCGGACGGCACCTCAGACAACCACATAATCGCAAAGATCATTAATCAGTTCAACTCTACGGGGTCTGGAAGACCATTTTCCTGGTACCGTTCCTTGGAGGGTGTCACAATAACTTCTTTGAAGAAGTTAAAAAAATTCGAACTAAGAAAACATAAAAACATTTTGAGGAAAAGAAAAGGAAAAATAACTTAGAAAATTTTTCAGAAAAAAAAATCCATTTCTTAAACTTCCCCTCCTTTATACTTGTCCTCCTTTATACAACCCCCTCCTTAAGTTTCTCCTCCTTTATACTTCCCCCTCCTATATTGTTCCTTCTACTTAAGGAAGCTCTTCAAACTACATAGTACTTTATTCCTTATTAGAGTTAAATTATCGACAAGTGAAACGTCCGAAACGTTGCGATGCTTGAGTTATTGGGCTAGTCAACATTGATCCGGAAAAAAGGCAAACTGCAAACCTTGGACAAACAACTTATGCTGTCTAAACTGACCCAAACCATTCGATTCATAGGACACGTCTCCTTCCAATTAGAAGTTTTATATCAAAGATAATTTTTGAAGTGAAATTTATAAGACTCTATAATAAGGTATATTTTGGATAGTATTTCTAATTATTCTAAAATCTAAGCTGTGCGTTTAATACGTCATATGGACTACTCTGAGTTTAAACAAAGAAAGGGAGTTGTTTCTTATTGTTTGCCCAAATAACAAATTCCAGGAAATGAAATCTCTAAGTACATACTTTTTAACTTACTCAATGAGAAGTTATTGTACTAACCGCCCTGTATGGTCAAAATGACCACCACCGCAACCATTACAACCTTCCGACTAAAATATTTTTTCCTGGACCAACCATAATTTTTACCACCCAAAAGTCTTTAGTTTAATTTTATTTATTTTTTTATGAAACAATTAACCAATAATCGAGGAAGAAACGACTGTGATAACGGGTATCTCTCGACGAGTTTCGGTTTAAAAAGCCTCGTCAGGTGAGCTATTCTCTCTATCACAATCATTTCTATCTTTTCACTGTTCCTCTATCTCTAAGAGATTTAGCGGATACAGCGGGAAGCCGGAAACTCTCGTCTCCCTGAAGCTCACCGCCGCCACAGTTCTCCAAGAGATAGAGCCACTCATCATTATTTGTTGATTGTTTGATAGTAAAATCAACCCACTTGCGGAATACACACGCAATAAAAATTAAAATGTAAATTTATTTTTTTCTAGATGAGAATTCAGATTCTCCTATTGCTTCTTATTCATACTTGTTACTCATGCGATTTTTTACCCTCGATCACCTGCCCAAAACGTTCGACAGAAATACTCTGCCAGTGCTCCAAAACGAAAAAAGTAGGGGGTCTGGTTTGCTGTCATCTAACTTCAGAATATTTCCTCAAAGAAAGCATCGCTTGTGGTATAGAACATAATATTAGCTACTTATTTGTATTATTTATTCCTCTTTTATTTCAGAAGGACTTAAAAATGATACAAAACACATCTACATCTACAATGCGACTTTGGATAATTTTGATGCCAGTTTAAAAACATGGACACATTTAGATTCGTTGACTATAATGAACAGCAGCATAAAAAGGATTAATGGAGGGTTCACTGGAAGTCTAAAATGTGTTAATATTTCATCAAACAATATTACCGAGATCGACAACAAAGTTTTTAAAAGTCTCAATAAACTTCATACTCTCAACATATCCAACAATGACTTGATCAAAGTTCCTAAATTGAAGATGGGAACAGAGAACTTTACTTTAGATGTATCAGGTAAAGTAATGACATAGGTGGTTTTAGTAATGTCTTTAAAGCAATCAAGCCTTGAGTAAGAGTGCAGTCGGAATGCGTATATTGCTGTCAATATCAACGAGTGTCTCGATGCCATCCATCCATGCATCAAGGTGTGCAAACAGAAAGCAGACGTCCATGTCGATTTCGATGTCAAGAGCAGGGGAGAAGCCGTTGATAAAGAGAGAGGGTTGTTAAAAGTTGTTTTGTTGAGGGTTGCATAAGTTCGTCTTTGAAACATGAGCAGGACAATCAGAGCCTAGTTGCCGATATCCTGGGAAACAAACTACATATTTTGAAAATAAAACGAAGCGACAGCTTGGCATCCTGCATTCAGTTTGCACCCTTGCCAACCTTTGTATTTGATTGCATCGATTAGTTATCGAAGCACTTTCCAACACCGCGACATCCGCATTCTGCTCCTACATCCAAAGACTTTCCAGAAGAAAATTTATTTCTTCCCAAGGCTCTGTCGAGGCTTTATTCATTTATTTATTTTTATTTTTAAATAGAAAATCCGCAGTTAAAATGCGCCGATATAAAAGCACAAGCAGACGACAATCCCGCAACAAATTTGAAATTTATTAATTCGAACACAACTAAATGTTTACATATATCAAACTTCAAATGGTTTAATAGCACATTGTCTGTTACATTAGATCAAGTAGAAAATCGAAACCAGGTAGGATTTTTATTTTTTGTTTGTTTCTTAAATTTATTCATCAATGTTTTATCATTTTTGTTTCCAGTTAGAACAAGAATGCCCAAAGGGACCTGAGTATAAATGTACCTGCGCACCTTATCGCATGATTTTTGTTGATGACAGAGCAATGAATACCATACAGGTTAACTGCTCAGGTCTGCACCTCACCGAGCTCCCTAGTCTTCCAGCTAATACTGGACTACTAGATGTATCGCGGAATAATGTAGGTTTTTCAGATGGCTTATTGATCAAGACTAACGATATACATAAATAACCGTATTGTGCAAGTATGTTATTTTTAAGAAACTCTGTGTGGCTTCCATATCTTGCTGGGTGAACAGTTGAGCTTGGTCTAAATAATAATTTATAGGGTCATTTTTTATTATTAGAAACAGACCAGTGGGAAGCATGTAAAGCCAAAATGTAAAATGAAATTATGCCCCTGCAGTAGACTTAGATTAACGAATCGCCTTCTTTATTCCCAGTAAAAATTACAGTACCAGCAGTTCCAAATCTATTCTCAATTTCCAAAAAAGGAGGCTGCGAGCTCACATGTAATTGTATCATAAAACCACTGTTTCAACCGTTTTTTCAACCAATAAACTTTTACGTTTCCTCATCAATGTACCCATGGTTGGAAAGTTAAATGGTCCCCCCCCCCCCCATTATAGAAAAATTTTCTAAAGTGTTCCGTCGCTGCCACCTGAAAAGTTAATTTTGCTATCTAGCCTTTGTCTCCGCATACAAAAAAGCAAATTAAATTTTGGGGGGGGGGGGGGGAACGCTTCCAAACTCAAAAAATTCAGAAACTAGACCCAAAATGAGGGGGGGGGGGTGTTGCAATTTAACTTTTTTCTCTATCTTGATTCGTTTACGAGTTAACCTGGGGGGACACTAGTAAGGTTTCCACCCTGTATATTTTTTTTAAATTACAGATAACAACGTTAGAACGTTTGGCAACAGATCCCAGTTACTATGCCATGCGAGAATTGATAGCGGACAACAATAAAATTGATTCCATAACTGCTCTTGAAGGAACCAAATTCATAGACAATTTCGCCACACTAAGCCTGAGAGAAAATAGCATTAAGACGGTATGTGTATTTTTGCCCATATATTGTTGTAGGTGCTAAACCTTTGTTTTAGATCCCTATATACATTTTATCAAACACTTTTGATCGCAATTATAAACCTAGGCAAGTCAGACTAGGCAGAAATAGATTGAACTGTGATTGCAGCACTGCACAAGTTTTAAAAGTATGTACTTCTGAATTTCGCCTAATTAATAATTTTTCCAAATAAATTAATATTCACTTTTAAGTAGATTTCTTTTGAAAGCTATCTTTTGGAATTGGAGCAGTACTTTTGTATTCATTGCTTCTATTGTCAGCATTAGTCATAATGTGTGCTTCTCCATTTATTTAGTCTGATTACTTGGTGTGTTATTTATTAAGCCTTACATTTACGCATAGTTGCCTATTATTCCGGCCACCGTTCGTTACCTTATTTTAAAATTTGGACAGCCTGATAAGATAACACAGACAAAATTAGACCTTGACAGATACCCATAGGCTTTCCCTGTGTATGATAGCTCCGGGTGGGCTTTGCATTTTTTTTTGTAAATGACAGTTCCGCGCTAAGTTTCTGAATGCTATTAAGGACAAGCCAGGCAATTGTCAATAGTTTTTCCACATAAAAAAAAAATTAGACGAAAAAACAAAAGAAATCCAACCACAGCATGGCTTGGAGAAGTATAAAAATAAAATGACGAAATATCGCTTTCGACCTAATCCAACAACTTTTTTTCTTTTTTATTAAATCTACTTGGTTTTGCTTGGATTTTTTAAAACATTATTATAAATTAATGGGAAAATTTTTTGTTTAATAAATGGATTTTATTTTTATTTTCTATTTTTCCCTAAAATTATAAATTAAACACCATTCATTTCAATCCAGCAACATCAAGTATTTTTTCATTTAATTTTTAACCTGGCTCTATCTACATAATCGCCATTTCTTCCTCAATCTTTTTGTGTGCAATTATCATATTGAGTCATATTGAAATCAGAACTGTAATATTGAAAAAGAAAGGACTCGCGCGTAACTGTTACATTTTTTTGGGATTTGTGCACGACTGTCACACACCCTTTCTTTCTTGTTCAATAATGGAGGAAGATGGTGAGAAAATTTGGTGAAAATCGGTTGAAAACTGTGGCCATAAAGTGTTCCAGAAAAAAATGCTGCGGCCGAATGGCCGGCTGGTATCACAGGTACCACAGACAAAGTTGAGATCGGTATAGATTCATAATCGGATTGACCCTGCGGGGTCTGGAAGACCCTTTCCCAAAAACACAACATGGAGAGTAAAACAATAACTTCTTTAAGGAAGTTAAAATATTTTCAAGTTTTTTTTCCCTCTATGTTGATTATAGAGAAGGATCTTCCAGACCCTGTAGAGTCCGTAATTGTTTATGGATCTATACCGATCTCAACTTTGTCTGTAAGATGTTAGTCTATTTTCAGTTCGGCCGGCATTTTTTACGGATCATTTTGTGGCAGCAGTTTCCAACCGATTTTCACCAAGTTTTCAAACAATCTTCCTAAATAGTTGAACTAAGTTAACATGAGCGACTTAGAATATTTGTCAAAAAAAACTTAGAATACTGTTTGGAAAAAAAACCCGGAAATTTTTCAAAATTTCAATTTGCTTCATTCCCTCAAAAATTGTCCAAGAAGCTAATCTTTTAATTGTGACTGTTTCTTTTAAATTTAAAACTGATTAAAGTGACACTTTAGTTTTCTTCAAAAACCACACCCAGATTTCGGCCTGTTTGACAGGATTAGAGAAGGATACTGTGTCTCTCCCCCCTTTGGTCATCTCCCTCTTCTCTTTTTCATCCTCTAAGACATATTTATTGATGTATTTTTTAGTTGTGGTTGTTGGCTAACACGGAACATATTCCTGATTACAATGAACTTTTTTGTGAAAAAGATCTTGGAAGGGTAAGCCATACTTTGTTTGATAAATGATATAATAATTTTTTTTTCCAGGTTATAACTATCGACCACAATAAAGTGTGCGTATATCAAAAAGACTGGACTGATTACATATACTATATAATTGCTGCAGAAGTTATGTTATTACTATTACTAATAAGCAAAGTTTCCTATGATTATTGGGTCTTCAAGACATCGGGTTATTTACCTTGGCCCGCCTCAAATATGCCAAAACTTCCTTGTGATTGGGTCTTTGAAACATAAATAACAAAATAAGACTTGTTTGATATCAAGATCTCATATTCTTATCTTTTTAATTCGAGTATTTTTCTTCTTTTTTTTAATAAAGTTTTTTAATAGTTAGTTTTCTAATAAATTGTGCCATTTATGAATTTTTTTAGTATTTGAGATTTGTCCATTGCATATCAATCAATATTCATTAGTGTAAATTGAGTTTAGGGATTGCAATCCCAGGATTTTAAATTCCTAAAAATTCGGGACTATGAAATGTGAAATTTCGTAACCCGGGATTTTTAGGAGTTAGTTTCAGCAGAGACTAGTACTTTTAACTCCTCAAAGAGACTCCCTCCATGGTCTCTGGAAGAGGGTCCTCCAGACCTGTATAGAGAAACTCATATGTAAGTGATATTCAGCAATCATAAGCACTTCTGTGGTGCCGCAATTAAAATTAAAACTCAATGGTCAGTTTGTGGGGCAAACAATTATTGGCACTAAGAGTGACCATTAAAGACAAAGGAGCAATTTTGTCGAATTGAGTATGATCACCAGTCCCTGAAAAGAGGCTTGTTTACAGGCTCTTCGAATTTTGATCCGATATATGGGATGAACCGATATATCGGAAGGGAAATATCGATACAAATATCGCAAATATTGGAAGGAAAATATCGATATTCCGATATATCGGAACTTTGGAAGTATCGAAACAACCCTACACGCAGTGTTGGGGGCAGTGGGCACACATCTCGTCCGAAAGTA
Organism: Orius insidiosus; assembly: GCA_014119065.1. NCBI lineage: Eukaryota > Metazoa > Arthropoda > Insecta > Hemiptera > Anthocoridae > Orius > Orius insidiosus. Next base: position 110,268 of record JACGAQ010000311.1, on the reverse strand, counting down.
TTCTCGTCCTAAAATAAATAGAAAAAGAAAAAATGTAGGTAAACTGTATTCTCGACTGAAAGTATTCTCGTCCTAACAGGCCACGCCCCTTTTTAGGACGAGATGACAGTAGGACGAGAAGACATTCGGACAAGTGGATTTCAATTTTTATACAATTAACTTCCTTAAAGAAGTTATTGTGATACCCTCCACGTCGGGTTTATGGAGAGGGCTCTTCCAGACCCCGTAGGATAAATACGAATATGGATCTACACCGATCTCAACTTTGTCTGTGGCTGTCGCTTTACGGCCACAGTTTTCAACCGATTTTCACCAAATTTTCACATAAATTTCTTTAGCCGTTGAAGAAGAAGGCAAGGTGAAATTTTATGATAAAAGAGGCTGTGGATGCCGCCATCCCAAACCTTCCAGATTGTTAACTTGACACTACAACCGACGATAAAACAAAACTTAAGATTTCTTCATAAAATTAAAGAAAATTAACTCATAAATATGCTAAAAACTTTTGCTTGAAAGTTTATATGCTGAAGTTCGCACAACGAAAAGCGATTTCTATTTGCCGACTAGGAAATTCGATTTTCTTTTCGGCTTGATAGCCGAATAAGGAATTTTTGACAGTTTTTGTCAAAGAAATTGGTTCGAATGGATTTTCTGGTGTTTTTTTACGGTGTTCTGGTCTAGAATACATAACTGTATATAATATTTCACCTAAAAACACCCATTTATCTTGATTTTATACATTTTTCCTCGACATTTACAGCAGGGTCCAGAGAAATTCTACGTTTTCTACTTCATTGGGCGGAAATCGTCGGAGTTATAGTCTTTTTCGAAGAAGTGCTTGACCTTCAAGGCTTAGAACTTGCGAATAACGAATTTGGATCGTTGTCGGTGTAACTGTCGTATAATTTCGTCGCTAAAACATAACTTGTTTTTCTACAGTTATTCACAGTTTCTGTCTAAGAAACTACCAATCGAATAGATTTTCTGGTGTTTTTAAGGTGTTCTGGTCTAGAATACATAACTGTTAATGGATTTTCACCTAAAAACACCCATTTTAACGGATTTTTGGCATTTATCCCCGATATTCACCAGGGTCCATAGATTGCGATCGACAAGATCGATGTATGTACTTATATAAAAGTGTACTATATTATAAAACATTTCTAACTTTACAAACCTTAAAGTGAATCTGTTTCGTAAGTTCTTCAAAGTAATAAAAATATAAAACTACTCAAAAACGAAATTTCGAGATTAGTCTAATCAGTACATACTCTGCGGTTTCCCTCTAATACAGTCTTGCCAACGTACATAGGATGGATTCCCCTTCCGATATTTTTGTTTCGATGCCCCCTCCATAGTTTCAGAGGGCTGTGGAAATAATCCATTTTATGATAGAAGAGGCTGTGGATGCCGCCATTCCAAACCTTCCAGATTGTTAACCCGAAACCAAGGACCATGTAATAACCTCCATGTAATAACCATGAAAATACCTCCATTCTCGTTGCCCGAAACTACAACCGAAGTTTTGCCAACCTAAATATGGATTTCCCTTCCGATATTTTTGTTTCGATGCCCCCTCCTTATTTTATGATAAAAGAGGCTGTGGATACCGCCATCCCAAACCTTCCAGATTGTTAACCCGACGATAAAACAAAACTCGAGATTTCTTCATAAAATTAAGGGGGCACACAACTCATCCGAAAGTATTCTCGTCCGAATGTCTACTCATCCGAAAAATAATAGAAATAGAAAAATATAAACAGACAACTCATCCGAAAGTATTCTCATCCGAAAAAGGGGCGTGGCCGTTTCGGATGAGTAGACATTCGGACGAGAATACATTCGGATGAGTTGTCTGTTTATAATTTTTTAAAATATTATACTTTAATAAAATAGAAAACAGTGAATACAACTCATCCGAAAGTATTCTCATCCGAATGTCAACTCATCCGAAAACTAACGTACAAAAATTGCTGCGTCTTAGAAATGAGGCAGCGTTCGACCCCACAAGTCACGGTCGGTTTGTTTGTTTATTTTTGCGAGCATCAGCTCGTTTTGTGACACAAGGGGGTTAATTTTTTTCCTCTCGCGAGGATGTGCTCGTTTTATGACAAAAGGGGGTTAATTTTTTTTTTCTCGCGAGGATCAGCTCGTTTTATGACACAAGGGGGTTGATTTTTTCCTCTCGCGAGGATGTGCTCGTTTTATGACAAAAGGGGGTTAATTTTTTTTTCTCGCGAGGATCAGCTCGTTTTATGACACAAGGGGGTTAATTTTTTTTTCTCGCGAGGATCAGCTCGTTTTATGACACAAGGGGGTTGATTTTTTTCCTCTCGCGAGGATTTGCTCACCCTGTAGGCTGCCCTGGGATGGATAATGAGCTCGGTACGCCCAAAAAGGAGTTTAAAACTTGCTGGGGTGGAACGCTGCCTCATTTCTACGACGCAGCAATTTTTGTACGTTAGTTTTCGGATGAGTTGACATTCGGATGAGAATACTTTCGGATGAGTTGTATTCACTGTTTTCTATTTTATTAAAGTATGATATTTAAAAAAAATATAAACAGACAACTCATCCGAAAGTATTCTCGTCCGAATGTCTACTCATCCGAAATGGCCACGCCCCTTTTTCGGATGAGAATACTTTCGGATGAGTTGTCTGTTTATATTTTTTCTATTTCTATTATTTTTCGGATGAGTCGACATTCGGATGAGAATACTTTCGGATGAGTTGTAGGCACTCAAAATTAAAGCAAATTACCTCATAAATGTGCTAAAAACTCTTGCTTGAAAGTTTATATGCTGAAGTTCCGCGCAACGAAAAGCGATTTCTATTTGCCGACTGGGAATTCGATTTTTTTTTGCTTGATACACGAATAAGGCATTTTTGTCAGTTTTGTCTAAGAAATTTGTTCGAATGGATTTTCTGGTGTTTTTATGATGTTCAGGTCTAGAATGGATAACTGTATGTAAAATTTTTAACTAAAAACACCCATTTATTCGGATTGTATATGTCGTAGCCCTTTTGTAAAATTAGCCTTTTTGCAAAAAGGCTAGCCTCTTTGCAAAACGCCGGCGTTTTGTGGAATGAAACGTCGTGGAACAAAACGCCTGGTCGATTTCCGCCCTTTTGTAAAAAGGCTGGATGTGCTTAGCCTTTTTGCTAAAATATTTTCATTTTACAAAGAGGCTAATAGCTCTCGCCGTTTTGTAAAACGGCTGACGACTCCTCGCCTTTTTGTAAAAAGGCTGTTTGTTATTAGTTATTACAGTGGAAGTCTTCCCTCCTTTCAGGAAAAGTGATAACTGATAACACGCACAATAAACTTAATTTTCTTTCTCTCGCGAGGATGCGCTCGTTGGATACCTCTAGGGGGTTAGTTTTTTTCCTTTCGCGAGGATGCGCTCGTTTGATACCACTAAGGGGTTAATGTTTTTCCTCTCGCGAGGATGCACTCGTTGGATACCTAGAGGTATCTAGACCCCCCAGAGGTATCTAACGACCGCATCCTCGCGAGAGGAAAAAATTAACCCCCTAGTGGTCTCCAACGAGCGCATCCTCGCGAGAGGAAAAAAAATTAACCCCCTAGAGGTATCCAACGAGCGTATCCTCGCGAGAGAAAGAAAATTAAGTTATTAAGTTACTTTATTGTGCTTGTTATCAGTTATCACTTATCCTGAAAGGCGGGAAGACTTCCACAGTATTACCTTTGAGTATATATACTTTATATACTCAAAGGTATTACCTAACAGCCGTTTTATAAAAAGCCTGAATTAGACTTTTATAAAAAGGCTAGCCGCTGCTAGCCTCTTTGTAAAATGAAAATATTTTAGCAAAAAGGCTAAGCACATCCAGCCTTTTTACAAAAGGGCGGAAATCGACCAGGCGTTTTGTTCCACGACGTTTCATTCCACAAAACGCCGGCGTTTTGCAAAGAGGCTAGCCTTTTTGCAAAAAGGCTAATTCTACAAAAGGGCTGCGACATATACATTTTTCCTCAATATTCTCAGCAGGGTCCAGAGAAATTCTGCGTTTTCTACTTCATTGGACAGAAATCGTCGGAATTTATAGTGTTTTTCGAAGAAGCGCTTGACCCTTATTGCTTAGGACTTGCGAACAACTCAATTTGGATAGTTATCGGCGTAACTGTCGTATAATTTCGTCGCTAAAACATAACTTGAGATTTCTTCATAAAATTATAGCAATATTACCTCATAAATATGCTAAAATCTATTGCTTGACCGTTTATATGCCGAAGTTCCACTAAACGAGAAGCAATTTCTATTTGCCGACTAGAAAATTCGAATTTCTCTCGCTCGATAGCCGAATGGGGCATTTTCGACCGAAAATGCCTCATCAAAATCCTTTCAAAATCGCCTTTGATAAGGCATTTTCACAGTTTTTGTCCACGAAACATCCAATCGAATGGATTTTCTGGTGTTTTTTAAGGTGTTCTGGTCTAGAATACATAAATGTTAAATGATTTTTACCTAAAAACACCCATTTATCTTGATTTTATACATTTTCCTCGACATTTACAGCAGGGTCCAGAGAAATTTTACGTTTTCTACTTCATTGGGCGGAAATCGTCGGAGTTAGTCTTTTCGAAGAAGTGCTTTACCTTCAAGGCTTAGGACTTGCGAATAACGAATTTGGATAGTTATCGGCGTAACTGTCGTATAATTTCGTCGCTAAAACATAACTTGAGATTTCTTCATAAAATTAACGCAATATTACCTCATAATTATGCTAAAAACTTTTGCTCGACCAAATATATGCTGAAGTTCCGCACAACGAAAAGCAATTTCTATTTGCCGACTAGAAAATTCGATTTTCTCTCGCTCGATTGCCGAATGGGGCATTTTCGACCGAAAATCGTCTTTGATAAGGCATTTTTACAGTTTTTGTCTAATAACTACCAATCGAATGGATTTTCCGGTGTTTTTTAAGGTGTTCTGGTCTATAATACATAACTGTATGTAAAATTTTACTTCAAAACATCCATTTATCTGGATTTTATACATTTTTCCTCAATATATTCAGCAGGGTCCAGAGAAATTCTACGTATTCTACTTCACTGGGCGGAAATTGTCGGGAGTTATAGTCTTTCTCGAAGCAACGAGAATGGAGGGACAAGAGACTTATCTCAAGCCCGGTTTTGGGAATACCAAGGTCACGCCGGTCACACCCCGACGGAGTTCGAACGGTTCTCACTAGAACGCGCTACTCTTATAATTCTGAACTTGCCGTTTTATTTATTTATTTTTTTTCATTTTCAATTCTTCGTAAGATCCCGGGGGGTCCCACCATCCCCACCACTTAGCCACTCAAATTTTCTTTGAAAAGACTAGAAAAGGAGTTCCCATAAAAATTTTCAGAATGATATTTCATTTTAAAAAAAATAAAAATAAAAACCTTTTTTTTATTGAAAAAAGAAAAAGGGTTTTTTTGTCAAACTTTTTTTTTTCCGAAAAATTTTCCGGGTTTTTTTCTCTAAAAATTTTCAAGTTTTTTTGGTCAAAAATTTTCCGGGTTTTTTTTTTTAAATTTTTCTAACTGTCGTGGTAGAAATAATGGGCTCTTTGGCCTAGGGATGTGCCTCCCGTAATGCGTAGAAGTACGAAATCTCTCCCTACTAATAAAAAGTTAATAATTAAAAAGTGGCAATTTTTTTACACCAAAAATTCTTAATAAATATAAGGAGTAATTGGTGGGTGGGAGGGGGACTTGGAAATGGGATCAGGAGTTAAGAAATAGGGAGGAGCTCTCGATTCGCTCAGAAGAGCTCCTTTCTTTTTCTTAACTCCTGATCCCATTTCGGCTAAAAAAGCACAAGGGAAAAACGAGTCTAGTTACAGGAGAACTAAAATTCGCGAAAAGTTATTGTTGGTTAATTTAATACTCGTTGATTGTGCTTTGGGAGGGTAGGGGGCATGGAAATGGGATCAGGAGTAAAGAAAACGGAAGGAGCTCTCGATTCGCTCAGAAGAGCTCCTTCATTACAAACAACCGGTATTAAATTAACCAACAATAACTTTCCGCGAATTGCCGTTCTCCTGTAACTAGACTATTTTTCCCTTGGCCTTTTTGATCCGAAATAGGATCAGGAGTTAAGAAAAAGGATGAAGAACTTCTGAGCGAATCGAGAGCACCTCCCATTTTCTTAACTCCTGATCCCATTTCTAAGTCTCCCCCCCCAACCACTACAAACAACCGGCAATAAATTAACCAACAACAACTTTCCGCGAAATTAAGTTCTCCTGTAACTAGACTCGTTTTTCCCTTGTGCTTATGAGCCGAAAGGGGATCTGAGCGAATCGAGAGCTCCTCCCTATTTCTTAACTCCTGATCCCATTTCCAAGTCTCGCCCTCCCACCCAATACAAACAACCGGTATTAAATTAACCAACAATAACTTTCCGCGAATTGCCCTTCTCCTGTAACTAGACTTGTTTTTACCATGTGCTTTTTGAGCCGAAATGGGATCAGGAGTTAATAAAAAGGAAGGAGCTCTTCTGAGCGAATCGAGAGCTCCTCCCTTTTTCTTTACTCCTGATCCCATTTCCATGCCCCCTACCCTCCCAAAGCACAAACAACGAGTATTAAATTAACCAACAATAACTTTCTGCGAAATTAAGTTCTCCTGTAACTAGACTCGTTTTTCCCTTGTGCTTTTTGAGCCGAAATGGGATCAGGAGTTAAGAAAAAGAATGGAGCTCTTCTGAGCGAATCGAGAGCTCCTCCCTATTTCTTAACTCCTGATCCCAATTCCAAGTCTCCCCCTCCCACAGAATAAAAACAACCGGTATTAAATTAACCAACAATAACTTTCCGCGAAATTAAGTTCTCCTGTGACTAGACTCGTTTTTCCCTTGGCCTTTTTGATCCGAAATAGGATCAGGAGTTAAAAAAAAGGAAGGAGCTCTTCTGAGCGAATCGAGAGCTCCTCCCATTTTCTTAACTCAGGATCCCATTTCTAAGTCTCCCCCTCCCAACCACTACAAACAACCGGTAATAAATTAACCAACAATAACTTTCCGCGAAATTAAGTTCTCCTGTAACTGTACTCGTTTTTCCCTTGTGCTTTTTGAGCCGAAAGGGGATCAGGAGTTAAGAAACAGGGAGGAGCTCTCGATTCGCTCAGAAGAGCTCCTTTCTTTTTCTTAACTTCTGATCCCATTTCCAAGTCTCCCTCTCCCACCCAATACAAACAACCGGAATTAAATTAACCAACAATAACTTTCCGCGAATTTCCGTTCTCCTGTAACTAGACTAATTTTTCCCTTGGGCTTTTTGATCCCGTTTCTAAGTCTCCCCCTCCCAACCTCTACTAACAACCGGTAATAAATTAACCAACAATAACTTTCCGCGAAATTAAGTTCTCCTGTAACTAGACTTGTTTTTCCCGTGTGCTTTTTGAGCCGAAATGGGATCAGGAAATAAGAAAAAGAAAGGAGCTCTTCTGAGCGAATCGAGAGCTCCTCCCATTTTCTTAACTCCTGATCCCATTTCTAAGTCTCCCCCTCCCAACCACTACAAACAACCGGTAATAAATTAACCAACAATAACTTTCCGCGAAATTAAGTTCTCCTGTAACTAGACTCGTTTTTCCCTTGTGCTTTTTGAGCCGAAAGGGGATCAGGAGTTAACAAATAGGGAGGAGCTCTCGATTCGCTCAGAAGAGCTCCTTTCTTTTTCTTAACTTCTGATCCCATTTCCAAGTCTCCCGCTCCCACCCAATACAACAACCGGAATTAAATTAACCAACAATAACTTTCCGCGAATTTCCGTTCTCCTGTAACTAGACTAATTTTTCCCTTGGGCTTTTTGATCCGAAATAGGATCAGGAGTTAAGAAAAAGGAAGGAGCTCTTCTGAGCGAATCGAGAGCTCCTCCCATTTTCTTAACTCCTGATCCCATTTCTAAGTCTCCCCCTCACAACCACTACTAACAACCGGTAATAAATTAACCAACAATAACTTTCCGCGAAATTAAGTTCTCCTGTAACTAGACTCGTTTTTCCCTTGTGCTTTTTAAGCCGAAATGGGATCAGGAGTTAAGAAATAGGGAGAAGCTCTCGATTCGCTCAGAAGAGCTCCTTTCTTTTTCTTAACTTCTGATCCCATTTCCAAGTCGACCTCTCCCACCCAATACAAACAACCGAAATTAAATTAACCAACAATAACTTTCCGCGATATTAAGTTCTCCTGTAACTAGACTAATGTTTCCCTTGGCCTTTTTGATCCGAAATAGGATCAGGAGTTAAGAAAAAGGATGAAGCTCTTCTGAGCGAATCGAGAGCTCCTCCCATTTTCTTAACTCCTGATCCCATTTCTAAGTCTCCCCCTCCCAACCACTACAAACACCGGTAATAAATTAACCAACAATAACTTTCCGCGAAATTAAGTTCTCCTGTAACTAGACTCGTTTTTTTCGTTGGCCTTTTTGATCCGAAATAGGATCAGGAGTTAATAAAAAAAGGAGCTCTTCTGAGCGATTCGAGAGCTCCTCCCATTTTTTAACTCCTGATACCATTTCTAAGTCTCCCCCTCCCAACCACTACAAACAACCGGTAATAAATTAACCAACAATAACTTTCCGCGAATTTCCGTTCTCCTGTAACTAGACTCGTTTTTCCCTTGTGCTTCTTGAGCCGAAATGGGATCAGGAGTTAAGAAAAAGAAAGGAGCTCTTCTGAGCGAATCGAGAGCTCCTCCCTTTTCTTTACTCCTGATCCCATTTCCATGCCCCCTACCCTCCCAACGCACAAACAACGAGTATTAAATTAACCAACATAACTTTCCGCGAATTTCCGTTCTCCTGTAACTAGACTCGTTTTTCCCTTGTGCTTTATGAGCCGAAAGGGGATCTGAGCGAATCGAGAGCTCCTCCCTGTAACCTGGGGATGGTGTAATATTTTTAATCCATCCACCAGAATACTTAAATGAGGGGTAGCGCTTAAAACAATATTTAGTATTTAATAAGTATGTAATCTTTCATTTACTTGGGTTATAATATATATTCAGTATAAATATATAAATATGAATTTATCAACTAATGAATATATTAAAAGAGAGTTATTTGTTTAAATCTCCTCTGGTTATAGTTATCTCTGAAATATTGATTAGGGCAATGTCATCTAAGATTTACTAGGTAAAAGACTTATTAGATTATTTCTTACTCTGACCTGGTCAAAGGGTGTACTCCAAGGATGGCTGTAAGATACTTCAAGGCGCAGCGCAGGAAAGGCCTCGAGATCTTCGCTCTATCTTCCCTTATGCTTTTGGCCCCCTCTAATTAAGGGGGGGTTTTTGACATTTCTTTAGGAAGGGTTAACTAAAGGGTAACCGAGCCTGTCTGCTTGGATAGTATAACTAACGCCTTTTTTTATGTTACATGACATAAAAACTCCTAAAAACCCTGTGAAAATTGTTCTCTGGTGAAAAAGGCTAGGAAAACCCCTGAAAATCCTGTGAAAATTGGTTCCAAAACCAAAACAACTTTCAAAATCCTGCGAAAATTGGGTTTCTTTGTCAAAAAGCAGAGGAAAACTCCTGAAAATCCTGTGAAAATTGGGTTCCCTGGTGAAAAAGGAAAAGAAAGCCCCTGAAAATCCCGGAAAATTGGGTCTCCCCGTCCAAAAACTGGAAAAGCTACCAACAACCATGGGTTTCCCAGTCAAAAAGTCTCCCATTCTCTTTTCCAGCGATTTTCATCAAGCTTTTCCGCGGACCTTCTGGCATGCTTGGCGATAAGGGGTACAACGGTCCACATTTCTGACCCCTGCTTTGTAGAGTAAGGTAACTAAAACTGCATTTCAGCGCCATCAAGTGATTAGGGCAAAAACTCAATTTTATGAAAATGGTCTTTTAGACCCCTTCGTAAATTATCAAAACTTCAGGAATTTCCGAATCAAGCTTCTTTGGGCAAAAACCAACGAATTCAATGAAAAGAGGCATGACTGTAATCAGACCGAAACGGAAAAAAAAAGGGGTGATGTCAAAACGAGATAAGCCGTTAGAGAAATTCTTGAGGTATTGGTTTGCCATGGACAGGGTCGATGGGAAGTCGAGTGCGCCTGGGTCACTGGGTCACACTTCCTCTCTCCGCTCAACCTTTTTCTTCCTCTCTTTTTTCACCCGCTGTTTAAAAGCAGTTAAAACTACGATTCGTCGGAACCCCTTCAGTTTACATTGAAAAAGATTAATCGAGAGGAAACGTCAGTTTTCTTTGAAGCAATCAACGGCCTATCAAGAAAAAAGCAGAGTTCCCAAAATATCGGACTGGCTATTTCACGAATAAATAAACAACCTTTGATTTATCACGAAAGGCTCATTTCCGGACGTCTTTTCTTTCATTAGTAAGAAAACCGCATGTTTCTTATGATTACCCTCATGTTTTAAAATAATTCATTCTAGAGAATGACACTCGTTAAAAATAAACTCCCTTCTGTGTTATATCTGGAACGTGGCGTTTCTCCTTATCTTCGAAAATTTTTTCCTCGATTTCAAATCAAGGGACACGACCTTGTTTAGCATTCTTTGCGGTTTAATGAGCAGTTGGTTAGCCTGGGTTCAGCCACCTGGTCCCTGCTTTAACCCGCCCACATTCCTAGTTTATAACAACAGTGTTATACTAATATAGAATATTATTCTTATATGAAAGAGAGAAAAAAAAAGGATGAAATTACGATCCTTTTTTTTTTTTGTAATTCTAGCTTCATTGTGTGAGCCCCTATGGGGTGAAACCGTTTTGAATACTACGGCGATAGCAGCCTTTCTTTAAAGATAGCTTTCTCCTCGTTTTTAACTTCCTGTCCGAAGGTGACGGTGCCTAATGATCCAAAATAATGACACGGCTGACTAAAATTATCAGTCTGAAATTGTGATTGATGAAACGGTTGTTTTGATCCTTTACTGTCTAACACACCGGGACTCCTTCATACTAAGTTTCGACTTTCGAGAGATTACGTTTCAGTGTAAAAACACCCGGTGATCGAGCTTTTTTGATGAGGGCGTTTCATCATTTTCTTCGAGTTTCTGGTCCAGAAAACCCCGTTTTATTAGGTGTTCGGATGTTTAACATCTTTTTACCGGCGCTTTTGGTCATTTTCCTCGATTCCCTGGTGTAGAAACACACGCTTAATCAGGTAAACGGGCGTTCATCTAACACACCGGGTCACCTTGATACTAAGTTTCGAGAGATTAGGTTTTCAGGTGTAAAAACACCCGGTGACCGGCGCTAAACATTGTTTATGAGGGTGTTTCATCATTTTCTTCGATTTTCTGATATAGAAACACCCGCTTTATTAGGTGATCGGGTGTTTAACATCTTTTTACCGGCGCTTTTGGTCATTTTCCTCGATTCCCTGGTGTAGAACACCCGCTTAATCAGGTGAACGGGTGTTAAACATCTTTTTGGTTTTTGGTCTTTGCTCGATTCCCTGGTGTAGAACACCGCTTAATCAGGTCTAACACAACGGGTCGCCTTGATACTAAGTTTCGAGAGATTAGGTTTTCAGGTGTAAAAACACCCGGTGACCGGCGTTTTTTATGAGGGTGTTCATCAATTTCTTCGATTTTCTGGTCCAGAAAACCCCGTTTTATGAGGTGTTTGGGTTTTAACATCTTTTACCGGCGCTTTGGTCATTTTCCTCGATTCCCTGGTGTAAAAACACCCGCTTAATCAGTGAACGGGCGTTAAACTCTTTTTACCGGATTTTTGGTCATTTTGCTCGTCCTGGTGTAGAAACACCGCTTAATCAGGTGAACGGGCGTTAAACACTTTTTTACCGGGTTTTTGGTCATTTTCCTCTATTCCCTGGTGTAGAAACACCCGCTTAATCAGGTGAACGGGCGTTATACATCTTTTTTACCGGGTTTCTGGTCATTTCTTCGGTTTCCTGGTCTAAAAAGTCGTCTACGCTGATCTACCTTTTTTATCTAGCTAGCAGTTTGTGAGTTGTTCGACCTCGTTTCCCATAAAGTGCTTATAACCCAAATTTAATCTTGAATATAAAAAGCAACCCCCAAAACCAAGGGTCAAAAACTGGCGTAGGAATACTGGATTCCGGGGCGAACGACTCCTCAAGTATTCGTGACTCATGAAAAAGAAAAAAAAATTATTTAATTTCTTAACACACACGCTAAATCTCACATTACAATGAGGCGATTAGGAAACCGAATACTCCCGGTGAAAGACGGCGACCTTGGTACCTTTCCATTTCACTTTTTTATCCGGGTTGAGTCTTCTTATTGTCTGGACAACTCATAAATTACAGAAGATTTATGCCCTAACAAAAAGATCCAAGATTTTATTTTTAAATCGAACGAGCGGAGAAAATTTTTCAATTTGTATGGTGTATTTTAAAAATGTCATGTTGTGAAATAGCTTCTCTTTTGAGTATTTTGTCCTACTTAGAATCATGAATTCATTCCTTGTCCGGTGGGAATATCAAAGTTTAATTGCCCATTTCACTTCCTCCCGGTCTTTAATTCGATCAAAATCTGGATTTCCAAGTCGAAAATTTCACTCAAGGTGCACTTAAGACTGAAGGAGTACTTGGGGAAACTCTTGAAGACCACTGTTTTTACAGTTAAACTGCGGTGTCTGAACTGCTATTGCTCTGAATGCGAATGTTAAACTGCTATTGCTGAACTGCATATTTTAATCTACGTGCGCTTAAGACTCAGGGTCACATCATTTTCTTCGATTTCTGGTCCAGAAAATCCCGTTTTATTAGGTGTTTGGGTGTTTAACATCTTTTTACCGGCGCTTTTGGTCATTTTGTTCGATTCCCTGGTGTAAAAACACCCGCTTAATCAAGTGAACGGCGTTAAACATCTTTTTTACCGGGTTTTTGGTCATTTCCTCGATTCCCTGGTGTATAAACACCCGCTTAATCATGTGAACGGGCGTTAAACATCTTTTTTACCGGGTTTTTGGTCATTTTGCTCGATTCCCTGGTGTAAAAACACCGCTTAATCAGGTGAACGGGCGTTAAACATCTTTTTTACCGGGTTTTTGGTCATTTGCTCGATTTCCCTGGTGTAGAAACACCCGCTTAATCAGGTGAACGGGCGTTAAACATCTACACACCGGGTTTTTGGTCATTTTGCTCGACTCCCTGGTGTAAAACACCCTCTTAATCAGGTGAACGTTAAACATCTTTTTTACCTGGTTTTTGGTCATTTTGCTCGATTCCCTGGTGTAAAACACCCGCTTAATCGTGAACGGGCGTTAAACACTTTTTTACCGGGTTTTGGTCATTTTGCTCGATTCCTGGTGTAAACACCCGCTTAATCAGGTGAACGGGCGTTAAACATCTTTTTTACCGGGTTTTTGGTTTTGCTCGATTCCCTGGTGTAGAAACACCCGCTTAATCAGGTGAACGGGCGTTAAACATCTTTTTTACCGGGTTTTTGGTCATTTTGCTCGATTCCCTGGTGTAGAAACACGCTTAATCAGGTGAACGGGCGTTAAACATCTTTTTTACCGGGTTTTTGGTCATTTTCTCGATTCCCTGGTGTAAAACACCCGCTTAATCAGGTGAACGGGCGTTAAACATCTTTTTTACCGGGTTTTTGGTCATTTTGCTCGATTCCCTGGTGTAAAACACCCGCTTAATCAGGTGAACGGGCGTTAAACATCTTTTTTACCGGGTTTTTGGTCATTTTGCTCGATTCCCTGGTGTAGAAACACCCGCTTAATCAGGTGAACGGGCGTTAAACACACCGGGTTTTGGTCATTTTCCTCGATTCCCTGGTGTAAACACTTAATCAGGTGAACGTTAAACATCTTTTTTACCGGGTTTTGGTCATTTTGCTCGATTCCCTGGTGTAAAACACCCGCTTAATCGGTGAACGGGCGTTAAACATCTTTTTACCGGGTTTTTGGTCATTTTGCTCGATTCCCTGGTGTAGAAACACCCGCTTAATCAGGTGAACGGGCGTTAAACATCTTTTTTACCGGGTTTTTGGTCATTTTGCTCGATTCCCTGGTGTAGAAACACCCGCTTAATCAGGTGAACGGGCGTTAAACATCTTTTTTACCGGGTTTTTGGTCATTTTGCTCGATTCCCTGGTGTAGAAACACCCGCTTAATCAGGTGAACGGGCGTTAACATCTTTTTTACCGGGTTTTGGTCATTTTGCTCGATTCCCTGGTGTAAAACACCCTCTTAATCAGGTGAACGGGCGTTAAACATCTTTTTTACCGGGTTTTTGGTCATTTTGCTCGATTCCCTGGTGTAAAACCCGCTTAATCAGGTGAACGGGGGCGTTAAACATCTACCGGGTCCTTGATACTAAGTTTCGAGAGATTAGGTTTTCGTAGTACATGCGGAGTGACCGGAGGGGAAGCTCGTAAAGACCACTGTTTTGACAGTCTGCGGTGACTGAACTGCTCATTTAAAATATTATGTCATTAACTTATCCCCCTTGAACTTCTCACGATATTCTGTCGATAAAAAGCCGTCAAGTGGTCGGCACTTGACAGTAGTTTAGTGGATCTTATAAATCAATGGGGCCACTCGAATGAAAACAAGGCGCCGAGAAAAGCGATTCCCTTCGCATTCTAGACCACATCGCTCTCGATTAAGAAGTGGTTCAACGCCAACAGTTCATGGGCGAGGGAATGACACCCGGAAACACGTTAATTACATCTTTTCCTCCTCAAGTAGGCAACAAAAAACACAACTCCCTGTCAGTTTTAGGGGGGACATTTGTAGGGTCAATAGAACATTGGCTTTGAATGTCGTCTTCAGCATTTTCCCATTATCTTCCGTACTTGCTCTGATTGATGCTCTTAGGAGAAAGTTACGTCGGAAAAGTCCAGACATAATCCTTTAGAAAAGTTGAGAAAAGTGAAAGTATTTTGAAATTTGAATAGCTTAAAGTAAATCGTAACTTTCTATTAACCGGTTGTCCTCCTACTTGCGTTTAAAAAAAAGGACATTTTAATGTCAAAATGCACTGACCTTTCACTAAAGAACGGAGGTAATTATCTCCTTTTCCGTTTAAAATAATTTGTATGAGTATCGCATCCTTTATTCCGGACGTTTCGCTCATTTCCGATGATTCTCCGAATTGCACGAATCATTAATCTTTTTCTTCTGCAGGGATTTAAGGCCGGCGAGTTTGGACAAGGGCCAGGAAGCGTGCAGGCTGCGGATTTACGAACTTTACGCGTGGGGTGGGCCGCTTGTGATCGCGGATCGGCGCAGTTTTTGACCACCTTCCCGATACTGACAACGGGCCGAATTTCATCAAACCAAGATTTGGAGAACATCGATGCTGGTTTTATGGTAAAAGGAAATTCCCATTTTTATAGGTTATATTGTTTGTTTTAGGCGATGCTGAATTACTTTATTTTTCTTCGGACCAATCGGAGTCCTCCTTCTTCTCAATTTGACACTTTTCGCAGCCACCGCTAGAGAATTGACGTGCGGTCTTTGGAAAACTGAAGTCGTCAAATCAAATACTGAAAGGTACACCTCAAGTCCCACTGAGAACTGTCATTAAAATTTATTTTTAGAGCTACTTTGGGAAGAGTTTGTCTCAAATTGGTTGTTGTGATGGGCATAACCTGGGTTGCTGATGTCGTCTCTTGGGCTGCCGGAGGACCAAATTACGTCTGGTACTTCACCGACCTTATCAACGCACTTCAAGGAGTTTTAATTTTTGCTGTTGTCGGTTGTCAACCACAGGTAAAATTTTGAATCAATTTTTCTTTTTTAAACCTTTTTTTCTCAGGTCTGGGCAGCGATGAAGAGAATGTGGTGCCTTTCAAACTCACCAAACGACAACCACAACGTCAGATCATCATCATCACACGCTCTACCATCTCTAAACGACCAAAACACATCAATTACAACTCATCGATGACAAAACCAGCAGAAACTTTATGCTGACAAATTTTAAAATAGTATCTCCCGGTTCATCGAATGTACATAGCTTTCAATTTTTTTTTTTAAAGTACAAACTTGAGTTTTATCAAGAAATTGGATTACAGCAAATACCAAAATCGACTTTTAATTTTCTTTTTGTTTAGTTTATAGGACCGAAGTCGGTTTGGGATTTTATTTTAAGCTCATTTTTCTTTCTTTTAAGACTGCCTACTAATTTCTTTGTATATTGTGTACATTTATTTATTTTGTTGTTAAGTATGTTTTTTATGTTCCTTGTTTTGATGATAGTGTTACCAATGTGGCGAGAAAGATCTGCTCGCCAGTATTGAGTCTTAAGTGTATTTTTTTATGTCCAAAGATACTAAAGTGGAGCTTAGATTAGATTTTTTTATTTAAAAAAAACCATTATAACGTTTTTTAATGTATTTTTTTTACATTGTCTAATTTTTAACAGTATTATTGTGTGGAAAATAAAACTTTAAGTTGTAAAACTTAAATATTTTTTATATGCTTTCATGGGTTATCATATGCGATTAGATTTCATTTAGAGCCACCAGGTGTGCTTCAATAACAGGATTATCACTGGGTGTGATATCTACACATTGAATATGCATAACAAAAATATATTATTTATTGTTTAACAACATTATTGCATAAATTGTGTATCACATTTTTAATATAAAAACTCAGGGAAGCACGTTTAAAAATTTTGAGAAGCCACTTTGGCTTGGTTAGTTTTGGAACCTTTTATGTGGTTCAGAAGTCTGAGAATTGTCGACGGCGTCACGCCTGGAATCCGACTAGCCGCTGCGATCTAAACAAAAAAATTTAAGGAAAACAAATAAATAAACTTACCGTTTGGGGTTGGACTTCCATTAATTTTTCTTGCTCTTCCAATGATATACTGAGAGCACTTCTATAAAAAATAAAAGAGACAACAAATTAGCAAAAATGGATACTTGAATGGATAAATTTTGTAAATGGTGATCCAAAAATCAAAACTCCTAAGTTTGAGGGGGAAAAGGGGTTTTTGATTACATGAAGAAAACTCTCAGAAGTTTGAAAATCCTTTAACCCTTTCGAGACGCGTCTGACGCTACTGGCGCAGCACCCCCTCACTTCTCCCCGACCGCTGCCAGCGCCAGCACAAAGCGACGAGTGATCATCACGTAGTTCATTTCTCCCAACAGATGGCCATTTTGCATGTCGCTAGCACCACGGGAAGCGAAGGTATTAATCTTAGAGAGGCTTCTCGCTGGCAACTATAGTCGCCTGCGGTCTCGAAAGGGTTAAAAAAGGAAGGTTCCTCCGCCTAACAAACTACCACTCATAAGGCTAAAGAACAAGGAAATGGCTAATCCGCAGTCAAGCCGTATGTGCCCAAATAAGTTATAAAGCAAGGAAATCATCTTACTGAGTATAGTCAAAACGAGAAGGAATAACCAACTTTTCTTCTTCTTTGATTTTTACAACCTGAAAATTATAAATTAACTTTATAAACGATTTTCCTATAAAAATTTTACTTGTTCATGCTGAAGAGAGACAGAGGATTCGTACAAAGCTTCAATTTTCAGTCTTCTACATAATTCGGATCTTGAGCGATTTCTTTCAATTCAGGGATATTTTGAGCCAACGTTTCAATCGTAACGTTATAGTTGGCCATGGATAAAAGGTCGGTTATTCTATAAAAAAATATGATTATCAAGCAAAAAGAAAATATAAATTACGTTTTTATCATTATTATTTGTTGCTGGTAATTTAATATTTTTCTCCAGCTTTGCACAGATTTAGAGATAGAATCACATAGATCCATGGCGTTTTCTAAGTTTTCTTTGAATTTTTTCGTCTTTTCATATCTTGATTTTGATACTGCTCCAACATGGTAACCTAAAAATAATCAATTGATATTCTGTAGCAGCGTCCAAACTAGAGCATTCGGAGTTTTGGGGCAGAAAATTTGGCAGTCTGAATGCTTTGTACAGTACACCTCGAGAAGTCTGTACATCAAAGGGAACGTTCAGAGCGACAATAGTCAAAGCAAGCCGAGCGACAAAGCAGAATTGATTGAAGCGAACAAGGGGGGGGGGGGGGGCTAAACGTGGCACTTCGAACCTCCGAATGCTCTGAGGCTGAGTAATTTTAACCTTTGGAAGTTAAACGTAAGTCTGCATTGTCAGGTCGGAGAGAAAGACGAAATTCAGATCTACTGGTGAACATCCTATACGGTTCCGATGTCCCTAAAGTTGTCAAATCGTCAATCAAAACTCCGATATATCCTTCAGATCTTCCTACTGTCATTCCTTCCCATTCCATAGTCTAAAAATTTGATAACACTTCAAAAAATCAAGAAAATTACATATGCGCGGCATTGATGCCTGCGATGATCCCTTGTGCGGCAGCTTCTTCGTAGCCAGTCGTCCCGTTTATTTGTCCAGCGAAAAATAAGCCAGAAATTCGTTTCGTTTCTAAATGTGGGGTCAATTCTCTCGGATCGACATAATCGTACTCGACACCGTATCCTACGAAAAATTTCTTAGTGCCAAAGGAAACCTGAAAAATAACAAACCTGGACGAACAACTTCTACGTTTTCCAGTCCTTTTATTTTCGACCATTTCAACTTGTAATTCTTCAGGTAAAGTACAAGATAGACCGTTTGGATAAACAACGTCTGTATCCAAACCTGGCTCTAACCAAACCTGATGACATTTGTCGCCGAACCTCAAAACTTTCGATTCAATCGAAGGGCAATACCGAGGCCCATTTATTTCTTCCTGTACATGCCGATTTCGATGTAAATTGTCTAAAATAATACTGTTCATCCCAGGATTCGTGTATGTAAGATGGCACACTTTTTGATCTTCAGGCTAAAAAAAAATTAGAATCATAAAAATAAAGAAAACATACTTTGATCCAAACTTTCTCATTCATAAAGAGAAAGGTACAGGAACTTCATCACCATATTGTTTTTCGCAGACTGAATAATCGATAGTTTTTCCATTTAATCTAGGAGGCGTACCTTATTATAATGAAATAAATTTTTAAAGGACAAAATTACAAGTGAAACCCTAAAGCTTAAAATACGACAAACTTACTCATTATAAAAAACTATGTACCGGTTTTTAATCTCCCTATTTTGAAACCGCGATTATACAAAGTATCTGCTAAACCGATGGAAGGTTCGTCGTTGAATCTTCCAGCAGGTTTTATGTCGAGTCCGATGTTGATTTGACCTTTTAAAAACGTTCCTGTCGTCAGGATGACTGATCTTGAAAATAATTTAGCTCCACCTCCTGAAAATGTTAAAGAAAAGAGATTAAATTGTGAAGTTAATCCAAGGAAAAAGATGTTGTTAGCTTTGTTCCAACCGCAGTTTGAAACTTGGAGCATGCGCAGAAGGATTTGCACGTCAGATTTGGACAAATGATATGAGCGACTTCAGATTTACATCTGAGTCCTTCTGCACATGCGCAGGAGTTTCAAACCAGTTTCAAACTGCGGTTGGAACAAACTATTGTAACACAATCCAAGATACTAAAAGCGCTTGTTCAATACTTTTAATATACAGGTGTCCCAACTAGAGTGTACCAGCAACTTACGGAAAAGCATTTAGTCCTAGAAAAAAAAAGTTAAATGTAAACCCCCTGTTTTTGACTGATTTTGATTGCAATTAACGAATTATGATTTTGATGTACAGGGTGTCCCAGAGCTAGAATCGATAAAAGCATAAAAACATAGGGATCGCCATTTAAAAAGTTAGTAGCGCCACCCTGTACACCAAAACCAAAATCTACCAAATGGCGCGATTCCCCATCCAAAAATAAGGGCGTTTGCAGGACTAAATGCTTGCTGCAAAGTTGCTGGTCCACTCAAGTTGGGACACCTGTATTTACATTTCTCTTACGGATGGTTACGCCAGCGCAGCTTTTGGTAGCGTTACTTCTTTTTTCACCAAACGGCTTTTCCAAGATCAGATCTTCCACAGATGCTTCGATTATATGAAGATTGGGCATATTGAACAGTTCCTTTGTAGATGTTGTTTATAAGCGATCTGTCAATCTGCGCCCGTGGACCCCAACGGCAGGACCTTTTCTTTTATTAAGAACCTAAAATCGACATAATAATCAAATATGAAATAAAATATACTTTATATTGTATTCCGATAGGTCGCATATTCTACCGCAAACTCCATCCAAAGCGTCGACTTCTCGCATGAGATGTCCTTTGCCGATACCGCCAAAGAAGGATTGCATGACATCTCACCTACGATAAAAAAAAGCTGCAGAAAAACGATAAAGCAGGATTTACCAATGGTTTCCTTTTGTGAGTTACTAGGAGTGTGTTTGAGCCCATTCTGGCCGCAGCGGCTGCAGCCTCGGTCCCAGCATGACCTCTCCGACAACCAAAACATCGAAAAACGAATAATGAAAAAAACGCCCGTACATCCCTTTTGCCAACCTTCGTCCAGCCAAACAGTACATTTTAAGGCAAAATCATACCAAATGAACACATAGGACTAGAAAAATAAATTGCTTTGTTTGAATAACAGCCATCAAAGCAAAACCTCCTTTCATCATTTATCAGTCTAATTTTTCAAAACATTTACTTTAATATACAAAATGTAAGACAATATTAGTTTAAATAGGTTTTATTTCATTTTTTATAAATTGTTTAAATTGTAACTAATCAAGAAGGCATAAAAGAACCTTTACAAAAGGTTAACCTTCTCGATTGTTTAGTTGATTACGAGCGTCTTCGTTTTTTTGTTCTACATCACCAACTTTCCCACAATTTTTGACGCAATCCTTCGATTTTCGAAATTTTTCCATTGATTTCTAAGGTAACATAATATTCCTTTATATTATCGTTATTTTCTGATAAATCCTTTATTTGTGACGTAAAAAATCTCATTTTTCTGATTTTATGTCAACTTGTCTGAAGTAGGTATAAAAATAGATTGATGTCCACTTGACCTTTGATGCCCTACTATTTCAATGACAAATTGACCATTAGGGGAATGATTTTTGGTTTAAATTAATATCTATTAATATTTTATTAAGTAATAAAGTCATAAATTTTATTAGTTCCTAGTTTAATTTGGCACTAGGTATATATAAAGGTAAAAAAGTGCAAATTTATTGTTAGCATAAAACAAGTGTATCTTAGGTATTAGATAAATTGTTTAAATTGATTTCTTAATTATATTGAGGTTTTAGATAAATTTTTATGATAAATGGATTTAGGGGTCATTTTACTTAAGGTCACGACTGTTGATTGAACTTTCAGGAGGTAGTAGTGAGTAGTGACGTCAGATGATTAGCAATTTAAATTTCGGCGCCACGTTTCGAAGCGCTCTGACGTCAGTAGCCGGACCTGTACGGAACTACTTCATTTTCGTGTCTGAGGGGCTTATGACGTGATATCACTACACTTATCAAAACCTTTCTTTTGAATTTACTTAAGTATTGAATTCCAGGTGTGATAAAGAAGAAAGACAAAGAGGAGTCATTTTTTATGCAAGACGTTTGTTTGTCTTTTTCTTTATAATTTTATACATTTCACAGGGAATGGTTTTTAACTGACAATTAATATTTTTGTGGGAACTTTGTTTTCTGAAAAAAAAATTTTTCCTCCATCCTTCAGTGATTGAACTTATTGCCGGTATTGTTTCGGTTGTAATTTTCCCTTTCGCCTCCATTCACCGGTTTCATCCCAGTCACTTCCCAGCCTTAGATCTTCGTGGATCCCCCCTCAGTTTTTTTTTTTCCCAACGCTTAAACTTCAAGAATTCATTAAATGGTAAGTGAATTATTAAAAAGGCTAAAACCTCTCGATTCCCTCGTTGATAGAATTTCAGTTTTCTCAACTCCGGCGAACTCCCCGAGGCTCCATAAATATTCGAGTGCTCTTCCATTTTTTAAAATCATGATATCGTTTTTTTTGTAAACTTAAAATATTAAATTCCTCATGAATAAGTTATAGCATCGTTTATTTAGGGGATGAAAACCACTTTATAAATCAGCTCATCGGAGAATTTTTATCCAAAATTTTAACTTCCTTCCAAAGGTTTGCTCCCACCTCTAAATGAATTTAGGGGTCATTTACTCTCAAGGTCACGACTGTTGATTGAACTTTCGCAGGAGGTAGTGCTAGTGACGTCAAATGAATTAGCAATAAATTTCGCCACGTTTCGAAGCGCTCTGACGTCAGTAGCCTTCGGACCTGTATGGAACTACTTCATTTTTGTGCCTTTGGAGTCCCCAGTGGATGATTCGCCAGGGGTACATCTCTCAATTTTGGTCTTATCTTTACCAAGCTAACTCTTTTGTTGTGTGGTCTTAAGGGGATATGAGGGTTTTAAGTTGGTTGCTTTGTACATTTTCGTTGTGAGCAACGGTTTTCGGTTTTTCCCCTCTATCTTGGAAACCGTCGCTCAAACGAAAAATCCTAAGTAAAAGTTGTAGCTACGGAAATTTACTACATAAAATATCTTATTGGTTTTTCCATCAGAGCAATATTTTAGGAGATATGAAGGTTTTAAGTTTTCAGACAGGCTCTGTAGGATTAGTAGTTTTAACCTCATAACTCCTTAATATTGCTCTTACGCAATAATGAATAAAGAAATTTTGTAGGAAATCTTTGTACCTACAACTTTTACTTAGGACATTTTTTCGTTTTGAGCGACGTTTTCCGAGATAGAAGGGAAAAACCGAAAACCGTTGCTCACAACGAAAAATTTGCCAAGCAACTCACTTACGAACCCTCATATCTCCTTAAGTATTGCTCTGACAAAAAACCAATGAGGTCTTTTTGTAGGAAATTTCCGTAGCTACGACTTTTACTTACGACCTTTTTTCGTTTTGAGCGACGGTTTCCGAGAGAAGGGAAAAACCGAAAACCGTTGTTAACAACAAAAATTTGCAAAGCAACCAACTTAAATACTTCCATATCTCCTAAAGTATTGCTCTGACGGAAAAAACTAATAAGATATTTTATGTAGTAAATTTCAGTACCTACAACTTTTACTTAAGACATTTTTCGTTTTGAGCGACGGTTTCCAAGATAGAAGGGAAAAACCGAAAACCGTTGTTAACAACGAAAAATTTGCAAAGCAACTCACTTAAAAACCATCATACCTCCTTAACTTACCAAATGAAATTTTTTCTTGAGGAATTTCCCGTCGTTGCCTCTAGGGTACTTTTTATCTCTAAAGAATAAGTAAAAGGTTTAGAAACGTGGATGATCTTTCGGGTTTCCTGTCGTGAACTCCCCTTTCTTTTCTACGCCAGTAACATTCAGGTCCTGCCATTTCACGATTCTTTCTACCATGTCTCCTCCCTTTCGGACAATTTATTTTCACTTATCATTCCTCGGAAAAGTCTTCAGGAGTTTCTTTTTCTTAAGTTCGAAGGATATTGTGTTAATCAAATTTTTGAAGTAAATCAACGGCTTTAAGAATTTCATTTATGTAAAACCAAAGTTTTAGATCAAAAGGAAAATTGAATAATTTCCTTTTGTCAAGGAATTTATGAAATATCAAGAGGCTAATTTAACGTTAAAAGTGCTTCTAAAAGGATAAAAGAGGGTTTTAAAGGGGGGTGGCGCCAGAACTAAAAATATCTTTAATATCCGCGGAGGGTAAATTGAGTTCAAGGGTGGGAAAAACTGGAGGGAGAGTACAACTTTTTGAGATATTACTTGTGTTATATTTTATGACGTTATTTGAAAGCCTAACTGCTCTCGTTTTAATTTTGACGTGACAAAGAGGCTTTTGTCATTAACGGTTTACCCGGGATCATATTTATGCGAAGCGGACACTCGATTGGAAATTTTACTCTTTAGTAATGGACTGTCCATTTTATTTTAGATTTGTTTGTCAATCTCCTATTGCTAGCTTTCAATTTTCAAGCTTTTGAAGCCTCCCTATGGCATAGTTTTGCGGTCAAAATATTGTTTGCAGAACTCTCGCCGAGAGGAAATCACGTATCCGGACGAGTTTCCGTTCGATACGAATAAAAGGAATAGAATTTCAATACGTTTTTGTTTCCGAACTAATTTTTATTTTTTTCCTTTGGACAAATTCCAATATATAACGTGAATACCGTTAGGGAAGTTGGGGCAGAATACTAAAACAACCCTTTTCATCCTAGTGTATCTCTTGGATCGAAAAAAAGGGCCATGAGGATTCCAATATCCCAGCATTTGATGACACCCGATAACGTTTTCCTAGTAAAGACCTATTTTATGACACCCCTTCGTTTTATTCGCCGGACGGAAATTCCCTTTTAATCTAAGCGGCATCTGCTTTTATTTCGTCTATGGGTTTCTTTCAGTGACTGTGAATGTATAAATAAAATTAGGTCGAAAATAGGGTTGTATGATAAAAACAACTGTGTACGCTTTTCGCGGATGACGTCTCACTAACGATTAGAGTGATAGCGCCTTGTCTGCTCACCCCCGTTCATCGTAAAAGGCGTAGAAGGGATATTCGAAAAGAACGCTCCATTCGGGAGCACCAAACATCGAGACATCGACAGCGTACACGTTCCATCCGCACCCACATCACGACATCGACAGCGACACCCGACTTCCGTCCGCACCCAACCTCACGACAACGACAGTGACACCCGGGTTCCGTCCGCACCCAACATCGCGACATCGATAGCGGTACCCGCTTTCCGTCCGCACCCAACATCGTGACATCGACAGCGACACCCACTTTCTGTCGGCACCCATCTTCACGGCATTGACAGCGACACCCGCTTTCTGTCCGCACCCAACATCGCGACATCGATAGTGGAACCCGCTTTCCGTCCGCACCCAACACGTGTGACATCGACAGCGATACCCGCTTTCTGTCCGCACCCATCTTCACGACATTGACAGCGGCACCCGCCTTCCGTCCGCACCCAACCTCACGACATCGACAGCGACACCTGGGTTCCGTCCGAACCCAACTTCGCGACATCGATAGCGGCACCCACTTTCCGTCCGCCCCCAACATGATCGCGACATCGACACCCTTTCTACCCATCCTCACGAGATCCACAGCGACACCCTCCTTCCATCCGCATCCAACCTCACGACATCGATAGCGACACCCGATTCCGTCCGACCCAACGTCGCGACATCGACAGCAGCACCCGCTTTCCGTCCGCCCCAACATCGCGACATCGACAGCGACACCCTCTTCTACCATCCTCACGAGATCCACAGCGACACCCTCCTTCCGTCCGCATCCAACCTCACGACATCGACAGCGACACCCGCTTTCTGTCCGCACCCAACATCGCGACATCGACAGCGACACCCACTTCTGTCCGCACCCATCCTCACGAGATCCACAACGACACCCGCGTTCCGTCCGCACCCAACATCACGACATCGACAGCGACACCCGCTTTCCGTCCGCACTCGAAGAATTCAAAGCTCTAAATTGATGATAAGAACCTACGATGATGTACTTCGTAGCGATTTTATGTTGTTGCATTTCTACTCAAACATGGAGGGAATGTCTCAAAGCCTAGAATTCTCATCCCACGGGATAAATTCAGAGGGTTTCTTTTTATCGGGAAGTGATTAAACATATCGTGTTACACTTGTTATAAACAAAATTCTTGTTATTCTTCAGGTTACTGGGTGCATTGGTCCCAATTAAAGTTTCCGCCAGATGTAAGGTGAAAGATAAGAGCGCGGCATTTCAACCAGAAGCAATTAGCATTGAAGAAATTCAATATCGAAATAATTTCTTACCGTTTTTCCCCCTTCTCATTCTCGTCTTTCCTTTGTCGTCACTTATGCCCTTTACTGGTAAAGAGTAGAATAAGAATGTAATTTCGTTTTAAAAAACTGGTTATTAGCGGCCTTTTAAAACGTGTGGAGTCGTAAAGTTGCGAACCCTCGTTATTTTAATCCCCGACATTATTATGAATGTCGTGTTAATTCTTTTTTTTTTTTCCGAACGCTTTATGGGCATAATTGAGTCATTTGTACACGTCACGCCTGTATATTATTAAACATTTTTCTCCCTCAAATCTACAAAAATATATTGAAATATTTGAGAATACATTGTGAGAATTTTAATGCGAGTTCTGTTGCTACTGCAAAAATTTTCATGAATTTCAATTTTTGTTTTCGGTATCTCTTGCCTCTTTATGCTTGATAGATTATGGAAATTCGCTTAAAAATATTTTATACACCCAATTAGCCGGATGAAAGTAATACGATTTGAATAAATTTAAAGTTATTCCCGTTATAATAATAAACTACAACGCTAATAATCACAGTGTCCGCTCTAATAAAAAGAAGACGAATTTTATTTCTTCATTATGGAAATCTGGTCGTATTAAGACATAGACATGACGTACACGGTCAAAAATTTGCTTTCATTAACGCTTTCTTGTGTTTAATATTCCACCTTGAAAATCTTCAGCGATTAACGACCGAAAGAACTTTTAATTTGAGAAAAAAAAAAGGCACAAAATTAAAACTCCGAGTGTCGCAAGCCTAACCGCAATTCGATCCCGGCGTCGAACCGTCAGATTTTCAGCCGCAGAACCCACAATACGGAGCTTTCCTTCTGTTTTTCTCTTAATATCCCGTTCAATTTAAAATCGTCCAACCTGTTTTTGACCGCGTAAAATAGAACGAAAAATTCAATTTCTTCGAGAGAAAATGTCCAAACTGTTTGTAGTGCACTTGACAACCAAGGCTTTTTTTTGATAGATTATCAAGGAGAAAAAATCAGGCTATTTTGAAATGATATAAAGCTTAGGGATTTGAATTTTACTGGGAAAAATCATTTCCTTTAATTACTAAAGAAGAAAACTCAATAAGGAAGTTTATTGCGATACCCTTCAACTAAAAGCCTTTTATATGCCGTGTTTGAGGAAAAACTTAACCCATTTAGTGACTCCTTGTTGTTCATAGACTTGACCACTGACCCACGAAGGTCAATTAAAATATTTTAAAACAACTAAACTAACCCATGTCATGCTTACCCGGCTTTTCGGCTTCACGCTGGAGGAAGGACGAACATCAGCTTCATAAGGTTGCCTCCGGACGTCCTTCGCCAGACTTTTTGGAAACACTTCACCGTCGCTTCATAGAACCTCCCGGCACCACAGATGTTGAGATCTTTGTTGATCCATGATCATTTTGACCCTACGGTCTCGAAGATCCCCCGAAAAACCCGACCTGTAGAGTACAATGACCATCAAATTGAGGCGCTCCGGGTACGAAGGGCGAACTCGACATCGGACAAATTTTTTTTTTCATTTTCAGATTCTACCTTTTGAAGAATACACCCATGTTTTTTATATTGAGTTTCCCCTTTTTTCCCTTTAAAATACGTAAAAACGATATCCGGCAAAGCTCTAACTGCGATATCCGAGCGGGTACGAAGGCGAACTCGTATCCTAGTCCACTACCCCCACTCCTTTTCCGGGCCCCATTCCTCTTGGAACAGCTCACCGCCACGAAATAAAAATATATTATACATTTTGTGAATTAATCGTAAAAAATATTCAAAAATTTTTAAAAAACCCTTTCCTCTATGATTCTATAAAATCTAAAATCTCGCCACGAAAATTCCAGAGAGTAACTTTCTGTCGAGTTCGCCTTAACAGAAAACTTTAAAATGCGAATATCTCGAAACTACGTTTTGTCGAGTTCGCCCTTCGTACCGGAGCGCCTCAATTCTACTTTGATGAAGTTCCCGTCGGGGCCAGTTCCAGATTTTTTATTAGTTTCTAATGCGTTCACCGTGGGTCAGTGGTCTTGGACTCCGCCATCTGTGTGTAACATCCTGTACAACGTATAAGTAATTCCGAGTTCACACTAATGTTTTTAAATTAGCCTAATCCTGCACGACCTACATGTGTTACAGCGCATTTGCCCCTTTTGTGTCTCTAAATCCGATATATAATTATGCCCCGCTGACTACCAAATGATAGGAAGCATGGTGTGTAATTTTGTTTATAATTTATTTTAAATTTATTTGCACGCAACTTTTCTTCTCGGGTTTTTCCTTATGTTTTAACTTCCGTCTTCCAAGATTAATTGCGAGGGGAACAAAGTACTTTGGAACTCATTCATCTTAAAAACCTTTGTTGTAGCACTTACAACGTTGGAGTATAGTTTAGCGCAGAATGAAAAACGCAATCTCGACAAAAGAGAAATAAATTGAAGTGCGTTGTGTGGGAACTAATTTGAAAATCGGAAAGACGCTATTTTAAGATGTGAGATGAGTTTCATAAATGACACCCACCGGAGGCCAAAAAGAGTCGATTAATTTCTCAACCGTCCGTCATATTAATCACGGTTTTCCTCAAAATGTGATTTACTGAGGTTTCTTCCGTTTTCTCCTTGGAGATGAGTCCAGAACGTTTTGAACGCTGTCTATCGTGTCTAAGGCCGTTCACCTCCATGCATTCCCCCCTCTGAGTCGATTACAGGAACACGAAAAACCTCTTAATTGCCGTCTCTTTATATGTCGGCGGACCGGTAGGTAAGAAAGTGAAGCCTTCATGTTCTCATTGAAATTTCAATCAAACAAAAAGAAAAATGTTTAAAATAGGCGAAAAATGATTCATTTTTTTTCTTTCGATAATATCTCACTCCCACGCTTATGTTTATTGAACTGGACATGAAACAATGGATCGTCTTTTTTTAAAACGCCTCTTTGATACCATCACGCCCAAAATTTAATAGATTGGAAACGATATGAATATTTTTAGACGCCAGACAGCTTACTATATGACGTGACTGAGATTAAAATCTACATTTTTTTCCTTCGCCAACTTGTAAGGTTTTTTTCTTTCATATGAGGCTTCATTTAGAATATTGTGATACCAAACGTGGAGTTTTTCTTGTAAATTGTGTCTTTGCGTTGGAATACAAATTGTTTTTTTAGATAAAATCAACTCTCTGGGTGTTGAGGAAAATAATTTCAAATTCCTAAAAAGGAAGTTATTGTTATACCCGCGAAACCTGGTTTTTAAAACAGGAACCTTTGTGGCCTACGACCGTTGGTCTTCACAGATCTTTGTCTATGATGCCTTCCGTCCGTACTTCACTCTCACAGCCTCATTTTTGTTTCAATTTTTGAGTGCAAATTTTCTCAAATTGCGTTTTATCGAACTACCTTGAGGTAAAACTTAACCTATTCAGGGACCTCCTTGTTGTTCAAAGACTTGACCACTGACCCATGAAGGTCAATTAAAATAAAGATCTAAAAACTTCTAAACTAACCCATGGTCATGCTTACCCGGCTTGTCGGCTTTTACGCTGGAGGAAGGACGAACCCTAAGCTTTCCCACTGTGTCACAACTGAATGGCTTTTAGTAATTAACTTCCTTAAAGAAGTTATTGTGATACCCTCCACGTCGGGTTTCTGGAGAAGGGTCTTCTTGACCCCGGAGTATCAAATCGAACATTGATCTTTACCGATCTCAACTTTGTTTGTGGTGCCGGCCGGCCGTCCGTAGCATTTTTGCGGAACACTTTACGGCCACAGTTTTTAACCGATTTTCACCAAATTTTCACAAAATCTTCCTTAGTCGGAGAACAAGAATATGTAACGAGGGCGATTTTTGAATTTCGAAAAAATGGCGGAGATAATATGTCTGTTTGAAATTTTAAAAAATTCGCTGCGGCCGAACCGTTAATCCGATTTTCACCAAATTTTCACCAATTACTCCTTATATTTTTTAAGAATTTTTGTTGCAAAAAAATCGCTTCTTTTTAATTATTATTTTTTTAGTAGGGAGAAATTTCTTACTTCTACCCATTACGAGAGACACATCGGTAGGCCAAAGAGCCCATTATTTCTAAAAAAAAAAATAAAAGGAAAACCGGGAAAATTTTTCGAAAAAAAAAACTGAAAATTTTTCAAAAAAAATAATAAAACTTCCCCTCCCTTATTGTTTCCCTCCTTTATACTTTCCCTCCCTTCGTTATACTTTCATTCCCTATACTTCCCCCTCCGTTATACTTCTCCTCCTATATAGGTACTTCCCCCTCTGTCATACTTCCCCTCCCATATACTTCCCTCCTATATA
This sequence comes from Orius insidiosus, assembly GCA_014119065.1. Lineage (NCBI taxonomy): Eukaryota > Metazoa > Arthropoda > Insecta > Hemiptera > Anthocoridae > Orius > Orius insidiosus. The sequence goes on along the minus strand of JACGAQ010000311.1, from coordinate 80,305 downwards.
CTTCCCCCTCTTATATTGTTACTTCTCTTTAAGGAAGTTTTCGTTGGAAGCTCTTTAAACCAGTACTTTTTTAAAAGAAAATCTTCATTCTTGCGCACTATTTAACTCTCTGGGTGGCTTAAAAAAAGTTCTTTCAAAATAATAATTGCCCAACATCTCATAAATTCACCTGACGATCTTTATTTTAAAAATCAATACAGACAATAAATTTTGTTTCTAATTAATTTGTGTTTCCGACTGGATGTTGAAAAAAAATTTGAATATTAAATTGCTTTTTTTGAGCCTTGTTAGAAAGTTAGACATTATAAAAAAATGTTAGATTAATTAAAACACTAACAAACCTTGTACGTCTTCATAAACGTCTTTTCCCGGCGACCTCTCTCGTTTATAGCTGTCGTAAATAATCTGCGGTGATCCCAACATGAAAAATGAATGGTCGAGAAAATTCTTTTTCAAGAAAGTCGGAAAATTGATTAAAACAGACTCATTTTTGACAAAAAAAATTGCATTTTCAGTATAATCTGAGGATTGAAGGATTTTAAGCAGTTGAAACTGCTCTCTTTAAAAATCCTCGGAATTTTCCTACGCACTTTAAAATTTTTTTTCCTCACAAACAAGTTTTAATTAGATTTTGTGAATTAGAAAAATTATTAAATTTAATTATCAAGCCAAGAATAGGGGCTAAAGTTCTCTCTGTATTCTGATGATATCAATGTTAGACTTCACGGAAGGGAAGCCTAATCTTCTCAAATCCCCCTTGCTATTACCTTTCCTCCCATCTGGGTTAATATTGAAACGGTGGGCCTTTAGAGACTCCGGTTTAATTTTCGTTTTTCGAAATAATCTAGAAAACGAAAAATTTCTTTGCGCTTCCTTAATGTGCTTCTTAACCGCCTCCTTTCGCCCTTTTCAATTGGACAATTAATTTTGATCTATGGCTTTTCAAGCGATAGTAATTGCCTGGAAGACGGACGGTCCCATTGTTTTGCCTCCTTCGACGCTTTTAGTTTTAAACCGGACCTGAAAGGGGGTGGTAGTAAAGTTTTATGTTTAGAAAATAAAATAAATCTCAAGAAAGGATGCCAAGAATATCACTATTTTTTTCCGGTTCGCCTTTTTTTCGCCGGAAGTTTCCGAGTTTTGCCAAAACAATTTTTTTTTCTTTTAAACTTTTGTTTCGCTTTTAGAGCGGTTTTAGAGAATATCCGGTGGAAATCGTGCTGTCGGGAATTGTGATCATGGCGATCTGGGGATCAAGATTTGAGCTTATAATAAAGCTCCCCTTGGTGGTACCGCGAGATTATGACGAATGGCCACCATAATCTCAAGAGGCTTTTGTTCTTGAAGTTAGCCTAGGGCGTTTTCTTTGAAATTCACTTTTTGAACAGTTAATCCTGCTTCAACGTTTAATTGCCTTGGGACTTAAACGTGACTTAATTTTCGGTTAAACTAATTCTTAATCAATTTGACATAAGATGCCCCAAGTGATAAGCTGCCGTTCATTACCATTCATCTTGTGTTTCTCTCTGAAGGCCTTTTTCTTCAAACAAAATGCAAAAAAACAGGTTCGCTTAAAATTCTTCCCGGGTAAAAATAGTACTTTACATGAATCTCAATCGAAGGAAATTCCCTTCTTTAAAAAAAAACCAATTGTGGTAAAAATAACAAGTTTTAAATTTTAAAAGAACTTGTTTTTACTAAGAGGGTGATAATGTGACAAGAGAAATCTGCCCTTTTTGATGGGAAGGGAAGTTAAAAACGTCTCTGGCATTTTACCAAAGTTTAATCAATTCAAGCGTTGTTTAAATGGCTTACATATTAGATCAAGCCTTCATTGAAATTATCATATTTTGTCCGTATTTTTTTTTCTAAAAGGGAGTGGGTGTTTTCCCCTCTTTATGAATAATTTATCTACAAAGTCTGCGGAGAAAAACTGCATGAAAACTCGAAAAAATTTGTAAATAAAATTAAAATAGTTAATTAAAGTGTCCTTTTTTTAATTAAATCCTTGAATGCAGGGATGGCTGTTTTGACGCCATCTTGAATTTATGAATAGAATATCTTGTGCGACTCTAAAGTCACAATTAAAATTCATTTACATAATGAATATTGAGATCGGGAGTAAAAGGAGCCTCTTGTGTTCATTTGTATAATTGCGGCTTTATTTTTATTAATATACCTTGTTAGATACAAAATTTTGTTTTATTTTTCAGAAACAACTCGGTGTATGGAGTTTAACGAGAAGTCTGTCTTTCTACTTAAACTGGAAAGGCGAGGATGTTTTCCATAGTTTTAAAAAGGTATGTGGCTTAAATTCTTTATAAAATTAAGACAAGCCCTTTACGACTTTAAAATTACCCTTTTAAAAACATGTATTTAGCGTATATTTCATTTTACGATTCATTAAAAACATGTTTTCTTGTAAAAAAAACGATTTACATAAATGAGGCTAATGAAGTTAATAACACTGTTTTTAAGATTTATTTTGTTTAGTAGGTTTTAGAATGCTCTTTATTATTTAAAAGTATTATGATGCCCAGTCATCAAGGAAATATGCAGATCATAAAATTTTATGAATTAGCTTGGAAAATATGGTGTCAGCGGTACTTGAATGGGTCTGGGAGGTCTCCTGCAGATTGACAATTACAGGAGAAGTTCCTATTGCTGAAGGTGTTCCCTAAGGATCTATCTTGGGTCCCTTTCTATTTAATGTCTTTATGCTACTGCCATATATTTCTGCTGTTATAGCTGTAAGGGTCTCATGCAATAAAATTGTTTGATTTTTAACGAAATTTTGAAAGGAAAATGAGCTTTTATCAAGGAGGCTTTTATGATAAGGTCCTTTTAGGATGAACTTTTTTTTGTGGCATTTTCATATACCAATAACGAGGCGATTGATCAAAATTCAAAGGATCGCTTTACTATTTCTGGCGTTAACGAGGAAGGTTTGCCAAACACCTCCCTTCTTGGAAAACTTAAGGAAGAAGTCTCGATGCTTCTAAATCTCGAAAGGACGTGACAAACTCCTGCTCATCTAAAACGAGCAATGGAAGACTGGTTTTCCGACTTTTTTTCATACGTTTTAATTCTCATTAAGATTTCATAGGAATTTTTTTTTCAAATCTGAATTAATTTTTAAAGTTTATGTTAAGTTGTGCCTTTTAGGAAGTCGAGAAAAAAATTCTTTTTGATCCTTTAATTAGCCTCTGATGTCAAGAAGCTGGGAATGTTGACTTGATAAATCTTAAGGCGTTCTCTTTGTTCTTTCAAAGTTATGACGACTTGTAGCCTTAAAATTTGTATTTTTATGTATTCTAAAACTTTTTCGGGTTAGAATTTTTGTCTTCTATACAATGGAAAAAATGACTTTTTTTACCTCTCTTTTTATTACGTTTCCGATCGTAAAACTCTTTTCTAAAGCCGTGCACGCTATAAAGCTATCCTTATATTTAACATCCGGGCCTTTTTTTCGAATAAACAATAAATTATTTCTTATCCTTTTTATTTTATTCTTTGAGGAAAAAAGGGGGAAAACTTTTTATTTTGTGTGGCTGTATTACAAAGGAGGAGTGTAGGCCATTTATCATTTTGTGGTGGAGCTGTTGATTGGTAGAAAGGTCACTTAGCTACCGTTGTTGTATTTTCAGAGATAACGAAGCGGACCCCACATCTGGGCCCTCTATTATATAGAAGTCATTGCTTATAATAGCCTCACGAGGCTTGTGATAAATCAACGATTTATCTTCACGAGGCAATCTTATTTCTAATTGTAAGATTAGTGTATTGATGTTTCGTTAGTCTAAATTAGAAGCTCGATTAGGACTTCGAGGTGTCAACATCCTCCGAATCTCATCCTTTTCCCCCGAAATCCGGTGGGAACTGTTCCAATTAAATTAATCAGATTTAACTTTCTCAAAAGATAGTTATTGTAATACTCTCGCTGGTTTTTGAAAAGCCCACGAATGATGTTCCCTACCAAATACCGTGAAGATGACCAAAAGTGCAGAAAATCCAGATAAAAAGCGGGGTTTCTGATAAAAACCCGAAGGAAATGCTTTAAAACCTATTCCTCAAAATCGACATAATCAACATAAGTTTCTCAAAATACAGTTGTCGGGATTGGAATATTTTTGGCTTAAGGGAGAAGAGGGTAACACTGTAAGTGTCTCCTTAAGGTGCATCCTCTCGCTGTGCGTAGACTTGCTCTTTTCGCTGTGTGTAGAAGTGGCGAAGGTGAAGAAGGGTACAGCCGCCCTTATGTGGAGGGGGTGAGGGCACTCTTCGGAGACCGGTGACTTAGGGTAGTCGGGTCTGTGCTCTCGGTGAAGGGGCGTGAATGGCGAAAGAGGGTTGGAATTTGAGAAGCGCCAGCAGAGGAAGAACCTTAAGGAGACACTTACAGTGTTACCCTCTTCTCTAAACCAAAAAATATTCCATCCCGACACAGTTATACCCTCGATAATAAGTGTCTCCTTAAGGTGTATCCTCTCGCTGTGCGTAGACTTGCTCTTTTCGCTGTGTATAGAAGTGAAGAAGGTGAAGGAGAAGGATAGATGTTTTTTTGAAAGCCCACAAACGATGTTTCTCGGATGAAACACCGAGTGAAACGTTTAAAAGCAGAATATCCAGTAAATTTTTTTTAACCGAGGAAAATGCCCCAAAACCTATCTTCTACTATTCCCTCGAAATGTGGCCACATTAAAAGCTTGCATTTGAGTTCACATTTAAACTTCCTCAAAAGACATTATTGTGATACCCTCGATAGATGTTTTTGGCAAGCCCACAATTTTCAAATATTCGACCAAAATTTAGGGGGGGGGGGCAAAATTTCTTGTTAGGAGGGGTTTCTCGGATAGAAAATCGAAAAAATACGCCTCCACCTTTAGTTAGAAACATATTTTAAGACCGCCTTTAATTATTCAATCCTACACTTTTTATAAACAATTGTTCTTTAAAATCCGAATAAAATTGCTTAGTCCTACTTAATGGGGGGAAAAAATGTATATAATTACAAGGGCATACATCATCCCGGATCATTTCGATGATTTATTTTCACGGCAATTTTATTTTCCGAATTTAATTTCGTAGGAACTCTCGACGGGTTGTACCGATCCTCTCTCACGGAGGGATATGATAAATCTCCAATTATCGAGTTAATAGAATCAGTGTCGCTCGGGGCCACAATTAGAACGGGCAGGAGATTTATAATAGGTTCGATTCGACCACAAAAATTAAACAAACATGACGACGTTTATCAAGATTCGTTTGTGACAGGTACAAAACTGCCTTAACTTTAAAGAAGTTCAGCCCTGAGTGGCAAGTTGAGAGCTTCTGTGGTTATATCGGAGTTTCCAAAGTTACTTAAACCAGGTGCATAAATAGGGGTTGAGGATTAAAGGGGATTTGCACTGACTAGATAAGTGGATATTAAACCTTGTTTAAATTTTCATTGAATTAACTTCTTTTTGTTGGGAGGGATGAACAAGGTCAACACGAGGGATATTGAATTAGGACATTCGTCGTATGGTATTTTCAGTTTGAAACATTAGTGGGTTGGTGTGCAATTAGGAGACGCAAGTAGGGGATCATCATGCTTAATGGTGAGGCTACTGCTCAGACGTTGGATGATTTACTGGAGGGTTGGGCCTCGGTCTCGGGTGATTAGTCGAAAGATTTATTGCGAACTGTCTGTCCGACCTGTGCTTTCGGACATCGTTTGGCTATTTTCATATAAATTAACAGTAAGTTTCAAAACATTTTAGTATTCAAATCCCTTTATTAAAAAAAAAGGGCTTTAATAAAAAGATAAAGCACGTATTTTCTGTGTAATTTTCCGGACATTCCCAACAGATGCTATAAAGGAAATTCGTGTTGTCCCAAGCTTTAATGGAAGGGACCACAGTGGAAAGGGGATCCCGGAGTATATTTGAGACGGGATAGAAGCACTTGCCAGATCCTCAATTAAGATGTGAAGACGTAGAGGGGTTACGCTTTGGTGAGCCTGGGGAGGGAAACAAGATTCGGGAGGAAAACAAAGGCCTCTCTCAGCGACATAAACAAGATCGTTTCATCAGTGACAAAAACCCTTTAATTCTCTATTATATCCTCCTTTTTTCCGCAACATTCTTTCTCCCTAAACTCTCCCTGTCTTCCAAATTAATTCGAACAAAAATGTTTTCTCAAAAAAATACTTTTTGATCTATGTTTTCTATGAGGTCTCGATGAAATACGACGGCGGAACCCGGGGAAAACTAATAAATGTAGCAAATGTGGCAGGTGGAAGACGTATGTAGGCCTACCGTGTAGAAAGTCAATACCTAAAGAGGATCTCACCCTAAAGTCTCCTCAAATTTAAAGTACCCGGGCATGTTTGAAATATTATATTTTATAAAAAGGAAAGAAATATTAACTCTTTTTAGGACAATTATTTAATTTAGAGCCATTTTTGGTGTGAGGATGGCTAAGAAAGATATGAATCAGCTGGATGCAATAGTTTAAGCCGCGCCACACTAGAGCATTCGTTCTGATGAAAAATTTGGCTGCTGGAAACCGTTCGGGTACAGGGCGAACATGTTCCGCGGTCCTAGCATCGGTGCATCAAAATGCTCGGCTCAGTGTGGACGGCTTTCGGTGCGACAATAGTCGAATCGAGCGGGGGACAACACCTGAGCTATGAAGACAATACTGAGAATGTTCTCCCCCGAATGGCCTAACAGGGTCCCAGCTTTGGTGCATCAAAATGCTCGGCTCAGTGTGGACGGCTTTCGGTGCGACGATAGTCGAATCGAGCGGGGGACAACACCTGAGCTATGAAGACAATACTGAGAATGTTCTCCCCCGAATGGCCCTAACAGGGTGCTCGGTGCATCAAAATGCTCGGCTCAGTGTGGACGGCTTTCGGAGCGACGAAGTCGAATCGAGCGGGGGACAACACCTGAGCTATGACAAGACTGAGATGTTCTCCCCGAATGGCCCTAACAGGCTCCTAGTAGCATCGGTGCATCAAAATGCTCGGCTCAGTGTGGACGGCTTTCGGTGCGGCGATAGTCGAATCCAGCGGGGGACATCTGAGTATGAAGACTGAGGATGTTCTCCCCCGAATGCCCCAAACAGGGCAGATTGCAGCGAACAAGGTGAGCCCAAACGACTTCGAACCTCCGAATGCTCGAGCTCTGTGGAAGCGGCTTTACTGGTAGCGAAGTATGTGTATTCGTCTAAAAAAATGAGGTGATTTTGATATTTTCAAGCGTTTTGGGATTTGTTTACTGTGATTTGTTTGTGTGAAAATCTTTCGGTTGAATATTTTTGTTTTAAAATGTCCATTGTCCTGTGTTTTGTCCCTTTTTACCTATTGTTGCCCCTTTGTTTTTGTATTTCTAAAATATCTTTGTGCTGTATTGCCATTCGGAATGTTATTTTTCGCCTTTCAAGTTCCACATGAACAGAATAAATTAGTCGATTATTCAAATAGGGGATAGGGAAAAAAACCGTATGTCGTCGAGTAAACAAGTCAGTAAACTTGTCTGAATTGTGAGAGTTGTACGGTGGAATGAAATCGGACGTTTCGATATCTACGGAACTGTAATCGGCCTTTTTGTTGGAAGGCTTCGGCGTCCCTCGACGGTTCAGACACCCGCGGTCGTGACCAACTTATTCAATACGGGCAAGGGGAGAACTTTTCAAAAGCTCACACGTCTGACATGTTGAACAACAACTTGACTGTTTTAACATCTGGTTATGAGAATAATATTTTAGCCTTCGAAGTTTTGACGTCTACAGAAATAAAAAGCTTCTTCCCCCTAAACTTCTTTTCAAATGAAACTTCTATGCAGATTCCTCTTCCATTTAGAAATGCCTTAATCAGCAAAGCGCCTATTGAGAACCACCGTAGTGTGCTTTTCAGTATCCCACATATCGAGAAAAAAATTTTTATATTCTTTTCAGTAAAATGAGATGCTACAGATGTACCCTGGTGTCTATTTGTCTTATCCCCTTGGTATCACGGAATGGCGTGAGCAAATTGAAAAAATGACGTGTGATAGGATAAAAAAATGTTTAGGTATATCAATATCCAACCCTAACCCTATAGAATAATGTCATCCCCCACCGCGCGGATCCCGTTTCTCCCCTCTAGTCAGATCGTAATCCAGCCGCGTTTTCTTCTCCTCCCTTTCGGTCTATCCTCGCTTGGGACGTTCAGTCTTCACAGTGAGCCGGCCGGGCGGCATCGCCCCCTCGTCCAAACATGTCGTACACGTATTCCTCAGACGGTGTCGTACCATGCCACCGTTGCGGAGGATACAAGGTAAACAAAAAAAAGGGCAAAAAAATAAAAATTCAGATCGGGTGATATTTTTTAATTACAGCTCGCTTCATTGATAATTACACAAAATTATCTGTTCATATTTTTTTGCAAATAATTATGTTAAAACATGCATTTTCCTCATTCCCATTTTAACAATTATTCATATGGTGGATTCTCATGCCTCAGGCGCTGGTATTAGGACGTTTGTTGCCATTGTCATTCAACCCCTTTTGATTGATCAACCTGAAAACCCCTTTTTTTGAATTTTTAGTGGAAAAATAAAATTCAAACCGTGAGGTTGTCCTCGCTTTTCTTTGTTTAGCTTCATCTCCTCCCCACGGGTAAGAATCTCGAACTTTTATGCATCTTATTACCTATAAAATAGCGTGTGAACGGACTCGGTCGAATTATTTCGTTATTGATTTACCGCTGCGCAATGCGACGTTCGAACGCTTATGATTCTTGTGTTTGCTGTCCTGAAAACCATGCTGAAATGGGTGCTAGCGCTACAATGCTATGGGCTCTCAACTTCCTCCCTGAAAATAAAAAACGTCCACTCCAAATAGACGGGTAGAAGACTGAGGCAATTGGCCTAATAGACATATTGCTTTCCTTAAAAGGGCGACATCAGTCTTCAAAATTACAACAGCAACTCTCCAAGGCGCTTGGAAGGCCGTAAATATCGACCATATCCGACAGATCTTAATTGCCTCTCTAAATGTGGACGCCGTACCTTAGAGTGAGTAAATACTTTGACCACTGACCCACGAAGTCGGTTTAATGAAACGCGAAAAGTGACTTTCTCATAGTTAAAAACAGTTGAACTCTGAAATCATAAATTTGATAAAATAATTGTAGCGTAAATTGAAAGTTTGCGAGATAGAAGGAGGGTTGATATTTGTGAGCTTTTCCCGAGCAGTTTCGTATACCCCATACCACCCTTTCGGATTATTATCTTTTGCCGGGGGTCTAAGTTTGCCCTATTCAATAAAACCCTCATATCTTCCGCCGGACTTGTTTCACGTCGTTTAAGCCAATTCGAGAAAAACGGGAGTGATGTTTACTCCGACCGTGGAACGCTCCAAATTGCGATTTATTAGTTTGAAGGAAAAATCTGCCGTGAAAAAGACAAAAGATTTTTTTTTCTTTTTTTGAAAAAATATTTTTCTTTTTAAAGCCGTAATAAAGTTTGAAATTATTTCCGTCCAAATTGCGATTTATTAGTTTGAAGGAAAAATCTGCCGTGAAAAAGACAAAAGATTTTTTTTTTGTTTTTTGAAAAATATTTTTCTTTTTAAAGCCGTAATAAAGTTTGAAATTATTTCCGCTGTTCTGTGTCAAATTTGTTAACTTCAAAAGGGGAACAAAAACGGTCACAGAAGTTAACAGTTGACGGCACTTTAATTGCTTAGCGGCTTTAAATGGAGACCGAGCTTTTAAAGTTGAGACATTTTCCGTTGTTTTCAAAGACTTTCATAAATTTAAAAACGAAATTTTTGATTTTGCGGAACGCGGATGTCTATAAATTACTCAAAATTTTCAAAAAATTTTAACAAACTATCCTTTGAGAAACTTCCGTTTAATTTAAAAGTGCTGGTTTGATGAGATTCCAACAAAAACTTCCTTAAAGAGAAGTAACAATATAGGAGGGGGAAGTATAACTGAGGGGGCGAAAAACGGATGGGGAAGTATATGGAGGGGAAGTATAACAGAGGAGGAAGTATAAGGGAACGATAGTATAACGAAGGGAGGGAAATTATAAAGTAGGAGGAAGTATAAGGGAGGGGAATTATAAGGAAGGGAAGTATAAGGAGGGAGGAGTTGTTTTAGGTAGATTTCTTTTCTTCAAAAATCTACCTATTGTAATGTACCAAGTAGTCGCAGATTCAAAAAATTTTCTATACGTTTTTTCGTTTCATACCTCGTGGACCCCAAAACCATCCTCAGTTGAAAAGTTTATATATATATATATATATTAGCACGATAACTGGAGCAATTTTAATGTGAGGGTGACGATATCCGGTATTTAGAGCTTTTATCTCAATAGCTCGGACGAGTTCGTTAATGGCTGAAATCGGACCAGCGATTCACCTACTTTACTTAGGGCTTAAAAGACAAAATTGGCATTTTCTATTAAAATCCTAGTCCTTTTGCAAAAAAAAAACTTTAAGACCTCTGCGAGGGCGTGTAAAAAATTAATTAAAGCAGGTTTGGACGAGCCAGGCGCAAATATTGAACTAGCTAAACTTTAAAAAAAATTTGAATTTATACCGGGAAATTATTAAATATTTTATTAATAAAATTATCAGATGTTTTTCTAGGGCTCAGTGGCGCAATTTTCTTATATCATCATTTTTATAACATAATTATATATTTTGTGTTTATACATTTTAATTTTAATCATGAAAAGAAATCTACCTTTTAGTCCCTGCTACCGCAGGGTCATTATTTTTTTTCTTTTCGAAAAATTTTCTAGTTTTGTTTTAATTTTCCAAGTTTTTTTTAGTTCTTTTTTTCGAAAATTTTTTAAGTGTCAAGGTAGAAATAACGGGCTCATTGGCCTAGGGATGTGCCTCTCGTAATGGGTAGAAGTATGAAATTTCTCCCTACTATAAAAATAATAAGTAAAAAGTGGCAATTTTTTTACACCAAAAATTCTTAAAAAATATAAGGAGTAATTGGTGAAAATTTGGTGAAAATCAACGGTTCGGCCGCAGCGAATTTTTTAAAATTTCAAACTGACATATCTCCGCCATTTTTTCGAAATTCAAAAATCGCCCTCGTTACATTCTTCTTCACCAGCTAAAGAAATTTGTGTGAAAATTTGGTAAAAATCGGTTGAAAACTGTGGCCGTAAAGTGTTCCGGAAAAAAATGCTACGGCCGGCCGGCACCACAGACAAAGTTGAGATCGGTAAAGATCAATATTCGATTTGAACCTCCTGGGTCTGGAAGACCATTTCCCAAAAAACCCGACGTGGAGGGTATCACAATAACTTCTTCAAGGAAGTTAACTAAGTTTCTTTTAGGCAAAGGTATTTTAATTGGTGATATAAAACAGCCTTTAACTATTTATTTTTAATGGATTTTATCCCATTAAAAATCCTCTCTTTTATCAAATTTTATTATTTTATACGGCCCTAAATTACGAAATCCTCTTTTGAACCGGACGTCTGTTCTATCTCATAAGAAGTGGCCTCCCTATAACTCAAAAAAAAAATTTGTTTCTCCAAAATTATTGATTCTGCCCATTCAGAAAATAAAAAATTATTTTTCGCAGGAATGTAAATTGGTTCCCACTCATATAATTATATTTAATAGTGACTTTGTCACGCACGAATCTAGTTAGAACGTATTATTAAATTTAAGACACTAATTTTTAATGTAATATTATGTAAATGGGCTGATGAGTAGGATTATTCAAATTTTTAAAATGATTGTTAAACATTCTTAAACTTCCTCGGAATCGTTGTTTTTCCCCCTTTTTTAAACGGTCTTTATCTTGTTTGATATGTCAAGGAAAATGGGGTCATGGAAAATAAAATAAGCACTTGTCAGGCGTTTTTCTTCCTGGAAATTTGTTTTTTTCTTTTTTATTTATGAAAAAAATTTCCAAATGGGCTTTCTCAAGTACTTTTGGCATGTAATTAAATAAAATATTGTTGCGTGCATAAAAAAAGGGATAAATCTGGCACCCTTCCCGACAGAAACAAAGTGAAAAGACAAATTTCACCACATAAAGGTTTTTCGTATAAAAGCCTGTATGAATAAGTAGGGAGGAAAATTTATCTCCAAGGATCAATTGGGGAAAAAAATCATTTTGTCCTTTTTCCGTGCTTCTGAATACGATCTGTGGTTTTATTTTGACATAATGAATTGTGACGTGATAATTTTTTGTTTATTCTCGATATTTCCAGACGTTCTTTTTTTATTGGGTTCAAATATCCTTCGATTTTCGTAATTACATCTAAAGTTTCGACATAAAAAGATTAGCGGAACCTTCTCTACCTTAAGCTTTCTTCATTGATTTTCTTCCCTGAGTTTGACGTTTAATAGCTTCTAAAGGATGCGGGTACTATTAAATATGGATCGAGGCTCGAAGAAAAAGATGAAATTTATATTTTAAATTTTAGATTTTATGACCTGTTGCCTTTTATCATTAAAATATGATTTAAAGCCACATTTTTAAATAGATTATTTCTCCCCCGAGTTCCTTGATTGAAGAAAACTTAACATTTTAAGATAAGAGAAAACTCGAAAGTGTCCCTCTGAAAATCACTCCAAAAAAAGGATTTTTAGACTCCGGAGCAGATCCTCTGTTATTCTCTTCTCTGTTACTCTCGGAGTCCTTACAAAGAGAAGCGCCGCATGGCGACACTTTCATGTTTTCAATTCTCCTTAAACTAAAAAAATAATCCAATTAGAAATGTGTTAAGTAACCGATGAATTGCACGTTGTTAACCCTACACGTAAAGGCGTTTCATGATTAGGCGCAATCAATCAGAGCAAACGAAATCTAAACTGTTTGACCGATAAACTAATTAATGCGAAGAAAGAGGGAGAAAAACCTTTTATATCGACCCCTCTAGAAGAAAGCATACTTACAATAAAAAACGGGCACTTTATTCAGAAGTTGGTAGACCATCAAAGTCGACCCGAGATACACATTCAATCCAGTCTCCCACTTTTTTATCAGAGCGCCATCCGATCTCGAGAAGCCCCTTAAATTTTTTTCCTTCTCCCGACCCTCTTCCGTCTTATCCTTTTTTGACATATCGGGTTCCAGCTTCAGAAGACTTTCATCGAATAAAATTTTTTTTAAGTTTTTAGTTATAGTAATCAAATATTTAAATGTGGCCTTATTCTAGGATATAGCGTGACTGTTTTGAATTAAATATTTTACTGTTTAGGTAAGGGCGGGACAGTCCCGCGGGACAGTTGTGCCCTCACGTAGGGAGCGGCGAAATGTCCCTTAGGAAGTTTAGCACCCAGCACTTATGCGCTGTATTGCTTGATTTTTGTCTAGAAAACACGTTTAATCCCGCAGCCGGGTGTTTAACTCCTTTTCAACCGGCTTTTGAGTTGTTTTATTAGGTTTTTTGGTGTAGAAACACCCGTTTTATCGGGTTTCATTTGTGTAACATCTTTTGGGTGTTTATCTCGATTTCCTGATCCAGAAAACACGTTTTATACGGCGGTCGGGTGTTTAACTCCTTATCAACCGGCTATTGAGTTGTTTTATTCGGTTTTTTGGTGTAGAAACACCCGTTTTATCGGATTCCAGGCGTTTAACATCTTTTCGGGTGTTTATCTCGATTTCCTGATCCAGAAAAACACGTTTTATACGGCGCTCGGGCGTTAACTCCTTATCAACCGGCTTTTGAGTTGTTTTATTCGGTTTTTTGATGTAGAAACACCCGTTTTATCGGAGTCTAGGCGTTTAACATTTTTTGGGTCGTTCCCCTCGATTTCCTGATCCAGAAAAACACGTTTTATACGGCGGTCGGGCGTTTAACTCCTTATCAACCGGCTTTTGATTTGTTTTATTCGGATTTTTTGATGTGAAACACCGTTTTATCGGATTCCAGGTGTTTAACATCTTTTTGGGTCGTTCCCCTCGATTTCCTGTTCCAGAAAAACACGTTTTATCCGGCGTTAAACTCCTTTTAAACCGGCTTTTGAGTTGTTTTTTTGATGTTAAACACCGGTTTTATCGGTCTTTTGAGCGATCGGCACCCTAATGAGTTTACAACCTACGAAAGGGTAATTTTCTCGATATTTTGGTGTAAAAACACCCATTTTATTGGGTTTTTAGGCGTTTTTGGGTCGAGAAACATCATTTGTGGGCCCTTCTTTACGTCTTCTGCCCAAGAGAAACCCTTTATACCAAAACCTCTCGCTTTAAATCATTAAAAATTGGAAAAAATAATTGCTTTTCGTGGGTCAGTGGTCAAGGACTCATGCCATAGAGGTCCGGGGTTTAAGCCAGTTGGATGGAGCTCGTGAGTACCCATTTGTGAGGAAGTTAAAAAAAGGTTTTTTCCAATTCAGTGAAGAGATTTATAAAATAAACAGTGGTTAGATTAGCGTGATGTAAAAGTGAAAAAAAAAACCGTTTTGCCTAAACGAGAATGGTTTTTTTTGTCCCTTTCCCCTTCCTTAATTTTCTTTTTACGTGACAAGACGTTAAATAATTTTCTCCACTCAACCTTAAGCTTTTTCCACCAAGGCGTGAAATCCGACCCGTTGTTTTCCTTCAACGGTTTTCTTTACACAAGAGCTTCTATTGTACCCGGAAAAGAATCTATGAAGTAAAAAAGTGGCTCTTTTGTAATAAAATATAGGGAAAAATAATCCTGGAGTCATGCCCGATCGTAATGATGCGTTTGGCAGGTTTTTATTTTATCTTCTCCTTTAGTTCGTTTTGGTACCGTATTTTATAAGACGTAAAGAAAACAAGATTTATGCCAACATTTTTTTTTCTCCTGAAATAAAATTTTTTTCATGATTCCTGAAGTTTTACATGTCTCTTTATTTGATGAAAAGGCAAAATCGCAATTTTTCTCTTGTAATTTCCTCCCAGATGGAAAACTGAGACCATGAAAATTAATAACTTAAGACTTAAAAAAACTCCTCCCTTTGTTTTTCATAACTTTTTTCAGTATTTTTAAGTCGGCTCAAGGGGTCAACGATTTTTTCCCCACCTGAGGTTTTTTTTTGCTTCCATGCGCTAATGAAAATTAGCCCTCTTTTGCAACATTAGCCCGTTAAATAATTGAATTATGGGCCCCATAGGGTTCATCGCATTTCGCCCAATTAGCCTTTTTTTATTTCTCAAAATTTTCCCTCTGTGGATTATAATTCAGCATAATTTTAAAAGAAAAAAAAAAGTAAACCGCAGATTTATAGAGTAAGAATTACAAGCTCCTGAGAGGACTCCCCTTACATTTCCCGAATTTACATAAATACATAGTGGATATTTATGTAAATACGGATTATATAATTATTCAAATGTCATCGGCCTTGTTGAATATGAGGTCAATTATGATTTTTATAGGGAAGGGGGAGTAAAGTTTAAAAAACACCTAAATAAACAATTTCGTGATATCTAATGAGATATTTATTCTGTTAACGACGCTCTTTCTACTTTTCAAAAAATCCGATTACGTTCTTTTCCATCTGGCCCTTCGGGGAACATTAATCGGAAAGGGGTCCTTTTTAAACCTGAGAAATACCGTTTGGAGCGCTCTTTTAGGGTAGGAAATTCACCGCCTCCCGACAGTCGGAGTTCACCCCCTGCCGGTAACGTTTCCTCCGCATTGAATAACGAAAACTACCTCCCCCCTTAAATATAGCCCGCACGTGAGTAAAAAAAAATTTATTTTTGTGGTCTTCAATTTTTCTGATTTTTTTATGTTATCATAGAAGGGAGAGAGAATGAAAAACGAATATTTCACGACCGGTTTCGCCAATAGGCCTCATCAGGTGGACTCCTCATTTTTCATTCTCTCTTCTATTTCTCATTCTATGTATTTTTATGAAGCCAAAAGTTTTATCTGCTTACCCTTAGTATTAAATTCTCCATAATATTTTTTTTAAATTTTTTTAATTAGTAGGTGATATTGTCGTACACTGTGTACTTAAGGCGAATCTCATTAAACTCGGAGCATTTGTTCAAACATACAAAGTTGAGGATTCACCGAGTAAACATTTCGAGAGTTTCGCATGTTTTTAGAAAATGAAAAAAAAATTATGTTTTTATTCTGATATTGTAAAGTTTGACGTGTTGAACATTTTTGATTATGTTGTCTCGATAGAGAGAACAGGCCGATAGACCTCTTGGCGTTAATATTATCAGCCTAGGCCTGTTATTAAGCCAGATTTATGAGGCCTTTAGGGCGGAGGGGGTGAATCCACCCGTGAACGATGTCCGCGTTTGACATACAAACCAATAAAATTTGTATTTATTCGATTTTTTTTAACTCTATCGCTTGGTCGTAAAAACCACTTTTTTATCGATGTGAATATTGTGTGCAGGTGGCCTATAATTCTAGAAATATCTGGAAATCGTTAATTGATTTTTGTTTGTTTCAGGTAAGGAGTGCGATAAGACAAAAGAACGTGAGTTTCTTCACTATGTTTTATGGTGGAATAGATTTGTGACAATATATTAAGCTCTCTCGTATAGGAATGGATGAATAGTCCCATTATGTCCCTGAGAACATTCACCTAAAATTACAATGGCATGTAATCCGGCATTGGAACAGTATTCTGCTTATAAGCTTCATCATTCATGGTTTAAAAGTTTCCCACAATTGGTAGTTGTTTTTGTTGTTCGAATCTTTCATTGGGGTCATGCCGGTTTTCTGGATGAACTACACTACAACAAATTCTGGCTGCCTCTGCTTCTCCGTTGTTTCCAGTTTATTGCTATAGTATAACTCTCATCGCACCGCCACCTTCCGCTGCTACTAGGGCACTAACGAACCGAGAAAAAAAAACCCTAAAACTTCAAACTTGTCGATATTTTAATCACCCTTTCTCCATTAGGCCAGTTATATTAAACATAACTTGGGGAGAGTTACAAAGTGGAACTTGCTTTATGCACTGCGAATGTCTCAGAGTATCCCTTGCTTTGAGAACATTTAACTATTTAGAGTTATAATGGTCTGCAGAAAACTTACTTAGTTAAATTAAAATGCAGAATTATTCGCTTTTGGGTGCTTTTGCATTATTTTGCCGGTGGCCTGTTGAATCATTGACATTTTGGACAGGAAAAAGTATAACGAAGGGGGAAGTATAAAGGAGAGGGATTATAAGCGAGGGCGAAGTAAGGGAGGGGAAGTATTTTTTCGAAAATTTTTCCAAGTTTTTTTTTTTTTCGAAAGTTTCAAGTTTTTTCAAGAAATTTTATGTTTTTTTTTTAATTTTCCGAGTTTTTTTTTTTGAAAATTTTCCGGTTTTTTTTCCAAAATATTTAAGTGTCAAGGTAGAAATAATGGGCTCTTTCGCCTACGGATGTGCCTCTCTTAATGGGTAGAAGTACGAAATTTCTCCCTACTAAAAAAAGTACTGGTTTGAAGAGCTTCAACGAAAACTCGGAGGGGGACCTATAACGGAGGGGACGTAAAACGTAGGGGGTAGTATATGGGAGGGGAAGTATAACGGAGTTGGAAGTATATGGGAGAAGTATAACGGAGGGGGAAGTATATAGGAGGGAAATAAGGGAACGAAGTATAAAGGAGGGAAAGAATAAGGGAGGGGGAAGTTTTTGTTTTCAAAACATTTTCAGGGTTTTTTTTTTTAATTTTCCGGGTTTTTTTAAATTTTCCGGGTTTTCTTTTTTTTTTTTTGAAAAATTTTCAAAGTTTTTTTTCGATAAATTTTCCGGTTTTTTTTTCGAAAAATTTTCTGGGTTTTCCTTTTTTCGAAAAATTTTCCGGATTTTCCTTTTTTTCGAACAATTTCCGGGGTTTTTTTTCGAAAAATTTTCAGTTCTTTTTTTCGATAATTTTTTTAAGTGTTAAGGTAGAAATAATGGGCTCTTTGGCCTAGGGATGGGCCTCTCGTAATGGGTAGAGTATGAAATTTCTCCCTATTAAAAAAAATTGATAAAAAAATTGGCAATTTTTTTACACTAAAAAAAAAAATAAGGAGTAATTGGTGAAAATCGGATTAACGGTTCGGCCGCAGCGAATTTTTTAAAATTTCAAACAGATTATCTCCCCATTTTTTCGAAATTCAAAAATCGCCCTCGTCACTTTCTTCTTCACCGGCTAAAGAAATTTTTGTGAAAATTTGTTGAAAATCGGTTGAAAACTGTGGCCGTAAAGTGTTCCGGAAAAAAATGCTACGGCCGGCCGGCACCACAGACAATGTTGAGATCGGTGTAGATCCATATTCGAATCCTACGGTGTCTGGAAGACCCCTCCCAAAAACCCGACGTGGAGGGTATCACAATAACTTCTGTAAGTAAGTTAAAATTCTGTCGAACTGGGATTAGAACACAGGACCATAGTAGAGCGCGCTGTGCTTATGGACAATGTGGTTGTTTTTCTCAATTGTAGTTTTTCCTATTTTGGTGAGGCTCTATTGATCATCCTACTGTATTGTAGACATGTATATCCGTTTCAATTTTCAACTGTTCGATTTAATTAACCAACTTTTTCATCGGAAATTTGTATTTGGATGTCTAATTGGTTGAATGCTCGGTTAACAAAACGCGTGTCAGGGGTTATCTCTATCCACGAGAGATTCCTAAAATGTAAATTTACAAACGCCGAGGATTTACTCTCGGCTATTCCTTGTTTATGCAGATTTGACCTCCCCCATGGAAAGATAATTAGCGTATCTGCATTTCCCCGAGGTTGGAGGTCGGCCAAACGTCTCTTTGATTGAGACAAATCATACGATAAGAAGGGTCCGTGCCAAAGGAGCTGCCCTCATGAATTTTTTATATTTTTCTGTAAAATAAGTTAAGTTTTTATTATTCTTATTTTAATGCATTATGCACGCTTTTAAGACACGTTTTATTTACTGGACGGTCGTTAAGCTCGAATGTTATTCCAGTTTTCGATGAATAAATCATCTGAGATATCTCGTGTCGATCGAATAATCAATATTGGGCCTGACGAGGAAGGACCCAGGAGTTGAAAACGCTTCTTCACCTCCTTTTTTTTCCCTCTCAACTTCGGCACTTCCGCCTCTAAGTACCGAACATCAATTCTTGAAAGATTTACGGTCACGGTAATTGACTCGCTTTTGAGATTTCGAATTCTTCTTTTGATTTGTTATTTAGACGAGTTAAAAACGTCCCCAGGTTTCTCATTCTCGCACCCGGAGATCTTATTGCATAAAAGATTCACGAGTCCCTTAAGATTAATTGCTTTGGGGTGCTCTCCGAGAGGCGGGAGGTGTGCTTTAAGAAGTGGTAGGGCAACTTGTAACTTAGAGAGCGTAAATAAAAGAAAAGACCCCCACGACTTTTAACCCCTGTTGAGTTATCGCTTTTAAAATCGTGGCAATATTCCATAAATTAATCTCCTCTAATATTTCTAAATAATGAACTAATTAGCTAAAGAACCATTCTTTAACCTTTGAAAATTACAAAACGCACGAATTTCCTTCCGAGAATCCTCCTAATTCCCTAATCTCCTGCGGTGACTGTTCAGGCCTGATTGTGTGTGACCGCCATTAGAGGTTATAAAACGGAAAAACCAGTGCTACCAACAACCCAAAAAATTCTACTTTAAAACCTCCCCTTGTGCTTATTTTTGCATTATCAATAACTTTAACCTTTGAAAATTACAAAACGCACGAATTTCCTTCCGAGAATCCTTAATTCCCCCCCCCCATAATCTCCTGCGGTGACTGTTCAGGCCTGATAGTCTGTGACCGCCATTAGAGGTTATAAAACGGAAAAAACCAGTGCTACCAACTACCCCAAAAAATTCTACTTTGTAGCCTCCCCTTGTGCTTATTTTGCATTATGAAAAAACTTTAACCTTTGAAAATTACAAAACGCACGAATTTCCTTTCAAGAATCCTCCTAATTCCCCCATAATCTCCTGCGGTGACTGTTCAGGCCTGATAGTCTGTGCCCGCCATGAGAGGTTATAAAACGGAAAAAACCAGTGCTACCAACTACCAAAAAAATTCTACTTTGAAGCCTCCCCTTTTGCTTATTTTTGCATTATGCAAAAACTTTAACCTTTGAAAATTACAAAACGCACGAATTACCTTCCGAGAATCCTCCCCATAATCTCCTCTGGTGACTGTTCAGGCCTGATAGTCTGTGACCGCCATTAGAGGTTATAAAACGGAAAAAACCAGTGCTACCAACTACCCAAAAAAAATTCTACTTTGAAGCCTCCCCTTGTGCTTATTTTTGCATTATGCAAAAACTTTAACCTTTGAAAATTACAAAACGCACGAATTTCCTTCCGAGAATCCTCCTAGTTCCCCCCTAATCTCCTGCGGTGACTGTTCAGGCCTGATAGTCTGTGACCGCCATTAGAGGTTATAAAACGGAAAAAACCAGTGCTACCAACTACTCAAAAATTCTACTTTGAAGCCTCCCCTTGTGCTTATTTTTGCATTATGCAAAAACTTTAACCTTTGAAAATTACAAAACGCACGAATTTCCTTCCGAAAATCCTCCTAATTCACCCCCTAATCTCCTGCGGTGACTGTTCATGCCTGATAGTCTGTGACCGCCATTAGAGGTTATAAAACGGAAAAAACCAGTGCTACCAACTACCCCTAAAAATTCTACTTTGAAGCCTCCCCTTGTGCTTATTTTTGAATTATGCAAAAACTTTAACCTTTGAAAATTACAAAACGCACGAATTTCCTTCCGAGAATCCTCCTAATTTCCCCCCCCCTAATCTCCTGCGGTGACTGTTCAAGCCTGATAGTCTGTGCCAGCCATTAGAGGTTATAAAACGGAAAAAACCAGTGCTACCAACTACCCAAAATTCTACTTTGAAGCCTCCCCATGTGCTTATTTTGCATTATGCAAAAACTTTAACCTTTGAAAATTACAAAACGCACAAATTTCCTTCCGAGAATCCTCCTGATTCCCGCCTAATCTCCTGCGGTGACTGTTCAGGCCTGATAGTCTGTGACCGCCATTAGAGGTTATAAAACGGAAAAAACCAGTGCTACCAACTACCCAAAAAAATTCTGCTTTGAAACCCCTTGTGCTTATTTTTGCATTATGCAAAAACTTTAACCTTTGAAAATTACAAAACGCACGAATTTCCTTCCGAGAATCCTCCTAATTCCCGCCTAATCTCCTGCGGTGACTGTTCAGGCCTGATAGTCTGTGACCGCCATTAGAGGTTATTAAACGGAAAAACCAGTGCTACCATCTACCCAAAAAAAATCTACTTTGAAGCCTTGTGCTTATTTTTGCATTATGCAAAAACTTTTTAAAAAGTATTTTGATGCTTTCAAATTTCATTGTGATAAAAGCTTTGCCCTGTGGAAAAAAGGTAGTAAAATTCCGAAAGGGTGGTGATAGCCAACTATACGGGACAAAAAAAGGGGAAATTGTGGACCATAAAAATGAACTTTTTACCTTTTCCTCTATAACTTCGTGCTCTATTATGTTTCAGAAGTTTTCCTCCTTTTCTTACTTTCTATATTTTATTTAGCACTTTTTTCAAATCATATTTTTTATATTCGATACAAAAAGCAATTTTCAAGTTGTAACGCAATTTATATCGAGGTGACATTTTTCTTAGCCTTGGGGGGAAGTAGGCATCTAAGACCTTTAATAAACTTTATTGGTTACACCCTCTCGTAATTTAAGCTTTCAAAAATGTAATTACACTTAAGATATTGCTTCTGGGCATAAGTTCCCCCGCTTTTTTCTTCTTATTGTAAAAAGTTTAAGGGCCAGATTTAGTACTTTTATAATCTATTAGCCAATATCGTAAATCGGAATTCTCAGATTTCTTGTTGAAAAGCGTATCTTTATATGATATCGTCGGGTTCCGTTTTAATCATCACCCCCGGAGTCCTGTTGCTTTCGAAACACGCCTTTACGCCCGGTGATAAAACTAAATTAGACCAATAAAGGAATGAAATATCGGACGGATGATTTTATACCACGGATATAACCAGCCGGTAAAAATAGACATCACCATAAGCTATGGGCGGAGAGGAAAAGGGGAGCGAAAAAAAGGGTTTTTCGATGAGTTCGAGATTTTATCAGGAATCTTTCGGTTTCGGCTCATCTAATTTGATTTTTATAGCATTGTAAATTTTTTTTTCTATCGATTTCGTCAAAGGGAAATCAGTGAACCCCATTTTCGTTCCCACAACAAAGATTCTAGATACTCGGCCTAACTGGAGTCGGAATTACCACGAAGATAACTTCAAAGGAAACTACGTTTTAGTCTGTCGTCTAATTGGACCTCACGCTATCATCTTTCCAGCAGAAGACCCAGCCACTGCGCCCGTTTTCTAAGCTCTCCTTGGTGGTAGCTGGGATAGCTTTTTTTAAGGAATGAAATATCAGGCAGACAATTTTATACCACCGATATAACCTGCTGTTAAATATAACCTCGTTTTTTTGGGTTTAGCCTATTGTGCTAATTTGGCCTTATCTAGAACCCAGCCATTGCCCCCCGTTTTCAAAGCTCCCCTTGGTGGTATTGCTGGGTTAGCTACGTTTTAGTCTGTCGTCTAATTGGACCTCACGCTATCATCTTTCCAGCAGAGGACCCAGTCACTGCGCCCGTTTTCTAAGCTCTCCTTGGTGGTAGCTGGGTTAGCTTTTTTTTAAGGAATGAAGTATCAGGCAGACAATTTTATACCACGGATATAACCTGCTGTTAAAATATAACCAAGTTTTTTGGGGTTTAGCCTATTGTGCTAATTTGGCCTTATCTAGAACCCAGCCATTGCCCCCCGTTTTCAAAGCTCCCCTTGGTGGTATTGCTGGGTTAGCTTTTTGTTTAGTAATAAAATATAAGACAGTCAATTTTATACCACGGATATAACCTGCTGTTAAAATATAACCACGTTTTTGGGTTTAGCCTATTGTGCTAATTTGGCCTCTTGTAAAACCCAGCAACTGCCCACCGTTTTCAAAGCTCCCCTTGGTGGTAGCTGGGTTAGCTTTGAATGAAATATCGGACGGATGATTTTATAACACGGATATAACCAGCTACGTTTTATTGGGTTTAGTCTATTGTACTAATTCGGCCCTATTTTATCAACTTTCCCAACATGCTCTTAATAAAGGACCCAGCCTCTGCACCCGTTTTCAAGGCTCTCCTTGGTGGCATTGCTGCTCGACAGTTCTCCAAGATTCAACAAGGTTTTTTACCTTCTATGTTTTCAGCCTTTTATTTTTGCCTTCTCCATCAATCTCTTCGGATCCGAATAGTACTCATTTCTGTTATCTCTGGTATAAAAGCCGCTTTTTTGGTTCCTTTCATGGTGCCCTCTCAATTTGATTTTTTTCCGCGTTGAGAGATATATTCTATGGGAGTTCTTAAGTGCTAAAAGGGGTTTTAAAAAGAGAAGAATTTCTATACACTTTTTTTCCTCAGCTAGGTTCTCTTTTCAGACTATTCCTTCGCTTTTTTTTTAATTGCCCCGTTTAAGCGCTTAAGAAGTTTTGACGTGGTGTCAAGTGTCGCTTAATACCATCCATTTTAAGCCTGAAAAGGTTTTTAATGACAGTGAAGGAACGGTTTCCGAGCCCTCTCTATATAATAATTTAATCCGGAATCTAATCAAGGCACGGTCAGGCGTCAAACTCGAAGGAATCTCTCACATCTGCTCCCCGCTGGCCGGTCCATTCCTCTTCCCGGCCTCGCATTCTCTCAGAAATTGTGTCCATTTTTCAACACGGTGGGAACGTTCAATCGTAACTTTCCTCTCCTTTAACACGTTTCGAACAAATATTGGATTTACCGCAATATTAGCAATAAAGGCTCTTGTAATTGATGTTATTTGATCCTGGACGTGTTTCCTGACAGATTGATTCTCTTCGCGTCAAACGCAGCTCGACGATTGATTGTCTGGTTAACCTGTTATTTAATTATGATTTATAGCATCCAATGTCTTATAATACCCTATTTTATTTATTTTCTAAGTCTTTCATCGAAATTAATCCCCTTTTTTTGAAATCCCCCGCTTTTCCCCGAGAATATAAAAGAAACGGAGGATTTATTTTGTCGATGATTTATTCCGGGGTGTATACAGGAAAGGAAGCGGGATTTAGTATAGAAAAGTGATTTCCCAACGGTCTGGGAAAATGCTGAAAGAAAAACTACAAAAAGGCGGTTGAAAAAAGGATTTTTTAAATTTTTTATAATGATCTTCCATTTTTAGTAAGCTTGACTAATCGGAGTTATCTTTAATCTTGTTTCTCCTACGCGACACCGAATCGAAATCAGTTAATGCTTAATTTATTTTAAATTAGGCACCTTTCACCGATTTGGACAAAAGGTCTAATTTAAATGTCGGCTTCTGAATCTAATCTTATAATTATTTTTAGAAAAAGATAATGCCAAACGTATTTCCGAAAGTGTGGGGGCCAAGACTGGGGGAAGCTGCGGATTGTGGAAAAAGGCATTTAGTACAAAATTGTGTGGATTTCTGTTCAGAGGCCCAAAAGGGTATTACTTGAGGAAAAGATATTTTAGAAACCAAAACAGGGTATTTCTCGTAGAAAACGGTACTTCAGGGGTCAAAACAGGGTATTATGTCGTAGAAAACGGTACTTCAGAAGCCAAATAATGTCTTTATCGGTTCACGCGTTAAAGACCAGTCGAGTTTGGACTTCAGAGACCAAAACAGGGTATTTCTCGTAGAAAACGGTACTTCAGGGGTCAAAAAAGGGTATTATGTCGTAGAAAACGGTACTTTAGAGGCCAAAACAGGGTACTATCTCGTAGAAAACGGTACTTCAGAGACCAAAACAGGGTATTTCTCGTAGAAAACGGTACTTCAGGGGTGAAAACAGGGTATTAGTCGTAGTTGACGGTACTACAGAGGCCAAAACAGGGTATTTCTCGTAGAAAACGGTACTTCAGGGTCAAAAAAGGGTATTATGTCGTAGAAAACGGTACTTTAGAGGCCAAAACAGGGTTATCTCGTAGAAAACGGTTCTTCAGAGGCCAAATAATGTCTTTATCGGTTTACGCGATAAGACCAGTCGAGTTTGGACTTCAGAGACCAAAACAGGGTATTTCTCGTAGAAAACGGTACTTCAGGGGTCAAAAAAGGGTATTATGTCGTAGAAAACGGTACTTTAGAGGCCAAAACAGGTACTATCTCGTAGAAAACGGTACTTCAGAGACCAAAAATATTTTACGGTTTCGGTGAAAACAGTATTAGTCGTAGTTGACGGACTACAGAGCCAAAACAGGGTATTTCTCGTAGAAAACGGTACTTCAGGGGTCAAAAAAGGGTATTATGTCGTAGAAACGGTACTTTAGAGGCCAAAACAGAGTATTATCTCGTAGAAAACGCTACTTCAGAGGCCAAATAATGTCTTTATCGGTTTACGCGATAGTGCTGCCACCAGTCGAGTTTGGCAATTTTCATCAACGTAGCAACTTTTCTTAGCTTTCCGTTCCAGAAGAACGTTGAGCGTTAATCTTTATCTTTAAAAATAATCTTTGATGATTATAATAAACAAATTATAAGCCCTTAAAACTTTTCTTCTTTTTTTATAAAATGATCCTTTGAAACTCATCAACGCTTTTTTCCATTAATTTGTCAATTTTTAATTAGAAAATATTTTTTAAATTTATTTTTAATTAACGTGTTTTGCCCTTTTTTTCTTCTACGGAATAAAAGAGGAGGAAAAAAAAGGATGTCGGCGTATATCAATGTTATCAGGACTGTGGGCTGTTAATTATCGCTTGTTGTCACTAATTCATCATCCTATCGCCTCATACTAAATTTTTTTTCGGAAGAATTTTTCATCTCTTATTAATTTTTTTCTTATTTGAAAAGTTTTATGAAAATTAACGTTGTTTTGACGTGGAAATTCATTATCCAGATGCCAATTTCTTGAGAGGAAAGTTAGTTAACAAGTCTTGGCGTTTAGATTAACCTACATCATTTGGTTTTTTTCGGAATAAAATAAAGAAGCGAATTTAGAGCATTTGTGCCAATCTATATTTGTATTTTGACGACATAAAAATTGAAATGATGAGAAAAAATGTGGATAAAAATACATGTGTTATGTAGATTGTTTTCGTTTTTGAAACTCTGTATTGATGAAATGTGTTGACGATTTTCCCCATGTTGGTAGACGCGACTAATAATGTGATGACGAGGGATCTTAGTTTCGGTGGTGACTCCATGTAGAAGAAGCAGAAAAGGGTCACTCTGGCGAGAACGTCGCCGAAAGCGGACAGAAACAACGGGTAGATAATCCAACTCACGTTTATTTTCGAAGGAAACGACAAAACGTCTAAAGTGGAGTTTGTTACTATCCCGTTTATCTGATAAAGGAAAATAGAATAGGCGTGACCTAACTTGAGTTTTGGGTTTTCGTCGTAGACGTTCTCGTCTTCCAATTCGATCTTGACTTCACCCGGTGATGTCATGAACGTTGCCACGTCTCCTCCGAGGATCAATTTCTTCCCGTTAATCACCATCTCGCCGTTTAGCTCGTCGTTTGTGATCACCATGCAGCTTATTTTACCCTGAAGTTCGTAAGACGGACCTAATCTAAATATGGGGTCTGGTTTCGATATTTTATCAAGATTTTCTTCGTTTATTATGTACGTCGAAGTTTCGAACAATACCGGCTCTATATTGTAAGTCTGGATTTTTACCGTTCGGTTTTTTCCTTTTTTGTTATTTTCACATGTCGGTTCTGATTCGGGTAACTTGTTGAAAATACAAACAGTTCGGTTGGCGTCAAGAGTTTTTCCGGACCTTCAACTTTTATTCGGAGGGAGGACTCACATCCGTTGTAAATTCTTATCCGACTTCCTCCAGAGACGGGCGCGATTCCGTTTTCGATTTCGCTATAAAACTCGAAGGCGAAAACCGACAATAAAGCGAACCCCTGGATGATGAATGTGAGCACTAAACAATGAAGGTTCGTCCTGCACAGTTTTATCTTCTCCAATACAGGAATTATAATGAGCTCCATCATCAAAAGCGCTAAAATAGATACTGCTTTGTGTGCGATTGGAACTAAATGGCTGAATGAAATTTCCATGTTGTTTTTGGGCAAAAAGTGTGTGTAAAATTCAATGGAGTTGTGTACGAGATGCATGGTGATGCTTAAGGCGATGGCAGGGAGGCAGAATCCGATGACAGTTATAAATCTCTTCGCGCCGAAAATAATGAAGTAATTATAACTATTGTCGGAGTAATCAAGCCAATGTTCTTTTTCTGCGATTCTCATGTTCGCTCGTAAATAAATCGCTTCTATGATGCATGCCATCGTCCGGCAGCAAACACCAAAAGAGATGCGCTCTTGATTAAACTCGTTCCTTGATGAGATCATCCTGTTGATGTACAGCGCGAAAAAAACTGCGCTTACGATGGAAAAAGCGGGGTATGTGTCCGGATAGTTGAATACCGTGATAAAAGTTATCTCTAACGTGAGCTCCGCGGCTAACGTCACTAAAACAACTAACGTGAGGAAATGTCTCACTTTCATCTGCTCACGAGGTAAACGGCATTGTTCGAACAAAAACGCAAGCCTCGTACCTTCCAACGCCAAGAAAAACCCCATACCCCATTCTATTCCATGGTGGAAAGGCGGTACCACCAACCATGTTTGATCCGGTACGTTTTCCGTATTGACCGTTACAAAAGAAAGGCCACAGAAAATCGGCGCGATCGATGAAAGAAAAAGTCCGATAAAAACGACGTTGAATTTACCCACGTACGAATCCGTAATCCATGCGACAAGCAAAGAACCGACCATCGGCAATACAACATTACATTCTCCGACGCACCTCTGCTGTTTAAATCGTCCACCATTTCGTAATTCAGGTACATCCTTTTCCGCGTAAAATGAAAGCTATAACATAACAAAAACTCATAAAGTGCAAACGAACGTGCGGAATTTGAAAACGTCCATAAATCTAAATCAGGCATTTTTTTATATATAAAAATAAACATATGTTGTTGTGATACGAAGTATTGTGTTATTCGGGCGATCGTTCTTCCAAGGGCGGCGGAATGTTCCACAATAATGGAGTTACCGCATAGCCCTCTTGCCCTCGGGGAATACTCCGTTTTCGTCCCTCTTCAATACAACATTCTCCCATTTAAGCCAACATCATGAATATCTACGAAATTGTTTTGTTTCATCTTTATTGTAGCATTCTTGGAAATGTTGATTTCGCATTCACCTGATGAATTCTATTGTCGAAAACGTTTTTCATTTTGAACGTAAAAAAGAAAAACTTGACCGTTACCGTAGTGGAAACAATCATGGGTCAATTTCCTCCCTCGGGAAGGAAAAACCAGCTCATATCCGGAGTTTATCGCAACGTCAATATTGGAATGTATTATTTTTTTCTGTTCGAAGTTTAATTTTCTCTCTTTCAGTCTATAATGCTGCTTTGAAAACTCACTCAACCGCCGCTCTTTACGGAATAACGATGTTTGAGATCAAAAAATAAATAAATACAAAATAACAAAAAGGGGAAAGTTACAAGCGGAATTTCGCCCAAGAAGCTGTAATCCAGAAGCTTTTCTAGTTTGAAAACTTTTCCGGTGTTCTCAACTTAAGTTTTCCTCTTTGAAATTAATCAAATCCCCGAACGTCCTTTTTTAAACTTACTCAATTATCTTATCAAGTTAAATGCTTTTTATAAATAAATTGATCAAAGAATCTGTGACGTCATGATAAAATTTTGAAAAGAGTAAAAGAAACAGTTTTTCTAAACGTATACAGAGAGCTACGCGTAGGTTGCACGCTTAACCGTCTGACGCCGGATTCTCTGCGCTACTGGCGCAGCACTTTCCCCTCTCTTCTCCCCGACCGCTCCCAGCGCCCAGCAAAGCACAGAAAGCGACGAGTGATGCGATCATCACGTAGTTCATTTCTTCCCCAACAGATTGCCAGTTTTTGCATGTCGCCAGCGCCACGGGAGAGGCTTCCCGCTGGCGCCGCTGGGCAACTAATGTCGCCTGCGGTCTCCAAACGAAAAGCGCGAATGGCAACTATAGTCGCCTGCGGTTTCGAAAGGGTTAAGGGTCGAATCGACAGGTTGTTCCTACTTCTCAGACGCGTCCACAAGAAGTTTATTCGGGGCGAACGAACATACGGAGGTTCGAAGTCACAGGCCCTTGTTCGCTCGATCCATCGTCTGGACGTCGATTTGAACGCCGTCACGCTGCGTTCGCTTTGACGTACCGGCAATTCGGATCGTGGGAACATTCGGACCAAACCAATGGCTCTAGATTGCCAAATGCTCTTTCGCTCCAAAAGCAGTAGTGTGGACGCCGATTTTTATTTAATTTAGTCATCGATAGCTTGGAGCGCTAGTACCTACTCTTTTTACCTGAATACGCGTGGCTAAAGCTCTTCATTTTCTTGTTATGCAAATTCCCAATGAAGGGCTTAAGCTCGATCAGTCCTTTTTAATACGACAGTGTAAAACAAACATTTATCATAGAATTCAGAGGTTCGTGTTAGAAGCCCTTTTATCTTATATTCCTTTTGTTATATCCCCATTTTCGTTGATGTAGAAGGTTTTTTGTATGGAATACTCAGGAGGATGCGAAGGGACGTATATAAATTAGAAAACTGTTGTGAATTATTTATGAGTGAACGCTGCCAAGGAAAAGGCTTCTCGTAGAGATTATAAGGGGGTGGTCATTAACAGGAACCTTCTGGGTTACGCAAACGGGCGTTGCTAAGGATCATTTAATCATAAGCGCTGAGGTATCTTCTCAGTTCAAAGGTTAAATGTCGAAATGCCCATTTAATTATACCGGTTGAATTGGCAACAATGGTCGAGGGTTGTTACAAGGCGGCTATTGAAATGTAATCGTAATTAGGGGTGTTCTCGGGCGGGGGGTTTATCGAAAATTTATGTGGCCATCTTTCAATTCCAAACTTTGGATTTCCATTGAAAACAGATAATGGTTTTGAGATTTAGAACCTTTTTTTTTTTCATTTCCTCCTCCCGGGCAAACAAAAAAGGGTCTTGACCCTAAATAAACTTTAACCACGGTTTATTTTCTTTAACGTCTTATTAAAAATCCAAAAGTTGCACAGGGTAATTGGGGAGTATCGTAAATTATGAAGACGTTCATTACTTTATTTACGGTGCGTGTATTTCTGAAGAATTTTATTTTCATGGCCGCCTTATGAAACTAATCATCATTATTAACGTCACACGTAGTACCTTCAACTCTGGGATGAATTCATATTTCCAAGCACGTCTTAGTCATTACTATTCCGCGGCTTTCATGTCGTCCCTTTTCTAATTTCTTTTAAGTATCTCATTTTTTCCCTATCCAAGTCTTCACACCTTTTCTTTTCCTTCAAAGCGAATATTCTATAGTCTCTTAGTGCTCCTACGGGAAAACTTCCGACATATCCTCTCACCCAAATTACACAAAGACGTTCGAAATCCACTTCTCTAAATAAGAAGTTTTGTTTTAAAATTTTTTCTTTAAACAAAAGGGCTTAAAACGGTAACTGTTGTATTTGTAGCTGAACGTTTTTTTCCCCTCTTTTTTTTACAATAGGCAATTTCAAAGAGAATGCCTCCTTTTGTCGGAGGTAAAAAATAAATACCAGTTGAATTGAGTTCTACTTGAAAAAGCTTTTGCTTTTCTCGTTTGAATTTAAAAAGATTAAACTATAAAAAGTCATTTAATTAATCATTTTATACTGAATAAGGCACCCATGAAAAATGCGCAGTTCTGCTAGGTCTACTGGGGAAACTACGGAGAACTTCATTTTTGCAAAGCATCGAATTTGCTAAAAAGAGAAATCCTAATTTGACATCATAATTTCAACGGCTTTTCCTTAGTAATCGTGTGCTCTATCTATTCTCTCCGCTCTTCCTCGCGGTCCCATGCCATCAAAATTTGGGGATTCAGATTGACTACAAAGTCATCTGCACAGCTACACTATGATGACTAAGTAAAATCTGGGAAACTTCATTTGCAAATCAGAAACCACCGAATTCGCTAGAGGGAGAGAAATCCAAAGCAGCCATATTTGACATCACATTTCGGGGGGGGGGGGGGGGGGGGGGGTAAATCGTGTGGACTGTCCTGTCTGACTTGTCTCCGCTCCTCCTTCCAATGACTGCCTCACTTTCCAATGCCTTCAAAATTTGGTGATGCAGTATTTCCAAATCCCGAAACCACCGAATTCGCTAGAGGGAGAGAAATCCAAAGCAGCTGTGGGATGGTTCATCACCACTAATGAAAGATAAAGATGTGTTGTGCATGATGTATTTGACTATGATGATAATTCTAACATATGTTGTGTACCCACATCACCCCCCACGGAGAAAAGAAGTGTGAAGGTCTATGGTGCTGTCGAGCAGAGTTGGAAGTACTTAAGTACATTCGTACATAAGTACTTGCTTCAAGTACTTCTAAGTTTTTAGAAAATATCACTTAAGAAGCATCAATAAATGAAAGATGAAGTTGATTGAGAGTTTTTTAACGTTTAAGTACAACTAAAGTAATTGTCAAGTACAATTACAAGTACTAGTACTTGTAATTATTTTATTTTAGAACAATTACAACTACTTGTACTTGTATTCGTCAGTTCTCTACCAATCTCAAGTACTTGGGCTTGTACTTGTCTTTCTCAACTTGTAAGTACATTTACTTGTAATTGGTACTTGTACTTTAAGTGCAACAAGTACAGTTCGGGGAAAAATAACATAAAATAAATAACTCAAGGGACAAAACAAGACAACACAAGGGATGATATGTCATTGCACCATATTTACTAAGTACAAGTACTAAGTACAATTAAGTACTTGTTTTTTGTTTTAGATTTCAAGTACAATTACAAGTAATTGTACTTTTCTTATAACTATCAGAACAAGTACAAGTACATGGACTTGGATGTGCTTGTGCAAGTACAAGTACATGAATACTTTTAAAAAAATATGGCAAGTACAAGTACAAGAACTGTACTTGTACTTGCTATATTTTTTAATTACTTTACTTGTACTTTGTACTTTGTACTGGAAGTACGATTTTGCCAACTCTGCTGTCGAGCGATGATGTGTTGAAGATTCGTGTGCGGACGCTGGAACGCGAACTGTTGAGCTGTGACGTCGAGAAGTTCGTTCCGAGGTTGAAGTTCCACCAATTCTGTAGGTCGAAAAGGTGCGGAACTGCCGACGAGTTGAGGGAGAATTGCTGGCGCCGTCGATGGGTGATCAAGACGTGCCAGAAGCCATTCTCGTTTTGTATGTATGTTGAGGGACTGAAAATGTACCTTGTTGTCGTTTCATCGCCGTGTTCGTCGTGGGTCACCAATTGTGGGATGGTTCATCATCACTAATGAAACATAAAGATGTGTTGTGCATGATGTATTTGACTATGATGATAATTCTAACATATGTTGAGTACCACACAGCCATATTTGACATCAACATTTCGGGGGGGGGGGGGGGGGGTTAAATCGTGTGGACTGTCCCGTCTCACGTCTGGTCATTCTCTCAACCCTCCTCTCCGCCTTCTGACAACTGTAATTATACCTACCTCACGGACCAACTGCTTCAAAATTTGGAGATTCGGGTATTATAATCGGTGTGCCAACAAAAAGCCGAATTTTTCACCTTTTTATCTTGCGAATAATCAAATTCGATTAAAATTCAGAAATTGATAAATTAGCCGTCCATTTGGGAGGCTTGTATAAAAAAAAGTTTTAACCAAAGAGGGCGAATTCGAGTGGCTAAAAAAAGAAGGCCTCTTATGTGCGTTTTCAAGCGGACCGATTTCGGCATTCAGTCTGATAAATCATGCAGAGAAGAAAACGGAAAAAAAAGAAAGGGGGAGACGACGATCCTGTAAAATATCGCAGGATGGTGGTGGAGAGGGGGAAAAAAAAGAAAAATAAATCAAAATTCTTTTGTAAGTTTCCGTTTAGCAATTAATTTACTTTTTTTAATTGTTACAAATGGTTTTTTCAAGGGTTCTATCGATTTTAGACGGCATTGTTTGAACAATGAAAGCTCTACTCCCTCTGTAGCTGTCAAAAAGTACATTTCCGTCAGATCTCATCCGGTTCTTTATTATTTTAAAATTTTCGATTGGGTACATTTTTTCTTTTTCCAGCCACGTCTAGATCTCAATCAGGCTTTTCCTTTCCACAGCCGGACAGCTCTCGTTTTACCCTTCAACCCCTGCACTTATTTGTCTTCATCCTTTTTTTTCTCCCTTCGGGATTCAATTACGTCCACGCTAAGAAATCCTCTTTTAAACCCTTTTCTGGCCATTTTGAAGGGATTGGGGCCCTTTTAAATTTCATTACTCCAAAACCGATGGTTGCCATGGGATGCACATATGGGTTGAACACGCCTTTTAGCAGGTTTTACCTTTGTGGGATGGATCATCACCACTAAATTTAGAAAGAAAGAAATGAAGAAAGAAGTTTTGTTGGGAATGATGTATTTGACTATGAATGATGATAATTAGAACATATTTGTGTACCCACATCACCCCCCACGGAGAAAAGAAGGGTGGGCTGAGGTGCTGTGTGTCGAACGATGATGTGTTGAAGATTCGTGTGTCGATGCTGGAACGCGAACTATCTAGCTGGGACGTGAGTGTCGCTGATGTCTAGAAGTTCGTTCCGAAGTGAAAGTTCCACCAATTCAGCGGGTCGAAGAGGTGCGGAACTGCTGAGTGAAGAATTGCTGGCGCCGTCGAGCTATTCTCGTTCTGTATGTATGTTGAGAATGTAAACATGTACCTCGTTGTTGTTTCATCGCTGTGTTCGTGTTCGTGTTCGTCGTGGGCCACCAATGTGGGATGGATCATCACCACTAAATTTAGAAAGAAAGAAGTTGTGTTGGGAATGATGTATTTGACTATGAATGATGATAATTAGAACATATGTTGTGTACCCACGCCTTCGTTTTCTTTTTTTCAATAGTAAGTTATGTTCCCTCTAGCTGAACTACCCTCTACGACTAACCAGGTTGAAAAGTTCATCTATTAAGCAGGATTCGGTAGTTAGAGATGCAAATTTCGGGATGATCAAATTTTGTTGAGTAGTGTATTTCATTAGTGCCTCTCGATATGTATGTAAATCCTAAGTAAAATAATACAAAGGATGTTAAAAAGTTTTCAAAAGAAGCGTTTGACAAAAAAAAAGGATGCTCCACCCTTGGGCACGGAAGTATTGTATTGTAATGAGCACCAGATCTAAGGGAACCTTCTTTGAAATGTTAATTTCTCCGACGAAATTCCCTCTAGAATCTCAGGGCTCTCGGGTCAGTGCCTAAAGAAAGAATTTTTTTTTATCTCTGAACTGAATTTATCGGGTTTTCATCCTGGGGGAGTTATTTATCAGGAAAACGTTTTCCCGAGGATTTCCGTACATACGAGTCTCTCTTTAATTGCTGCCGAACTCGAGTCAAACGAATCCGAAGTTAAATTGAGTTGGAAACCACAACTTTGAGACTACGAGCAACGGCGGGCCGTAACAACCTTTCAAAGATTAACCATTGTTTTAACTTGGTGTTTATCTAAATTTTCTTTTTGTTTCAGGTGAGGATTAGTGGATCTCATGGTGGTATGTAAATCATGGTATAATTGAAATTCTAAACTGACCTTTTGAGTTGAAACCGGGGGGAAAGTTGTGATAATAGGGATGAGGCCTGCTACTTACTGATAACGGCTTAGTGCGAACAATACGCACTTCAGAAACTCCGTATCCCCAGGGTCAACTTTTTTTATGCGCTTTTTCCAAATTATGAAGGCATTACACCACGTTTTATAGAGGAGGTCATTGAGTTGTATAGCACAAAAGAGGCTCTTCGGGCCTACTTCAATTACACAACTTGAAACCTCTTTTTATCTGAAAGTTTTATAGGTGAAACATGAAGGTAGCAGGATGAATAGAGGCGGCAGGAGAGGGCTGATTCTGGTGGCAGCGGCTTTTTTCTTCCTCTACATCACCTATAAGCTGCAGTACTGCTCCAGCCCGTCCCAGGCATCTGTTATGCTATCCAAAGAAGTACTGAAGAAAATTTTATAAATTTATATTAAACTTTTTTTTAAGAATTACGTTATCGGAAAGGACAACAGGGTTTATCGTTATGATCGTCTTATGCCGTTGATTTTTATCGGAGGTGTTCCTCGTTCTGGGACTACTCTTATGAGAGCGATGCTCGACGCGCATCCTGAAGTGAGGTGCGGGCAAGAAACTAGGGTGATACCAAGGATACTTCAAATGCGAACGCATTGGATTAAGTCGAAAAAAGAGACTGTTAGGTTAGAAGAAGCCGGTGTTAACAACGAGGTAAGTTTTAAGGTTAATTTTTGCCTCTTTCTCAGCCCTAGTGGCAAAAATTGGGTAAGATAACGCCCAAAAAATTGAAGAAAACTATAATGATTTGGTATTTTCAGGTCCTGGATGCTGCAGTGGCCGCATTTTGCCTCGAGGTCATCGCAAGGCATGGAGAGCCTGCGGAAAGACTGTGCAACAAAGACCCGCTCACGTTAAAAGCAGCCGATTATCTATCGTCTTTGTTTCCGAATTCAAAATTTATATTTATGGTCAGAGATGGAAGAGCGACCGTTCATTCTATCATATCTAGAAAGGTAAGCATTTTGTGGTTTGTGGTTTCTACATTCTTCTTTCTAGGTTACAATAACTGGATTCGATTTAAGCGACTATCGTCAATGCATGACTAAATGGAACGATGCTATTAAAGTTATGTACGACAAGTGCCTATCAGTCGGACAGTCGAGATGTATGATTGTTTACTACGAGCAACTCGTTTTGCATCCTTCAACATGGCTTAAGAGAATTTTAAGCTTTTTAGATGTCCCATGGGACGACGCTGTACTTCATCATGAGGACCACATAAACGAACCTGGCGGCGTCCTTCTTTCCAAGTAAAAAATTTTTCAAATTTTTTTTCTAGTAATAAATTTGTTTAGAGTTGAGAGGTCTTCGGATCAAGTGATAAAACCAGTAAATATTGAAGCGCTGACAAAATGGGTGGGACATATACCGAAGATGTTGTCCGCGATATGGCCTCGATCGCTCCAATGCTTTCCAGACTCGGCTACGACCCGCGAGCGAACCCGCCCAACTACGGCCAGCCTGACTCGATCGTACTCGACAACACGCGAAAAGTCAAAGAAAACAGCAAAGAATGGGAGCAAAAAGCCGTCGAGCTTCTCACCAAAACGGAATCGAGTTTCGCGTGACATCACAGCATCCTCTAGTGATATCTCCCCCACCTCTTTTTTTAAAAGTACCTCCCTAGCATTAATTTATTTATTTTTATTCAATTATATCTTTGTTATTTCTTATGTTACCTACATTTTCTCAAAACAAAATTTTTTATATAAATGTGTTTTAAATGTCAACCTCACATCGTCAATTCTAAATTTTATTTTAAAAAAGACATCACATTTTATTAATTAAATGGTGCTTTTGTTTTAATTTTATTATTTTCTGTAAGCCCTGTATGTTTTTAAATTTTAAATTTTAATATTGAAATTAATAGAGGATATGGTTAATTTTGATCATTTTAAATATATTTTTTATTTCGAAAGCCTGTATGTCTCAATTTATCTAAGAGTGGTTTTTAAAGGGAAAATAGAAAATCATGACCACTATCCTCTTCTTGATTTCTTAAAATTAATTTTTTTTTTGTAAATAATGTAATTTATTTATAAAAAACATTTTTATTATTTAAAAATACAATTTTGTATATGAATATTTTTGTAAAAATCTCCTTCGGTTAGAGAATAAATCAAGATTTGAATTGTACCAAAGACTAAACATGTTTTTATTTAAATCGTCAGAATAAATTGTATTTTGTGATTTTTATCTTCGGTATAAAAAGGGTCGTTAAACAGTACTTAAAACTTTTAGTGCCATTTTGGATCTTCTGTTGATATTATGAAAGCTTTTATTTAAACAAAATAGTCTTTTTTTGTAAATAAAGTTTTTTTCTCTTTTGTAAATTGGATTTTGTAAATATAAGTTCTGTCCAATTTGTTTTTAAATAAAAAGGCAAAAATTTTCATGAAAATATATTGAATAAAAAAAAAATTAGTAATTTCTTTCATGGAGTCGAGAAAATCTTTGGATGATTTGATGGTTTCTTCAAGTCTTTGTTTTGTGAGCGAGGAGAGGCCAGAAGATGCGAGTTTTTCTTTGGAGGAGGCGATTGATGCCCGTTTTCCGGTGATGTTGTGGAAGATGTGGACATGACGGTCACCGCAGATTACGATGTAATCTCCGCCCGAATCGAACATCACTTTCTGAATTCCACCTTAAAAATTATCAAAAGCCAATTAAATATAAGAAAAAAAGTTTTCCAAGAATTTTAAGTGGGGCGTGGGATTTTCCCAGATAACTGCATCTGCATTTTTTATGGATAGCTTTTTAGAAAGAAACTGATTTTAACTTTCTCATTATTTTAATATCTTCTTTTAGTTTTCGACTTTTAGTATTTGAAGAGTAGGTATTGGTGCAAAATTCAGTAAACGAATGTCAGGAAATGGGGGAAAACGAACCGGAACCCATTGAAAAGATGTTAGACGCCCTAAGTCCTGATAATCAGTTTTTCTAGATCAGAAAATCAAGGAAAACGACTTATTTTTTTTATTTTATTTTTATTTATTTACAACTCTAACAGATATAAGATATCTAAAATAAGAGTAGTCAGACAATTTTACAAAATGAAATAAACAATACATATTACTTCCATAATAAATCCACACATTCCATTTTGTTCTAATTTATTTAATGATCTTAGTCAAGCAGAAAGAAGGCTCGATGGGTCCTGTGTTGGTTTTTAACTCATGCAAAGTATCCAGAAAAATATCATGCCTGGCATGATACAGGTTTAGCATTCTCAGCAACCTTGGAAGAGGGGAGTTCTTTATAATCAGTTCTCCCAAAAGGAACATCAAACATCCATTGCGAGCGTAGAGGTCTCTGGGGGACTAACAACGGGAAGCGACGCAACAGATCTGGACAATCGATAATACCATGCAAAACTTTCCAGGCCAGCACTAAATCCGCTTGGATCCTACGCGATTGCAGGGACGGCAAGTTCAGCCATTGCTGCCTGTGTTCATAGCAACTAAGGTCACCCTTTCCGAAATTATAAGCTATGCGCTTGAAAGCTCTTCTTTGGACACTCTCCAATCTATAAATGTCATTGCTTTGATAGGGAGACCAAACAACACTGGCATACTCCAAATGACTCCGAACAAGGGCCTGATAAAGCACCTTAACCGCAAAGAGGTTTTTAAAATCTTTGGTGAATCTACAGATAAATCCTAAGTTCCGTAGAGCCTTCCCGCGAATCATTGTTATATGGTCACTAAAATTACCACTCCTGTTAAAAATCACACCAAGATCCACTATGACATCAACCTCTGCAACAGCCGAGCCATTAATTAAGTATGATTCTACTTCATTAAATTCT
The DNA here is from genome assembly GCA_014119065.1 of Orius insidiosus. Taxonomy (NCBI): domain Eukaryota; kingdom Metazoa; phylum Arthropoda; class Insecta; order Hemiptera; family Anthocoridae; genus Orius; species Orius insidiosus. Next base: position 41,882 of record JACGAQ010000311.1, on the reverse strand, counting down.
CTAGGAGCAGTATGCTTCCCAAACTTAATCAATTTACATTTATCTATATTTAACGGTAAACGATTGATGGAACACCACCGAACGAATTCGTCTAAATCCTTCTGCAGATCATAACAGTCTTGAATAGATGAGATAACGGTGAACAATTTCAGATCATCAGCTAACAAAGAGAATTCACAGGATCTAAAGACCCTGGACACGTCATCAAAGAAGAGCAAAAACAGGACTGGTCCAGAATGGGACCCTTGGGGAACCCCAGAAAATATGGAAACCCTCTCAGAAATCGACGAATTAATACGCACTGAGAAAGAACGATCAACCAAAAAGGAGGCTATTAAAGAAAGCAGAGGATCGCTTACACCCAAAATTTCTAGTTTAGCTAAAAGGATATCTATGTCCACACGATCAAAGGCCTTTGACAAATCCGTGTAAATAGAATGAATACTATGTTTCTGCTTAAAACCATTAATTATATAATCATAGTATAATACAAGATTAGTGACTGTGGACCTTCCCTTCATAAAACCATGTTGATTGTTACTAAGGTATGTACGAACTGCAGAACTGAGAGTATCAGAAATCAATGAGTCGAGCATCTTAGCAAAGACTGAGCACTTGCAGACAGGTCTATAGTTTTCAATTAAATTCGGATCACCCTTCTTAAATATAGGAATAACAAAAGAAAATTTCCATGAGGATGGGAAAAACCCTTCATTCACACATCTCTTGAAAATCCAAAAAAGAGGAATATAAATCGACAAAGAGCATGATTTGACGAACAGTTCGGGTATCCCATCCGGCCCAAAAGAAAGAGAATCCCGAAGACTAGAACATTTGGCAAGAATATCCAAATCTGTGAAATCGATCGAACGGACATCAACAACATCCCGAGGGATACCCTCAAAGGCGGCACTGTTTGGAATATCCCGATTAGAGTGAAAATTCTTTTTAAACAAGGAAGCAAATTTGTTAGCAATTTGGAATTCATCTATCACACATTCCCATCGACATAGATTTCTGAAGGAACCCTATTTATTTTCCTCTTTTCATTAACAAATTTCCAGAAACTCTTAATATTATCAATGGATTTTAATTCTATATTTGATACATATGACTTATAGCAAGAGGAAGTCATGGATTTAGCCTCCTCTCTTAACAAAGAAAACGTGGAATAATCACTAATTCTCATAGAACGTTTGAATTTCTTGTGAGCCCTTTTCTTTTTTTTATTAGTTTAATTAAATCATTCGAAAACCAAGAAGGGAATTTTAGTCTAGACTGCGGTAAAGCAGGAACAAACAAGTCGATTGCCGATTGTAAGTATCGGTAGAAGCAGTCGACTGCATCATCAAGGGAGCCCAATGACAGACAATTCCAATCTACATTAAGCAAGAATTCATTGATCCTATCATAATCGGCGCGCCTGAAATTTTTAGAGATTACTAGTTTTGATCGTTTCGGCGGAGTCAGGGCCGGAATGTAAAATACTAAGGGAGGATGATAACTGTCAGGATGAACCAGACAAAAATCGCACTTCATAACAATTACATCCTTTAGAGACGATAAAACAACATCCAACACACTACCATAATCATTCGAAATGCCATTGCATTGATGAAGATCAAGAAATCTTAAATTATCAGACAGCAGTTGATCTGCCACAACCCCACCAGAATTGATATTATAATCACCAATAAGAAAGAACGATTCAAATTCATACCTGAGAAAAATAGATGAAACATATGAAAAGAAATCCTCATATACTTCACCGGATACATTGTTGGGAGAGATGTAAAAACAGCCAACCATGACCTTTACATTATTCTTCAGAGTGATAAGAATCCAGCAGATATCAAAACTTCCAGACTGACTAGCAATGTATTTAACGGAGAAATTATTCTTTACTGCAATTAGCACTCCACCGCCTCTTCCAAAACCAGTGAGGATGCTGTCTCTATCCATCCTAAAAATTATATAAGAATCATTAAATAATTCTGCATCATCGAACACCTCATTAAGCCAAGTTTCTGTAAGGAGTATCAGATCATAATCACAAGCTATTACATTTTGATAAAATTCATTCGTCTTGGTCCGAAGACCACGCACGTTTTGATAGAAAACAGACAATGAGCAATCATGCTTAACTTTAGGTTTAACCTTATCTATATTTTTCACATTGTTTTTGACTATATTATCACTAATCATTTCAAGACTACAGCTAATATCGCAAGTATCACAGACATTTTCACACAGCGCAGGAATTGACAAAGAATTAGAATATTTAACGCTAGGTTTTGTTTTATCACAGAGACTTTTGTCACAATCATTATCACCAGAATCACAAGGTAAATCACAGAGATTGGAGGTAGCTTGAGAAGCTGATGAACAGCCTACCCAGTTTGCTCGGGTTTCCGACGAGGCCATAAAAAACGCCGGAAAGTGACGTTACGTGGCCAAAAAGAAGAATTCATTATAGAATCACGGTATTCAAAGCTAACACTAACCTTGAAGCTTGCATTAGTGCCAAGAGAATCGAGTTTTTCGACTATGACATCTTCAGACTTCAGTTTGCCGACAATATAAGCTTTAACTGCATCTACAGTTGTTCCTGAAGGCAGTTTCCCAACGTGCACCCATGCTCTTTTCATACCAGAAAGGACGTCTGATGTTTCTCCTGTTCCCACAAGAGGACGATGTATTCTTCTTTTCGGCGCTGGTGTCTGTAGGTCATTGGTTTTCGATGTTTCCTTCCGAGCGGGCTTTCCCTGTTGATTTACGCCGGTGGTCGAGGAAGTCAGAGAAACAGTAGAGAGATTAACATGTCCATCAAGTTTACCTGCTTGTCGGGTTTTCTTTCTATTATAACCTGAGACCAACGTTCCGCTTGTATCGTTGGAATAGATGATGAATCAGTTTCAGTATTGGAAATCGTATTCGGTTGGTCATTCACCTGTTTGTCAACAAAAACATTGGTTACGTTTCCGAGAGGTTGAGTATTCTGACCAGTGATACCAACTGATCCAGACGAAACTCCTTCACCATGACCATAGGCGCTCTTAACGGAATCCGAAGTAAATCGTTCACGTTTCTCTATCGCACCGTTGTTATCACTTCTTATCACATTAGCCTCGAAAGTCCCAAATGATTCTTTTCCAAATAAAATGCTCTCATATTTAACTTTCAGACACTCTATTTCCTTTTTCAGCATCTTATTTTCCTCCAAGAGAACCTTAGGATTGCCATATTGGAGGATTTCCAGTAGCGTGCTCGTAAGCAATTTGAGGGACTCATTCGTCGCCCTTTGCTCACCAATGATTTGCCTCAATAGGTCATCATTTGCCAATTCATCTGGGTTTGAGTCTTTTTGAGAGAGGTCGCTTAATGATTCAAGTAGAAGACTTACTGAATCGTTCTGGCATAGGTCGTCTGAGGTCACATGGTGAACCGGAGAACAACATTTCACTTTTCCTTCGGTTATAGTCAAATCCTTAAGTCCCGCACAACTAATGTGGTAACGGGAACCACAATGAATACAATCCACGAAACTTTTCACAGTATTTTTACGGCATTTAGCACACAAAACTCCAGTTTCGGAGGAGCTATTAGAAGACGGCGGCGACCGTATCGTCGCCATTTTGTATTATGACGCCTTTGAAAGGGTTTTAGACTCTGGAAAACTAATTAAACAAGTGTTTTCACACCCAAAAATCGAGGAAAATGACCTAAAATCAGTTAGGATGATGATAAACTTCCAAACGCCTGATAAATCGGGTTTTGTAGAGTAAAAATTTGAGGAAGAATCCGTTAAAAAGGGTGTTAAACGCCCTAAAATCCGATAAAATGGGTGTTTTTACATCGAAAAATCAGGGAAAATGTTCCTATAGACCAGTGTTAAATTTTATAACGGGCGGTTAAGTTTTTACCATTTACTTAACGGGCGGTTAAGTTTTTACCCTGTACGTAACGGGCTGGTTAACTTTTTGACTGGCGGTTATTTACCCTTTACCTAACGGGCCTGGTTAACTTTTTAACGGGCGGTTATTTGCCCTTTACTTAACGGGCCGGTTAACTTTTTAACGGTCGGTTAAGTTTTTACCCTTTACTAAACGGGCCCTAAAATCCGATAAAATGGGTGTTTTTACATCGAAAAATCAGGGAAAATGGTCCTATAGACCAGCGTTAAATTTTATAACGGGCGGTTAAGTTTTTACCATTTACTTAACGGGCGGTTAAGTTTTTACCCTTTACTTAACGGGCTGGTTAACTTTTTGACGGGCGGTTATTTACCCTTTACCTAACGGGCCCGGTTAACTTTTTAACGGGCGGTTATTTGCCCTTTACTTAACGGGCCGGTTAACTTTTTAACGGGCGGTTAAGTTTTTACCCTTTACTAAACGGGCCCTAAAATCCGATAAAATGGGTGTTTTTACATCGAAAAATCAGGGAAAATGGTCCTATAGTGACCAGCGTTAAATTTTATAACGGGCGGTTAAGTTTTTACCATTTACTTAACGGGCCGGTTAAATTTTTAACGGGCGGTTAAGTTTTTACCCTTTACTTAACGGGCTGGTTAACTTTTTGACGGGCGGTTATTTACCCTTTAACTAACGGGCCGGTTAACTTTTTAAGGGGCGGTTATTTGCCCTTTACTTAACGGGCCAGTTAACTTTTTAACGGGCGGATAAGTTTTTACCCTTTACTAAACGGGCCCTAAAATCCGATAAAATGGGTGTTTTTACATCGAAAAATCAGGGAAAATGGTCCTATAGACCAGCGTTAAATTTTACAACGGGCGGTTAAGTTTTTACCCTTTACTTAACGGGCCGGTTAAATTTTTTTAACGGGCGGTTAAGTTTTTACCCTTTACTTAACGGGCCGGTTAACTTTTTGACGGGCGGTTATTTACCCTTTACTTAACGGGCCGGTTAACTTTTTAACGGGTGGTTATTTGCCCTTTACTTAACGGGCCGGTTAACTTTTTAACGGGCGGTTAAGTTTTTACCCTTTACTAAACGGGCCGGTTAAATTTTTTAACGGGCGGTTAAGTTTTTACCCTTTACTTATCGGGCTGGTTAACTTTTTGACGGGCGGTTATTTACCCTTTACTTAACGGGCCGGTTAACTTTTAAGGGGTGGTTATTTGCCCTTTACTTAACGGGCGGTTAACTTTTTAACGGGCGGTTAAGTTTTTACCCTTTACTAAACGGGCCGATTAAATTTTTCAACGGGGTTAAGTTTTTACCCTTTACTTAAAGGGCCGGTTAACTTTTTCGCGGCGGTTAAGTATTTGCCCTTTACATAACGGGCCGGTTAAACTTTTTCCCGTTACTTAATGGGCCGGTTAAACTTTTTCCCGTTAACGGGCGGTTAAGTTTTTGCCCTTTACTTAACGGGCCGGTTAAATTTTTGCCCTTACTTAACGGGCCGATTAAATTTTTGCCCTTCACTTAACCGGCCAGTTAAATTTTTTTAACGGGCGGTTAAGTTTTTGCCCTTTACTTAATGGGCGGCATTAATTATCGCATGAATAAAATTATATAAAAAAAAGGACTGCTAACGCCTCCATGGCTGGCCACTTAGCCATTTCCCCCCATCACCCAAATTTTGCATAACGCCCCACAGCAACTTCCCAGCGCCCCCAGGCGGTACCGCCCCCCGTTGAGAATCACTGCTATAAAGATGTTTAACGCCCTAGCAGCTGATAAATCAGGTTTTTCTAGACCAGAAAATTGAGGGAAACGCTTTATGAGTGTAAAACGCTCTAAAACCCGATGAAACTGGTGTTTTTACACCAAAAAATCTAAGATAACGATTTTTCAGAGGATGGCTTCTCTAAGTGTGGGGAGCCGTCCAAAGCTTATCTAAATGACTTGATTATCCGTTTATCTTCAATAATAATAATAATAATAATAAATTCATTTTATTTGTTTAGAGGGAACATGCCCTATACAAATGGAGTCTGAATACAGATACATATACAAAATTAAATTAAAGGTCCTTTTTACAAAATTACAAAACTAAAATTAAAATAGAATTTAAAAAAAAATAAAATAATAATCCAACTGGGTGCTTTTTATACTTAATTTTATTAAACTTATACGTAAAAGAGTTTGAGATGAGGTTTCAAATGATATGACGTTTTACAGGTCAGACTCCGAAAGGATAAATGACCTAATTAGCATGGCCGAGGCCAGAAAACGGTGGATTTCCCTTAATCTCTTCGGAGTCTGATCAGCAAGGAGTAATTTTAAGTCGCCAGTGAAGTGGGGCGGGCGTATGAAACCATACGCACCACACTTGAGAAAAACGTGGGGGAGGTCTTCTGGACTTTTTAGGTTGCATATTGAGCATATTTCATTGGGGTCCCAGGTGTATTTGCAATTGTTAACTTTTAAGAATATTTGACGTTTATTACTGAGGCGTACTTGAGACATTGCTCGAATTAGGTATATCGGGATTTTTTGTAATAAATATGGTTGAGTGGAGCGATTAATTAGATTTAAATTTTTAAATAGGGGGCAATAAGAAGACAAATTCCGTTTTTCAAGGTCAACTTCGTGAGTTCTTAAGTCTATTGCATCAGTAATTTTTTTCATGCTAGAGGATATGACGAAAGGGTCTTGAGAATTCCAAATATCTTCAAAACCGAACTCGCAGAATAGGTTTCGGCATTGAGTTACCCAATTATAGGATGAGTTACTTACTCCAGTCCTGTCGAGATCGTATTGCCTATCGTAACAAATCCTGGGGAGTCTGTAACTAGGCATAAGGAGTGTCTTACAAAGCCAATGAATGGTTTGTTTTACCACTTTAGAAGTCAATTTCCGAGCGCCAGTTTCGAGTCTAATTGCATAATTTGGAGTGATCTAGGTAAGTTCAAGAGCCTTTTAAAAAACTGTACTTGAGCGACTTCAATTTCGTCAATATACCGGAGCGACCATATGGGACTAGCGTAAAGAAGGGTATTGGCAATTATGGCGTTGTACAGCTGGAGCCGACTTTCCCAAGAGTGACTTTTTGAATTTGCCAACAAGGAAATTACTGTGCTAGTGGCGTTTTGTGCTCTCCTAGTCATTTCCTTGGTTGCATTTAAAAAGAGTCCAGAAGAAGAAAACGTGATTCCAAGATATTTATAAGTTTTCACTATTTCTAATTCCTCGTCATTAAACCTGAACGAACACGACCTATTACGACCGCCTCTTTTAAAAACCATTACTTTGGTTTTAGTCGTATTCACCTGCAACTTGTTCGCATGGCAGTATTTTTGGAGGATGTTAAGGTTCCTTTGTAATTCAAATTTGGTTTCTGCGAGGAGTATGAGATCGTCAGCATAAGCGAGACAAATAATCTCAGTTCTCCCATCAAGACTGACAGCACGGCACCCTTCACTAATAAAGAATTTTTCAATGTCGCTTATAAAGAGATTAAATAGATCAGGACTTAAAGTTTCCCCTTGGAGCACCCCTTCTGATACGTCGAATTTTGGGGTTGACTGTCCGCTGCTGCAAATTCGCACTACCGCCTTGGAGTACAGTGTCATGATCGTCTTGACGAATTTCCACGAAATACCAAAAGCACTGAGTTTAGAGCCTAAGAGACAGTGATCGACTGAGTCAAACGCTCCCTTGAAGTCGACGAATACCGCAAACAATCTTCTTCCAGGGAGTCTTAAATGGTTATTAATTACGGAGGAGAGGACGTAAAGGTTGTCCATACAACCTCGACCACTACGGAAACCCGATTGGGACTCAGGGATGATAGTTGTTTTTTCAAGCCAATTTCCTAGCCTGATCTTTAGTATCTGAGTAAACAACTTCACGATGCAATTAACGAGGGCAATGCCTCTGTAGTTGTTGGGGTCACCCTTCTCTCCCTTTTTGTGAATCATTGATAGATTAATCTCCCCCATCTATCAGGTATCGTTTGACTCTCCAGGATTTTATTAAACATCGTCGTTAAATATAAAAGCCAGTTTTGGGGTAAGCATTTATAGAGATCGTAGGACAAAGAATCAGGTCCGGGAGCTGTATTTTTTTTCCCAAGGTTAATTGCCGCTTCAACTTCGCCCAACGTAATTACTGAGTCCAGTATGGGGTCTGAATTAGGCTGCAAGAAACAAAGAAAGTCTAGTCTGGGCTTAAATCTATCTGCCAAGTATTGCGACCAAATTTCAACAGGTAGAGAGGAAAAGGGCTTTTTGGGTCTGAACTGTTTAATCGTGTCCCAGAAGGTTTTGGTATTTTTGCAGTCAGAAAGTTTACTCAAATAATCAGCTTGAAAGCTTTTCTTCTTGGTCTTGGCCAAGTTCGTGTAAGCCTTTTTTGAGGTGAGATATAAGCTCGTGGCTTCTTTGGAAAAATTGCAACTTCGACAGTATTTTAGATTTGCTTTTATGGCAATTTTTGCTTTATGACAATCTGAATCGTACCAAGGTTTTCGTTTAGGGGAGCAAGACAGAGAGGAGTTGATACTGTAAGTGACCGAGTTTATTATGTTAAGCTTCTTTCCCGTATTGTAGAGCGTTTCATTAAAATTAGAATCTAGGATGTTGGTGGGAAGTGAAAAGTCGATAGCAACATTTTCCGAAAACATGAGGTGTTCAGTAAAGTGTTGCCTGTTTTTATCATTTAACTGTATAGTCTGGCGTTGGACTTTTGCGGGTTTAACGGATATTCCTTTAGGGTTTGTGAGGATGCTTTGTATGCTAAGTTCAATCGGGAAGTGATCAGATTTAGTAGCCAAATCATTTCGTACTTTGAGGTCAAGTACCAGCGGAGTACCAAAACTATTGGTCCATACTAGATCATTGGTACTATTCCCCGCTGATTTAAGGCATGTAAATTGGCCTGGAAGATCACCCTTAATTCTACCATTTAGCAAAACAAACGAGGTTTCTTCCATAAAATTTGAGAGAGTCAACCCTTTGCGGTCAATTTTTTTGTCTGATGGCTCACGGAAAGGAAACAAGTTGCTTGGGGTAAATTTTCTATAGTACCCGATAGATCGCCAACTCTAGAATTGAAATCACCCATAAGGAATATAGGAATTTCAGGGTAAGTTATCGAGAAATGTGACAGTTCCAAGTCTAAAAGTTCAAGCAATGGTTCAATTTTACACGAGGGTTTAAAATACATAATACCAATTAAGAAAACCAAGGAAGGCATAGTAATTTTTGCAAATATCCAGCAATGATCCAATGAAATAAGTTCGCAAGTCAAATTTTTAGATTTTTTAATTGCAAGAAGTAATCCACCACTGGCGCGCCCAAAAGTTTTATCGCGTAAAGCATAAGAAGAAAAAACATTGTAGTTTACAGACAGATATGAGGGAATGAGAAAATTTTTTTCTATAAAAGTTTCGACAATTCCAATGATTTTAAAACGGGAGACATAACGAAAAAGATCTTCAAAATTGGCAAAACCGTTAACATTCCAGTAAAAGATTTTAAAGGACCTTACTGAGTCACTAAAAAAGTAGAGTTGTCGGATGAAGTAATCGGCGTGGTCGGTGCGTTGCTGCGGAGCGGGGTACGTGACGCCTTCTGAGGTACATTCTGTTCCAGGGGCGCCGCTGATCCAGGAGTTCCAGTTCCGCCACAAAGAAGATCGTCGATTATGGGCTTTAAATTTATTCCGGCGATCTGATGGATTTGGGAGTGGGTCGCAGAGTCAACGAGGCCTAGGACGTCATCCCAAGTGTAAATTAGGTTTCCAATCATAAGTTTGTCAGTACGGATCCGAGCTTGAATTGGTGGCATGGCTTTTTTCAAGGCAAAGTTTAGTCGCCGGATTTTTGACGCACGCCCGCTAACCGAAGGGGGGAGATCCTGAGAGATGTATAGTCCTTTATCCTTGAGGAGACTCGATTTTTTGAGTAGCGACCATTTGACGTCGTCGTTGTCAATCGACACAAGCAATCTTCCTTTGCCATTTCTTGAAGCGCCAAGCCAGTATGCGTTCTTAATAGGGACTGGCTCAATATACTTTAGACATTCTTTGAAAAACGATGCCGCTATCTCGTTAGGTGATAAATTGGAATTATCACGGTCAAGGCCACTAATAATTAGGTTGGGTTTCCTTGCAGTAGTTTCCAAAACCTCAATACGCTTAAAGGCCCCTTTTAAAATTTCAACCTCACGCTTGAGTTCTTTATTCTCCTCTCTAAGCGTCTGGATTTCTTTTGAAAATAAAAGGAGATCTTCCTTAGTGCAGCACTGCTCTACTTTATCAGTAAGGCGTTGCAATGCGTCTAAGATTAGTGCAGTATCACCACAAGTATCACTCATCTCAGCGTTCTTTCTTTTACCCTGATGAGTTCCAAGCGACAGAGGGGAGGTTGCTGGTCTCTTCTGAGCCGGTGTATTTGGAGGGGTGTTTTTAGGAAGGTTATTTCCGATTGTCTTATTGCTGGCGTGAGCACCAGAGTTTCGGCTAGAACGGCTAATTTCCGGCTTATCTTTCTTTAACAGATAATTTTCAATCTTGTTTCCCTTCATAGAAAAAAACTCCTCAGTTTACAAATACTTGAGAATAGTAAAAGAGAAAAAAAAAAAAAATACGTGATTACGACGTAAAATTCGTTGACAGAGAAGGCAGATGTAAACAGAGAGAATTGATTGTGCCGGACAGCTGATAAAGAAGATTGAGACGACCTTGCAAAAATTAAATAAGGCGCAAGACAGGATTAATGACCGGTGTGTGGAGGGGCAGCCTTATCGCGTTGACCATCTCCGTTGACTGGAAAAAACTAAAAATTTTCCGAAATACCGGTGGAATACACAATGAAATCACCAACGCAGGAAACGAAGTTTTTTAATGATAACGATCACGTTTTGTAGTTCATAAAAACCGATTAATTTGATATAACTTTTAAGCTAAGTTTAATTCTATATCCGCCTTGAGAAGAGTAAATAGGAAGAGCGAACAAAACACGACCGTACACAACGGACTCAAGGTCAGACTCAAGGTCAGACTTTAACTAACGGGCCGGTTAACTTTTTAAGGGGCGGTTATTTGCCCTTTACTTAACGGGCCAGTTAACTTTTTAACGGGCGGATAAGTTTTACCCTTACTAAACGGGCCCTAAAATCCGATAAATGGGTGTTTTTACATCGAAAAATCAGGGAAAATGGTCCTATAGACCAGCGTTAAATTTTACAACGGGCGGTTAAGTTTTTACCCTTTACTTAACGGGCCGGTTAAATTTTTTAACGGGCGGTTAAGTTTTTACCCTTTACTTAACGGGCCGGTTAACTTTTTGACGGGCGGTTATTTACCCTTTACTTAACGGGCCGGTTAACTTTTTAACGGGTGGTTATTTGCCCTTTACTTAACGGGCCGGTTAACCTTTTAACGGGCGGTTAAGTTTTTACCCTTTACTAAACGGGCCGGTTAAATTTTTTTAACGGGCGGTTAAGTTTTTACCCTTTACTTATCGGGCTGGTTAACTTTTTGACGGGCGGTTATTTACCCTTTACTTAACGGGCCGGTTAACTTTTTAAGGGGTGGTTATTTGCCCTTTACTTAACGGGCGGTTAACTTTTTAACGGGCGGTTAAGTTTTTACCCTTTACTAAACGGGCCGATTAAATTTTTCAACGGGGTTAAGTTTTTACCCTTTACTTAAAGGGCCGGTTAACTTTTTCGCGGCGGTTAAGTATTTGCCCTTTACATAACGGGCCGGTTAAACTTTTTCCCGTACTTAATGGGCCGGTTAAACTTTTTCCCGTTAACGGGCGGTTAAGTTTTTGCCCTTTACTTAACGGGCCGGTTAAATTTTTGCCCTTTACTTAACGGGCCGATTAAATTTTTGCCCTTCACTTAACCGGCCAGTTAAATTTTTTTAACGGGCGGTTAAGTTTTTGCCCTTTACTTAATGGGCGGCATTAATTATCGCATGAATAAAAATTATATAAAAAAAGGACTGCTAACGCCTCCATGGCTGGCCACTTAGCCATTTCCCCCCATCACCCAAATTTTGCATAACGCCCCACAGCAACTTCCCAGCGCCCCCAGGCGGTACCGCCCCCCGTTGAGAATCACTGCTATAAAGATGTTTAACGCCCTAGCAGCTGATAAATCAGGTTTTTCTAGACCAGAAAATTGAGGGAAACGCTTTATGAGTGTAAAACGCTCTAAAACCCGATGAAACTGGTGTTTTTACACCAAAAAATCTAAGATAACGATTTTTCAGAGGATGGCTTCTCTAAGTGTGGGGAGCCGTCCAAAGCTTATCTAAATGACTTGATTATCCGTTTATCTTCAATTAAAACGATCTATCGCCATTCAAAGAAGTGAAAGTTACTTCTCTTTGGGGCGTGGGGGGAGAATTCCTGACCTAAATCTCTTCAAGAAAAAGTTTAAGAAAAAAAATCTCCCTCCACTAGAAAAGAAAGAAACGTCCCATGAGGACTTTCAGGGACAAAAATATCCTCGACCGGCGATTTTAATGTGAATTTCACTTTCATGAAACGGCGTGACCAGTGAAATGTTTTCAAGTTGAAAAGGTGTTAACAAAAATTAATATGGGGACGCCTTTAAAATTATTAACCGTACTTTTACTACTTCATCTCTCTGGTAAGTCTCTTTAAATATTTTTATTCAAATAACGCCAATTTACATAATTCGTAAAACACAACATTATTTCAAGTTTTCCCGCCATTTTGTTCAGACATCTTTTGGGTTCTTCAGAAGTAGAAGAATCATCTTAAGATCTTCTGCTAGGCGTTGTTGCAAGCAAAACTTGTAGCGAAAGTTGGATTTTAAATTTAAAAAAAAAGTAGAAAGCAATCAAGAGTATATTTAGTGGGAAGCCATTAACAGGAGTCACCTAGAAAGGTGTTTACACCTAAAATGCATTAAATAAGCGTGACTTAGGACTTTTTTATCCTCAAGTCTTCTTTTATTTCTTTGCTAAAAACGCTTACAAATTCTTTTGTGGTTAGGGAGTCCATTATAGGTAACCTAAAAAAGGTGCTTTTATATTTTTTTTATTTGATTTGCCCACCAGTTAAGAAAAACCATTTACGAAGGCTAAATGTGAAAGCATCGCTTTTAAATATCTGGTTATTGCGAAAATTTTTCGCAATAACGGCCAGTTTTAAATCTCCCACTATTAAGAACACAGGACGATGCAGGTTAGAAGGTTACCTTGAAGACACGTGAGGCCGGACATGGTGACTTTTCAGGATATTTCTTAATTTATATTGTCCTATTTATAATGTTGAGAAATGTGAAGTTACAGGAAGAATATTTATCATTTTCTAGTTCAAAATGCGGTTTCGGTTGTGGTTACTGGGGTCAAAGTTCCTCTTTTTTTGCTTAAGTTTTTCAAAAGTTGAATAACCTCGAAAATGATAAAAATGGCTTCTCAAAATGTCCTTTTTACATAGAAATAGATTGTTTTCTGGTCTTGAAAAACCTGTTTAAACAGGTGTCCGGGCGTGTAACATATTGATTGCCGTTTTGGAACGTTTTTCTCGTTCTTTGGTGTAAAAACACCAGTTTTATCGGGATATTGAACGCTTAACTCCCTTTGAAGAATTTTTTGTCGTTTTCCTCGGTTTTCTGGTCCCGGTGAATTAGGTGTTTGGGCGTTTAACATCTTTTTCACCGTGTTTTGAATGGTTTATCTCCAATTTTAGTGTAAAAACACCCGTTTCATTGGGGTTTTTAACACTTCTAACTAGTTTTGGGTCATTACCCTCAATTCTCTGGTATAGAAAAACCGTTTAATTGGGTTTTAAGCTTAAGCACCTTATTTAAACGGTTTTTTTGAGCGTTTGAGACGCTAGAAAACGTGTTTTGGCTTTTATTTAGACCGTCTTATCGGGTTTTGAGCTTTTAACACTCTTTTAGGATAATTTTTCTAGATTTTTCTAGTCTACAAAACACCGTTTTATCCACTGTTAGGGTGTTTAAACACCTTCTTAGCTGGTTTTGGGTAGTTTTCTAGTCTACAAGACACCGTTTTATCCACTGTTAGGGTGTTTAAACACCTTCTTAGCTGGTTTTGGGTAGTTTTCTAGTCTACAAGACACCGTTTTATCCACTGTTAGGGTGTTTAAACACCTTCTTAGCTGGTTTTGGGTAGTTTTCTAGTCTACAAGACACCGTTGTATCCACTGTTAGGGTGTTTAAACACCTTCTTAGCTGGTTTTGGGTAGTTTTCTAGTCTACAAGACACCGTTTTATCCACTGTTAGGGTGTTTAAACACCTTCTTAGCTGGTTTTGGGTAGTTTTCTAGTCTACAAAACACCGTTTTATCCACTGTTAGGGTGTTTAAACACCTTCTTAGCTGGTTTTGGGTAGTTTTCTAGTCGACAAAACACCGTTTTATCCACTGTTAGGGTGTTTAAACACCTTCTTAGCTGGTTTTGGGTAGTTTTCTAGTCTACAAAACACCGTTTTATCCACAGTTAGGGTGTTTAAACACCTTCTTAGCTGGTTTTGGGTAGTTTTCCACAACTTTTAGGTCAAGACGGACCTTTCTTTGCAGTCTTTTGCTCAAAAAAATGCCTTTCAACCGTTCAGCGGCTTTTGGTCACCTTAATTCTTTTATTGTTTTAGGATTTTCTGAAGCGCTATTTGTCCCAGAGCAACTGACAACACTTCTTTCATTTCTTTACACAAATATACCGCCGATAAGAAAGGGTAATTGTTTTTTATTTATTATAGATGAACTAATTAATAGATTTTTAGGTACGGATTCTAGAGTCGGGTTTGGTTTCCGAGTAGGGCCGAACGCCGATTTTCAAGTTTTTATTCGAACTCGGCCCACAGGCGAACACCGCGCCAGTCGGTCCAGACAGCGGAAGTCCAAAACGTGATACCGCCAGCGTCGGGCAACCGCCCAAAACATGGTTGGAAACATGGCACAAAAAACAACAAGATTTACCCTACGATGAAATCGAAAATGAAACCGAACAACGAAAAAACATAATGCCAAACAAAGACATCATTAGTCACCTCAGACAACTTTACACCACAGAAGCTCCTCAAGAAAACCAAAATTCAACATCAACTTGACTTTCCATTACCTGTATATATGTTTGATATGGTTTTATCTATTTGCCCAGTTATAACATTAACCAATGTTAAAACATCTTTAAAAGCGATGGCAATCGTTTGGCCATCTGGGGAAAGAGCGATCATTCCCTTAGCACCATCTTCAGTCTCAACTTTTCCAGTCTTGATTAATTTAGGTTCTTCACCTTGGTTGTATTCAACTAAAAGATAAACCATAAAAAACAGTCTTGTAAATAAAATAAAAACCTTTTATATTAAAGTCTCCAACAGCCATGTTTGGATATGGTAGCCACTTGAGTCGAGTCGACATTAAAGGAAAAGTCGTATACACCCGATTCGTGACCTTTCAATTGAAAAACAGGGTTCGCCTGTTTAAACTCGCCATTTTTAGAAAAGATCACTTCCCAAAATTTAACATCAGGGGCAAAACCTGAAAAAAGAAATTTAAAAAAAAATGTACAAAGTGACCTACCTGACGCAGCGATGAAGCGACCGCAAGGCGATATTTTGACAGCAAAATTATTTATTAAATATGAATCAAATCTAAAAAGTTCGCTTCCTTTAAGATTCCAAATTGCTATCTCCGTCCCTGAAGTACAGGTCATCATAAATTTTCCATTCGAAGAAATCCCGACTTAAAACATCATCTTTATGCCCCTAAAACAAAAATACTAAAAGAATTTAATTAAATGTTACAAACCTTAGAATAAGTTGTCGATTTAGTAACATTCATTGTTTTACCGTCGGGTTTCTTAAGAACTTTACAAACGTCCAATTGATTATCGGTCGCTCTGTTGTAAACGAAAGCTTTTGAATCTGGACTCCATTTTATAATGGACGCATGGTCATATTCGACATTATATCTGATATTCTGATGCGTTTTTTCCTTCCAATCTTTTGTCATCCAAATAAATATGGTCCTATCTGCAAATTTACAGTTTTTACAAAAACGTCCCTAATTTTTGGCAAACCCTGGGCAAAAAAATATAACCTAAACTTCTTGCATAACCTTTTCAATATAACCTCACACCTTTAGTGCATAGCATCATTTCAAGCCAAAAAAACTGATTCTTTTTATTCTTTTTAACATCCTTACCTGTATCAATGGAGAAACAGAAAAAAAGCCAAACTCAATGGCTTGTTTATAATATGCGCCAACTGGCGATTTTCCAAATTTATTTAAAATAGTAAAAAACAATTTTTTTTTTCTGTCCAATATTAAATATTGTTTACACACTTTTGTGTAATTCTGGGATTTTTAAGGGGATAAAAAACAAATAAGAAAAAATAATAAGAATTTAATAATTTACATGAGTGAAGATGATGGATGAAATTAAAATTCAGATGGTGGAACACGACTATATTTTCAAAATACAAAAAAACTATGACTAAAAGGCGTTTTACCGCAAAGTTTTTTTCGTTAAAAAAATGACTCCATTATCACAAATCTCCTATTCCTTTTAATTAAAAAAAATTTTTTTTAATCAATAAACTGAAAAGCAGTCTTTTAATTTTTAGGAACTAATACACCGAGAAATAATCGGTATTTTATTTATTGGAGATTGAGATCATTGAAATTCTTGAGCCTGTCTTTTCTTAGTTTCCAAAGAAGAAGTTCGAGACAGCCTCGCGCGTCTTCGGTCGAATCGTGTCCGGTCGTCTCGCATTGGATGTCGCGTTTTAAGACCGTTTGGACTAAAGACTTGAGCGATCGTTTGTAAGGGAGTCCGTAATAATGAGGGAATATGATGGAGGTGTCGACGACGGTCGTGTGTATCATTTTAAGGGCTCGAAGGTCATTTTCTAAACTGTGACCGACGAGGATCGTCTCGGCCGATATGAATCCCATCAAGTCGTTTTGTACGTCTTTTAAAAGCTTGGCGCGTTTTGAAATGTCTTTCGCTGTCACGCCTGAAAAACGTGTGTTGTAGTCGATAATACTGCTTTCGGGTCGACATGGGTGTCGTAGATGAGTCGACCGTCTGGCGTAACGACGCTTATTTTCGTCAACTCAAGACCCGATGTTGTATAGCACATTTCGCAATCGAGAGCATAAATTTTAAAATTTCCATCTGGCGGCGGTGTCTTTTTGGCCTTGTACGCACATATCCATCATAAGGTCCGTTGCATCCATCATTCAAACCATTCCATACATGAAGTTTTCCTGTTGTACATCCTTTCGTATTCTTTCTGCCTTTGCAGCATGTATAATGTGATTCGCCTCCGCCCGAAAGAGGTCGCTGAAGCTTCCCCCAGTGATAAAGACAATGTTCTTGAGTCAAATATTCATTTTCGGATGAAATGAAAAAAGTTTTTGAACACCGAACGCACTTTTTTTCTAATGTCATCACAGGCGAGGGTTTGACGCGACAGTCTTGCTTTTCGAACGAACTCGAACTTGGGACGATTAAATCAGCGTCGAATGTGCTGTTTTATATATCATCGCTCGCCCTGGGTAGAGGCGACATTCGACTGGAAATCCAAGATGGAATAAGTCGTGCGGACTTAACAAATAGCTGTGAAGCGACTCGAATAATTCAGCGTCGCCTAACCCGAGTTTGGTATACTGGCGGAGAACAGTCTGTCGCTTGTTCTGCTTCTTCTTCGTCGGCGGCGAACCGTTCCTGACTTTATTCTTCTTTTGTCTCCTACTCAGTCCCGTCCTGCTCCCCGGACTCGCGTTCTCCTTATTCGCTTCGCTCCCGCTCGAACTCGCTCCTCCTCCGTCATCTGCAGCCAAGGAATAATCGTCTTCATTTTTTTCTAATGTATCAAAACAAAAAAAATGTTGAAAACCAATCTAAAAATTTACAGTGCAAAACAAAGGCAATGCAAGAAATTATTTACAATGTGCTATTCTGGGTTAGCCAAATGTTACAATTCCACCAGGACAAAGGGTGCCTCTGATGCCCAAAACCATTCAAATCAGGATAAAGTAATCTCTTAATTTTCTCCATTTCTCCTTTCTCAGAATGATAAAAACGAAAATAGAAATAGTATAAATAGATAAAGGGGTCTGGAGACTCCGCGTTCTCACTAAAAAGAAGTTAAATAAAAGTTTTCCACCAAAAAAATTTAAGCATCCGTTCAGAACGAAAAAAATTATAAAGGAAAAATCCGCAGTTTCTTCAACATCTTAAGACTTCAGAAAACGGCTTTTGTATGATTATACCTCGATTAGTTCTTTATATTTATCTGAAGGGCAAAATGAAGTGCAAAAACGATTTAACAAAGGGTAAAAAGGTTTTTCGAACTACAGGAAACGTGAATACAAAACAAAATGGTTCAAGGTTTTATCGAAAAGTTAAAAATAGAGCAAAAAAAAATCTTCGTGGGTTACGGATAGAAGCATGATGCAATGTTAAACCACGTCAAAATGTGTTTTTAGCGATTTTCTACCTAATGCCCAGGGATTAACGACTTAAAAAGTAAAGATTACAAACCATCGCCGCAAGTGGCAAGATATTTTCCGTTGGCGCTGAAGTCCATGTCCAGAATGGTTCCGCTGTGGCCTTTGAGGGAGGTCATGAGCCACTCGTGGGTGAAGGTTTTTTTCCTTTTTGCCACTGGTTTTGCTTCTTCTTTTTCGGCTGCTGCTGCTGCGGCTGTCCAACCTCTTTCTTCTTCTCTTTTACGGCAGTCTCATCTAAACATCAGTTCCGCTGTCTCATTTCAACTCGTTCATTTAAAGTGAATGGGAATGTTTTTCTGCGGTTTTTAATCGTAAAAGTGGGAGGAGAGAGAGAAATATGAGTCATGGGTGATTCACTGGAAGAAACGAGATTGTTTCTAACTCACGTAGACGTCAAAATGCAAGAATGAGTAATATTGAAAAGCCCTCATTTTTTTTCTCTTGAGGGGAAGGGAGACCTTTTTCTTTCTTCAAAGTGAAAGGTGGGGTTTTTCCACGTGGAGGGGAGAGGATTTTCCCATTTAATTTTAATTAAGAGAAACCCATTCAAAGCGATTAGGAAAAAAAAATTTCAGGTCTGAAAAAGCTTAAGAACACGCAAAATTTTAAGCCTTCAGGGGTGGTAATAGAAAAAGAAAAGAAAAAAAATTTCCCTGTCTCCTTCACTCAATTACTAATTTTAACCCCCCCCCCCCACAAAAACCACGTTTTCCCGCCAAAAAAAAACCACGTTTTCCGCCAAAAAACCACGTTTTCGCCAAAAACCACGTTTTCCCGCCAAAAAAAAACCACGTTTTCCGCCAAAAAACCACGTTTTCCGCCAAAAAAACCACGTTTTGCGCCAAAAACCAAAAACCACGTTTTCGCCAAAAAACCACGTTTTTTGCCAAAAAAAACCACGTTTTCCCGCCAAAAAAAAAAAAAAACCCAAATCTTATCTATAGGATTAGGCAAGGGGAAGAGTTTATCTTTTCATTGTTTCCCCTATATCTCCGAAACTACGATATCTACGAAGAAAATGAATAAGGACAAAATTAAAGATTATAAAATTTTGAACAAAAAAGGACTTAATGGTTTACTGCCCCAGAGAAACCATTTCGGTAATAAACCCACTTTCTGATTTTATATTCAGAGCCAAGGCTGTCAGGGCTTTTAAATAGACCTCATTAAGTCAGAGAACTTGTCCGCTGACCCACGAAGGATGAAGACGGAAGAAAAACAGGAAAAATGAAAGTGAGAAAATTTAAAATATCTGAAAGTAGACACGTATTTTTAGATTGAAGATAAAATTTTAACTCAATTTCCTTCCGGCAATTAAAAGATAAAAATTTGATATTTACAAAAAATTAGCACAGTTTATATAATAAAAAGAAAAATTAAAATAAAGGAGGCATTTTGCCAAAAAGAAATGACAAGGAAAGTGCAGTTTTTAAAAATAAACGGCGATGACGTCCAATTTTTAATAAGACAAAAAAGAAATTTTATCGTAGACCGCAAGGGAACCCCATCCGGGAAGG
This sequence comes from Orius insidiosus, assembly GCA_014119065.1. Lineage (NCBI taxonomy): Eukaryota > Metazoa > Arthropoda > Insecta > Hemiptera > Anthocoridae > Orius > Orius insidiosus. The sequence continues at coordinate 21,927 of JACGAQ010000311.1, read as the reverse complement.
CATCTCAAGGCAATTATGCTGAGACAATCGCTTTTTCTATAAGGTCGCCCTTGAAAAAATGCTTCGAAAGACCCCAAACTGCATATTGAGCAAGAAAATGCTAAAAATAAAGATAAAACCATCTTTTTGACCTTGAAGTAAAATACAGAGTCAGACAAATTAGAAAGGAAACATTAGAAGAAGAAATGAAAATTTTAGAAGTTAATTATTTGGAAGGTTTTGAAGCAAAATCTCATAATTCATAGGGATATAAGGGCCTAAGAACGTAAAAATTGAATTTATAGCCGGCAAAAAATGCCATAATATCATAGGTAAAAGTCTAAAAGTCTCATCATTCGTAGAAAAAGAGACATAAAAGCCTTTGCGTTGTAAAATGCCATAATGTCGTAGATAAAAAGTCGCATAATTCGTAGAAAAAGCATAAAACGTCCTTTTCTTTGGGAAATTGAATTTAAAACAGGCAAAAAATGGCATATATCGTAGATAGAAGTCTAAAAGTCTCATAATTCGTAGAAAAGGGGCATAAATACATAAAGCCGTAGAAATTAATTTATAACAGGCAAAAATGCCTAGATAAACAGACTGATAGTCCCACATTTCGTAGAAAAAGGGCTTAAGCCTAAAAACGTCATTTTTTGTAGAAAACAATCAAAAAATGCCATAATATCGTAGATAAAATCTTAAAATTTCATAATTCGTAAAAAATGGGGCATAAAAGCCAAAAACAGCCCTTGACTTGTAATAATTGAATTTAACAGTTTAACAATGCTATATTATCGTAGAAGTCCTAAAATTCGTAGAAAAAGGGCCATACAAGCGTAAAACTACCTTGCCTTGTAACATTGATTTAAAACTGGCTAAAAAATGCCATAAATCGTAAAAAGTCTAGTCTCATAATTCGTAAAGAAGGAAAAAGCCTAAAAACGTCCATAATTCGTAAAAAAGCGTAAAAACGTCATGTAATTGAATTTAAAACAGGCTAAAAATGCCATAATATCGTAGATAGAAGGCTTTTAGTCACAATTCGTAGAAAAAGGCATAAAGCGTAAAAAAAACATTTCTTGTAAAATTGAATTAAAACAGGCTAAAAAATGCCATAATATTGTAGATGAAGGCTTTAGTCCACAATTCGTAGAAAAAGGGCATAAAAGCGTAAAAATGTCATTTTTTGTAAAAATTGAATTTAAAACAGGCTAAAAAATGCCATAATATTGTAGATAGAAGGCTTTTAGTCCCACAATTCGTAGAAAAAGAGGCATAAAAGTGTAAAAACGTCTTTTCTTGTAAAAATTGAATTTAAAACAGGCTAAAAAATGCATAAATTGTAGATAGAAGGCTTTAGAAAAAAAAAAAAAAACGTCATTTTTTGTAAAAATTAATATAAAACAGGCTAAAAAATGCCATAATATTGTAGATGGAAGGCTTTTAGTCCCACAATTCGTAGAAAAGAAAAAGGCATAAAAAAAAATGTCTTTTTTGTAAAAATTGAATTTAAAAGAGGCTAAAAAATGCCATAACATTGTAGATAGAAGGCTTTAGTCCCACAATTCGTAGAAAAAGGGGCATAAAGCGTAAAAACGTCATTTTCTGTAAAAATTGTATTTGAAGCAGCTAAAAAATGCCATAATATTGTAGGTAGAAGTCAATAGTTCCATATTCGTAGAAAAAGGGACATAAAAGCATAAATTTGCCCTTAACTCTTGAGAATTAAATTTGCAAATAGCCAAAATGCAATGAGACTGGAAAATCTTTTTAAAATTTAAATGAAAGTTGTAAACAGAAGTTTTAGTAGAAAGAAGAAGGGTTAAAATGGAATTTACGGGATGAATGAGGCTGGGGAAAAAAACTGGTCATGAGTTCCTGGGAAATATGAGAGGCCATCTACGGACTGAAGTGAGTCACGGTCCGTGGACCACGTGGGGTGGAACAACAAACAAGAAAAAGTCAAGAGATTTTAAAAAGTTGATAAAAATTTGCTTTCATTGCCTTTGCGTACCGATTAGACATGCAATAAAAGAAAAGTAGGTTGTCAGGAAAGAGATATAAATAGCGGGTGGGGGAAGGAGATAAAAAGATAAAAAATATTTAGCTTACGTTTCTCGTTTTTGTCACTGTAGTAAGTGTGGTGATGGACTGCCCATCCTGTATAGAGTAAAAGGAGATATAAAAAAATATAGAAATTTTCCAAGAGGAAGGAGATAACTCCCAAAAGGCAAAACGCAAAAATAACGTTGATGTCAAAATACGACATGTTTATAAATTACACTGTCCACAATTTCATCGAGAAGAAAAATAGAGTCGGGTCACTAATCCGGCAGACACGGGAAGACTGAGGGAGTCCGGTTTCCGACCACGTGAGTCCGCTCGTGTCGCATCTTTTAGTCCGCCTTCTTTATAAATTCATCGAAGTTTCCCTTTACGACGTTTTAAAAACGACTTTATACTCTTTTTTTGGTGTTGTTCCTTTGATGGTTTGCCTCGTACTGAGTCTCACCTTCCCGTTTCTACCCCCACTGATATTCCGGCCTTTTTTTTCTCTCTCTCTCGGCCTCACGCAGTTCTTCTTTTTCAGAATGTAGATCCCCACTTTTTTCAGCGTAAACTCTCCCTCCTTTTTATCCTCACTATCGACTTTCCGCCTTTTTTTCCCTCTAGACCACGTGTGTACGTTAATCCAGAAAAGTAAAAATAGAAACGTAATATTAATTTAAAAATAAAATTTCCAGGTGGAATTGCACATTTGACAAAAATTTGATAGTTCATGAATTTCAGGGATTTTCGATAAAATTTAGGGCACAATTGGGCCTCCCCCTTGCGAAAAACCGTCCAGTAACTTTCAAAATGTGGTAATAAACAGCCTATTTCTCCCCTATTAGTGGTGCGTTGATGCACTTAAACGGGTGGCCATGCGTAAACGTGTAGTTTAGTAAAATTGGAAGGTTATGAGCAGGTTTCTCCTTTTTGATATAGGTTTATCCGCTTGGAGCGCTCGTTTGTGCAGAGAAACTATAGATTTTGGGGAGAAATCTCTTCCTGACTACCTCCAGAGTGTTCCAAATTGGAACACCCTGTACATAAAAATATTTGCACTGTTAAACACACGCTACACGTTTAGTAAGATCGGAAGGTTATGAGCAGGTTTCTACGCCCTTTTTGATTTAGGTTTATCCGCTTGGAGCGCTTGTGCAGAGAAACTGATAGATTTTGGGGAATCTCTTCCTGACTACCTACACAGAGTGTTCCAAATCTTTGGACCACCCTGTACATCAAAATATTAGCACTGTTACCGTATCTTCTTTTTTCCCGCGCCGGAATGGCTTCAGTATTCACTTGTACACAGCGTATGCACATTTTCTTCTCTAAAATTCCATTTCGTTAATTTAAGATACTTAATTAAAAATTGCATCATGCAAAATAAACAAAAAAATAAATATAAAATTTTGTCGGGAATTAAAAAAAAAAAAAAAAAATTCTTTTTTTCACATACGATAAAAATTCGGCGTATCGTCTTGATTAATAACAATTTTATGTTTCCTAATCTCTTTACACATTTGAGAATTTTTTCAAATAAAAAATTAGGCAATTAAAATATCACGTCACTGATTTTAAAATTTAAATCAAGAAAATTATCTACGATGAATATAATTAGACGCATTTTGGCCTTCGTTATAAAATTAAAAAGACAATGCCTCCTTTATCGCAGAACAATAACTATTATAAAAGTTGGTGTTTTCCTTCATAAATTCCTTTTTTGTTTAATTTAAAAGATTCGCAAAAAAACGTTCACAAAGATGGCGTCTGTGAAATGTGACGTCAAAAGTTTCAAGGAGGTTTCATTAGGGCTCTCTAAGAAAATTAGGTAAAAACCGAAAAACGTCACCACTTTTAAAATTTAATCAAGAATAATATCTTATGAATATAATTAGGCGCATTTTGAAGATGGCCTTGATTATAAAATTAAAAATACAATGCCTTTGCAGAAGCAACAATAACAATAATATGTGTTTTTTATTGCATAAATTTCGAAGATTCCGCGCCAAAAACGTCCAAAAAAATGGCGTCTTTGAAATGTGACGTCATAAAGTTCTCCATGAGGTTTCATTATGGCTCTGTTAAAGAATTTTATCTTGGATGGAGGACGAGTAAAAACAGATGTCCAAGTGTCATCTCAAGTATTCCCACGATTTCGTCATTTTTAAAGTATTCTAGACTTCTAAAACACTAAGATATTTTAATTGTCCTTCAGGAGAAACACCAATCCGCATATTTTATTGAGGAAACTAAAAACAAATAAGACAAAAGAAGGACGTTTTTTTTTGTTCTGACATGTGAATCCGATGATTTAAACTCAAACACTTGACACCTGTTTACTCCATTTCCTCTTTTTGTTTATCGATCAAATATTAGATTAAAATACTATACGATTTGTTAAATATCTCGGTAAACAATGTTTTGATAATTTTTTTTAATGAAGGTTGAGTTTTTAAAGAAAATCCGGCCCGGAGGACCAAAATTCCAATTTTTCCGATGTAAACTTGTGGCCTTCCTTCTTAAAATCTGGCGAATCGAGGGGATTGGAAGAAAGGCTTCCGTTATAAAGGTCGTTCACTTTACTTCTCCGTTACCTTTTTACATCGAGGGACTTTCTCTCGTTCTCATTTCGTCCTCTCCTTCGGACCCCCCTCCTTTTAACCTTGTTAATAGTGAACCAGTGGTTTTTTTCCTCCCATGCAAAATTTGTAAAATCAGGATGTAAATTTTATATAGAAAAAAAAAGGAAAATGTGTTTTTCTGGTAAATCAGGCGTTCCACCTCTGTGGAAACAGCTTTTTTTAGATTTCAAAACAAAAGTCTATTGTTAGAATACAAAAATTAAGGGCATTTTTTTTAGTCTTATTGCGGTCTGCAGTTTCTCACCATCAAGGATCTCCTAAAATTGCATTATCTGTATTTAAAATGATTTTTTTTCTCTTTTTTTTTTCGACCCTGACTTGTCAATTTTTAAAGGAAATATTTGTATCTGAATGATAAGCCGGGTCAGGGTCAATGACGATATATGCGTGAGTTTTATTTTATCAAATGTTTTATTTTGTCAACCTTTGATTTGTCGGAAATGACGTTTTGGCGAATCAAGAAAACTGGACATGTTCCGAGTGCCCAAAAAGAAAGAATGAAAACTTCCTTAAGGAGAAGTAAAAATATAGGAAGGGGAAGTATAAGGCGGGGGAAGTATAAGAAGGGGAAGTATAAGGGAGGGGGAAGTATAAGGAGGGGGAAGTATAAAGGAGGGGAAGTATAAGGGATGGGAAGTATAATGGAGGGGAAGTATAAAGGAGGGAAAGTATAACGGAGGGGAAAGTTTTTTTTTTTTCCAAAAATTTTCAAGTTTTTTTCGAAAATTTTTTTAAGTATTAAGGTAGGAATAATGGGATTTTTGCCCAGCTGAGGTCCCTCTCGTAAAGGGTGGAAGTATGAAATTTCTCCCTACTAAAAAAAAAATAATTAAAAAGTGGCAATTTTTTACACCAAAAATTCGTAAAAAATATAAGGAGTAATTGGTGAAAATTTGGTGAAAATCGGACCAATGGTTCGGCCGCAGAGAATTTTTTAAAATTTAAAACGGACATATCTCCGCCATTTTTTTCGAAATTCAAAATTTACCTCAATTCATTCTTGTTCACCGGCTAAAGAAATTTGTGTGAAATTTGGTGAAAATCGGATGAAAACTGTGGCCGTAAAGTGTTCCGGAAAAAATGCTACGGCCGGAACCACAGACAAAGTTGAGATCGGTATAGATCCACATTCGAATTGACCCTCCGGGGTCTGGAAGACCCTTCCCCAAAAACCAGACATGGAGGGTATCACAATAACTTCTTTAAGGAAGTTAAAAACTCAAAGTACAGCAGAAATAGTGGACTCAAAGGCCAAGAAAAACTCTTTAAAACCCTAAAATGTGGTGTTTTTTGGACAAAAAGCCGAGGAAAACGCCAAAAAACCTTATTTTGGAGGACTTTTGGACAAAAAAAAACTAAGGAAAATGCTCGAAAATCTGCAAAAAAAGGTTCGTAGGAAAAAGGCCGAGGAAAACGCAAAAAAAGTCCAGAAAGTGGGTGTTTTTTGGACAGAAAAGCTGAGGAAAACTCTCGAAAATTTTGTTAAATTGATCTTTTGACTTTTGAAAAGTTAAAAAGCCAATAGACCGTACACTTGGAAAGATTTAGCGGTATTCCGCCTGGAAGAATCCATCATGTAGTCTCATATTAGAGTAGCACCGAAAATTCAATATTTTATTAAATTCGATTTGACACGGGACGTAAGAGGTGCTTCCTTTTACATCACCAAAACTCAATCGATATCTATCAATAATCGACGAATAAAGCCCATTAAGAAAACAATACTCGAAGAACTTCTTTCTGACGAAATTCCAAATGACTCTTGCACACGTTGACTTTCTCCTTTTGGGCCTATTCGTTAAATAAATAATAAGAGCGGAAATTTCTGTTATCTAATAAACTTGTCTTGAAATAATAAAATATCGGACAGGAAAAAAATTATTGTGGGTTAAAGATAAGCCCCACCGCAAACTTATCTGGAGGTATAAAAACCTTTTAAAATACCTAAAAGGACGTAAATCAATCCTTTTGGACTACAAAAGACGTTTTAAAAGCTTAAATTTTAGGTTAAGATTTGAAAGGGTCAACGACACAGAAAATTGTTACTATTGTTAGAACAGGGTTTATTGCCAATCAAATACTATTCGAACTGTATAAAACAGGGGAGGGTATTTTAAACCACTTTTTGACCTACGGTGTATTTTAAGGCAAAAAAGGAAGCATTTTAAACCTTTTGAGGGGGAAAAAAACCGATTTTACTCCATTTTCAGCGTTTTAGGCGAACCAAAGATATGAAAATTTCATCCCTACAAGTATCATGGTAACTCTTCCCTCCAAATAAAATGTATCAAATTTAAGGAGTATTTGGTAAAAATTTGGTGAAGACCGGACCAATAGTACGGCCGTAGCACACTAAAAGAAATTTGGACAGACATTTCGTTTGAAAAAAAATCTCTCAAAATTTTCTATGAAACTTTGGGAAAAAAAACAAAGAAAAAAAAATCTAGGACAAAATAGTTCCGAGTAAAAAGAATTTGAAAAATGCTTCCCGATACAGGAATGCCCATCCTTCATCCATCCTCATTCTTCACATCCTTTGATCAGTTTTTAATGACGATTTTCAAAGGTTGAAAAAATATTTTATTTTTATTTTAAATATAAGAAAGCGCCTCTGATAAAATCGACTGCATTATCGAACATTTCACGTTTCACGCACCCTTGGCCGTCTAAGTACCCATCGAAAATTACAATAAACAAAAAGGTATATGGAAAAAAAAAAGGCGAAGAAAACGCCAATTCTAAAAATAGCCGTGAAACTACTTTCACTAAGTTGGGTGAAACTTGGCTTCCTTTCACCTGCCAATTTAATTGATATCATAAAATTTGAATTTGATCTTCTTAATTTTAAAAGTCTCCAGGATTTTTAGAGAATCGTATTGTCAATTCAACGACCTTCTAATAATTGTTATTGTTTTATTAAATTCAAGGGCACACCGTGAGGTGAAATAATCAAAGAATTTTCTTTTTAATTAATGTAAAAATCAATTAAAACGTGGAGGAAATAAAATGTTTTTAGTCATTTTCTTAGAAGCATCTCTCTCTTCATAAAAAAAACAAACCCAGAACTCGGCAAAACATAAAAATTTCCAGAAGGTTAAAATAGATTAGGGTTACCTTCACAACAGGCTTGCGAAAATCAGAAGCCTTGGAGCCTGGAAAGATTGAAAAAATCAGGAAAATTAGATACCTAACAATTTCTCTGGTTTCTTTTCATTCTTTCTGATGGTTCGGGGGAGGAAGACTTCCTGTCGGCAACAAAAGACCAGTGGTCGCCGCGATTTCCTCATCCGGTGAATTTTGGTTCAAAATGTTGGGTGTATTTTCAAGCGATCGCATCTTTCCCCTTGAGCTGCTTCACAAGGGCTTTCCGGGTTCTGAATCTGTGAAATTTCACACCCGGTTAGATAACTGTGTCGCATATTATTTTAAAAAAACGAAAAAGTAAAAACTTAAAGCCTTGGCCTAATTTAAATATTGAATAATTTATTATAATAATTTTCGCGGTTTTACCACCGAACTTTCCATCCAAAGTTCAAATTGAATTCGAATCGACTTCCTAATTCTTTGACGGAAAAAGAAATTATTTGAGTTCTAGATTGTCCTGACACTTCCGGATTTCTATCATAAAATTTCCAATTGATTTAAAAAAAATTATTTCTTAATAGGGTGCACCAGAGGGTACCATTTGAGTGAATTTTTATTTAGAATTTTTCATTCAACGTTATTGGCTTTCCTCGGTCTAAAAATACTTGACGGAAGTCCAACACTTGTCTGTGGAAGGGGTGAGGGAAAAAAAAGGGTTACGTCATAGCTTACATCATAAAAAGAGAGTTTTGACGCAAAGATAGCAGACGACGTGGGCAAAAAAAAAGCGATTTGTCAGCCAAAAGAAAAGAACTGAAAAAAAATTAAAGGGGTTTAAATCACAGAAAGTACTACCTGAAATAATAAAAGTTCCTTTTACAATTTTTAAAAAAGTTTATTGTTAATTTTCTTTCTTAAATTTCGTCATATCTTTTATTTATTTATAAGAGTCAACGTTCGTGTGTCAAATTTCATCAGAATATTGATTTTATTGCCTTTATTTAAAACATTATTTTGATTTATTTATCAATGTTTCTTCTTTTAAAAACTTTTAGGAACTTATTCACCATGTTCTCAAGATGGAGATGTTGATCATTACGTATTAGGGAAGGTAACGTTTGGGTTATATTTAAATCACAGACGGAGCAACACAAAAGCACTTTTTAGATAGTTTTCATCGGTTTTTGGAAGAGAAGCCCCATTTTTACAGGTTTTTGCTGGTTTTCCCGGAATTTTGACATAGAAACCGTATTTTAGAGGATTTTCAGGAGTTTTCCCACAAAAATTAGGCCCCAGTTTTTATCTTTTTTTTACGTTTCAAAGTTTAAAAATTAGCTGAATTCTTTTTTTATTGGTATCAAATTAAGAGATAAGATTGTTTACTAAAAAAAACATAATCTTTGAACTTTTCTATTTTATTTTTTGTCAAATTTTTCTTTTATCTAGCCGATAACTTAAATTTTACAAAAAGTAGATTAGTCAGCAGAAAAAAAAAGAAAAAAAAATTATTATTGACTCAAAAACTACACAACGACCGATTAGTCGACCTAGATTTTTTACACAGAAGGTTCTTAACCCAAACAAAGAAGGCCCCACATTATGCAAAAAGACGGAAATCCTTTATTTGATAAAGAAATCTTTAATATTCCCGCATTACGTGAGATTTGAGAGATTTTTTGTTGTTTTGAAAATCTTATATACGGGTCAGTCCGGTAGGAATGGAAATGACGTCAGATGCAGGCTGGCAAACTGGATACTTCCATGGAGGTAAGAAGAAACCTATACGAAAAAGTGAAGCCAAACGGTCACCTGGCTTTGAAACAGTAATGAAACCTTTTTTACCAGTGTATTCTTTGAACTGTTTGTTCTTTGAAGTACCCTGGATATTTCATTTCGCATAGGCTCATGACGTCATCAGAGTTTATTCCTTATTCAGTCGCTGAAACTTTGTCAGCTTTTAAAATTGTGTGCGGCCAGAGTATCCCATTCACTAAAATCGACGATTTCCTGTAATTCACAATGAACGATTTTGAAAATTCCTAAAAGCACTTAAGGTAGTAATGACGCGAAAATAATGAATAAACAAGATTTCCTATTAATATTCAAGAAGAGCGAGTATTCGAGTGGGACGACAGAGGCCTCGGAGGGCAATAGAGCGGGCAACCTATTGTCTACTCTTCCGTGTCGATTGTTAATTGAAAAAAGACAAAAATCGGCAATGTCACGATTGTTGACAATTACAAGGAAGTCAAAGAGATTTTTTTTCCGTTTTCAAGACCTTGAATTTTCTGTTGATAACACGTAAAAACGATGTCCACTATTGAATTTTATCTGGCCTTAGAACAAGGACGTGGGGATAAAAATAAACAAAATTTTTATATCGCTCAACGAGCACACTTTTTTGTTTGCCTTCAATTTAAAATTGCTTGTCCTCCGAGGAAACTGAATGACAACCTAAAAATTTTGTTTCAGGAATAGACTTGCATTTTCATGGAAGAATCCCGAGTTTAAAAGGTTGAAAATCTTAGGTTATAACTTCTAAGTAGTAAAGACTTTGCGAGGAGACAGGAAGGAACGGTGGAGGACATCCAATTCAATACCGTTCCTTGGTCGCCTAACGGATACGGAAAAAAACATTTTTACCGTTAAAATTTACGACAGAAGATAAAATTAAGATTTAAATTTCTTCTATACATATGAGAGATTAAATAGAAAACAATGACAGAAGAGTATATCGGGATAATAAAAGGGAAATTGTTAAAACATGCGGAAAGGTCATTGCTTTTGGCAAAAGCGAAATTGGAAAATCGGCTCGTCGTTATGGTCGATCAGCTCGGAAAAACGGAGATGACTTACCTGAGGGATTCTCTGGGCGATGACACCAGGAAGTGTATCAAGTTGAATTCAGGAGATGAAACCAACGCTATTGAGTAATTTTTTTTAAACCTAATTTAAAAGCCACTGGCAAAATGGCGAAAGCTCCCCGGATCTAATAGCGTAAGGTTATGAATCTCTCTTTAGGTACCGGCTGCTTGGGGCGCTAGTAGCAGAAGTCTGTTTCAGGTATACGGCGCCGATTTCTCAAATTTTGGAACTCGTAAAAACTGGCGATGCGACTTCAGCGGCTTCTCGTCTGGAAAGCGTTTTCCGCGATATCAAAACGGCCCTTCCGGAAAATTCAACGAGCGTACAGTTTTTGAAAATGGCGAAAAAAAATTTGGACGTCATGTGCCAACTCGACGAAAACGGTGATGACATCGACATGAACAAAGATGACGATTTCGTCCTTCATAAAATCATCGAATAAAAATTAACACCTGACAATATTGTTTAAAAGCCCTTTGATTTGGGTGAATATTTTAAAATCCACCTCACCGGGAAAAAACAAATTCTCCACATATCTCCTTCATTTGGCCGCCATGATGTTAAAAAGCCCCGTAAGAATAACCTCCCCCAGATCAGTGTTGTTCTACTTCAAGACGGTCAAGTCTTAAAAATCGATTGAAAAGTTGAAAACATTAATCTTGTTAGCCATGATTTTGTCATAAAACTGAATCTGAAATGATTTTTTCCCTCCTTCAAGTTTTTCTCCGAAATGGGACGAACCTCCTTTTTCGGAGACGCGTTCAAGGGAACGTTTCGCAACATTCGTTCTTATAAATTTTGCAACTCAAAAAGCATCTATCAATTTAATTTATGAACTCCGATTGACATAATTAAAATTTGTGAGTGTTAAATAGTTAAAAATGAATGATAAATGTTGAATTTTAGGATGTCGGCCAAGTCTAGGATGGCAATCGGCCATATCAGATACAAGGGTAAAAAAGAAATTAACTCGACACGTTTTGCTAATTAGCCATTATCAACACTTACAATTCAGATGAGTAATTAGCGCCTTTCTTGTACCTTCACAAGTTTAAAGAAAATTTAAAATCCGAGTGCAAAAATTCGCCTTTCACGTGTAATAAATTATGATAAAAATTTCATCTGAGAGATAAAAAAGGCGCCAGGGTTGCTTTCTCTGAAATGTCAGTCGCTTCTTCCTCAAAAGGAAGTTGGACACCCTGAAAAGTGGTTGATCATAACTTTTTAGGATCTACTGCAAAGATTTCACCAAATTTCGGATTTGGGTTGGGTGGTGATTTTTTTAGGTATTTCCGTCGTGGTCAAGGCCTTTGACTCACATCACGGAGGTCAGAGGTTCAAAACCCGGATGGAGAAGAAAGTTTTTTTTTTCTGGTATGTCATATCATGCGAAAGACCATCAGGGTCATGGAAATCCTTTTCTAAAGAAAATTGTGCTGTATTGAAAGTTTTTTTTTTTTTTTCATGCGCATAATGGAGGTTTCCTCCTTTGAACGAAGATAACATCTCCGATACTACGCGTTGACCTGTCTCTCGAGGTGAACGTTCCTGAATATTGAATAAAATTTTGGCTCCTCGCCAATATCAAACATGTAAAAATACTAGGTCAGAGAGAAGCGTAAGCAACAACAAAAATTCCCCTACTCTGATTTTGACGTCAACGAAAATAATCAAAATCAGAGGTTCCCCTAAATTATTGATGGAGACCTTGTAGGGTCAACGTCTTCGCAGCGAACAGTCGCTGTCGATGTTGGACGGTGCCGCTCAGCAGGTTAGGGACACCTGTCGTCTGTTGACATCCCCAGATGGATGGCACACATTCGTTGACATCGACAGCGACGTCCGCGATCTGTCCGCGCCCTTCTGCGCCTAAACGACCACCTATCACCCAAGCCTATCGATTACTCTCACGTCTCATCAAGGTGTTTGGGAAGAAATCGACGTTTTACCAGGAATCATTTTTTTTAAATCAAAAACAACTGAAACACAATTAAAAGAGTAATAAAAATTGCTAAATAATGAGAGGTATAGAAATATGTAATTTAGGGTGAACGGTCTTGAAAAATACCGTTCGTTTACCGTTTGCAAAAACGGCGCAATTGGCCAACCCGTCAATCAAATTAATTTTTACAGTAGACCTTTTCTTCAACTTCAATTGACTTTTGAACAATTTTTAAAGAATTGAAAATGTTAATTGAGTGCTTGGTGGAAAGAGTGAGCGAGTTTGCGGTTGCAATAATCGCGTGTTTCCATTACGTTCCGTTTCGATCCATTTACTGACCCGGGCTGACCCTTGGTCAAACACCGCCGACATCTCAACATAAGCAAACCTCTCCAAGCGTAAGTCTTTATGTACTTTCTTCTTCAAATATTAGCAGCCAAATAGAAACTTAAACCCCCTTCAAATTCACCAAAATACAAAATGTGGAACAGTCTCCATGGCGACTGTGTGTACATATTGAATTTTTTAAAACGTTTTTTTTTTCCCGCAAAATTTGGTAAGGTCCTAGACAGTGACAAGTAAAACGGGTTATATCAGAGCAGTGGGTGGCGCCTATAATTAGAAAGCAGCCTCTTACACAACAACTTTCTTCGAGAAAACCCCGAGTTGTATACCCCGTGGAAACCCTTTTTTCATCTTTATCGCAAACCAAAGAATCGTAGTTTTGGCCTATCTGTTAATAAACCGAGGAATACTAATAATCCTGTAAAAATGGGGTTTCCCAGTCAAAAAACAGAGAAAAGTAATGGTTTGAAGAGCTTCCAACGAAAACTTCCTTAAAGAGAAGTAACAATATAGGAGGGGGAAGTTATGGGGGGGAAGTATATAGGAGGGGGAAGTATAACGGAGGGGACATACAACGGAGGTGGAAGTATGGGAGGGGAAATATAATGGAGGGGGAAGTATAAGGGAACGAAAGTATAACGGAGGAGTATAACGGAGGGGGAAGTTTTTTTTTTGAAAATTTTCCAAGTTTTTTTTTTTTTCGAAAATTTTTTAAAGTTTTTTCAAGAATTTTTCAAGTTTTTTTTTTTAATTTTTGTTTTTCCGAAAAATTTTCAAAGTTTTTTTTCAATTTTCCGATTTTTTTTTTAATTTTCCGGTTTTTTTTTATTTTCGCTTTTTTGTCTGAAAAATTTTTTAAGTTCTTTTTTTTTCGAAAATTTTTCTAAGTCTCAAGGTAGAAATAATGGGCTCTTTGGCCTGGGGATGTGCATCTCGTAATGGGCGGAAGTACGGCCGGCCGGAACCACAGACAAAGTTGAGATCGATTCGATTTGACCCTCCGGGGTCTGGAAGACCCTTCCCCAAAAACCCGACGTGGAGGGTATCACAATAACTTCTTTAAGGAAGTAAAAAATTCTGTAAAAGTATGGTTTCTTCGTTAAAAACGAAAAAAAATCCCAAAAAGCCAGCAAAGATGGGGTCAAAAACTGAGGAAAACTCTTCATAATCCTGTAAAAATGATTGTTTTTCTTCAAAAATCCGAAGAAAATCATGTAAAAATGGGGATTTTGTTTCAAAAACCGAGAAAAACTCCTGAAAATCCAGAAAAAAAATTCTGAAACCTCTTTAAAATCGTAGACACTAATCTAGGAACGCGGTAGCGTTCCGCCCCGCCAAGCAACACCCAGTCCGAAGACGTCAGAAAACGGTACCTACCAAGTGTATGTTTACTGGACGTCACGATTTGCGTTTTTCAGGTATCTGGATCTCGGCTCCCTGTGGACCGATCGACTTGAAATTTGCTACAGATTTACTTTGATATGATATGATGAGTAAACGCTGAAAATTTCAAGTCGATCGGTCCACAGGGAGCCGAGATATAAAAGTCTGAAAACCCGGTTTTTCGCCTTTACCGTGTTCTTCTTCTTCTTCTTCTTCTTCTTCTTCTTCTTCTTCTTATTCAGCTAGACAAGGCTACAGCCTCTCCTAGCGCACCGATTGACTTGAAATTTTGCACAGAGCTTCCTTTCAACTTGAGCCAGTGCCTTTTGAAAGATTTACCCCGAAATCTTAACTTAAAAAAAGTTAGGAACAAAAAACTGAAATTTTAGGGTAATTTTAGCCACTTTAACGGGTACACAGCCTGGAGACAAGACCAATCGACTTGAAATTGTGCACAGAGCTTCCTTCTGAGTTTAGCAATGAGGACGAGTATAGTAATGAGGACGGATTTCGGAAATGGGTCATCCAGACCCCTCAGGGTCAATTTGACCAGTGATCATTGTCTGTGGCGCCGGCTGTACACCCGATTTACACCATAAGGTCGAATTTCGGAAATGGGTCTTCCAGACCCCTTGGGGTCAATTTGACCAGTGATCATTTTTCGATCGTCAGTTAGTCTGAGGCGCCTTCTGTACATCCGATTTACACCAGAGGTCGGATTTCGGAAATGGGTCTTCCTGACCCCTTAAGGTAAATTCGACCCTAAAAAGAACGAAAGAACTGACGAAAAAAGAACGAAACATAAAACATAAATTGGGTAATTTTTGCCAGTGTAATGGGTCAACAGCTACATACGCTATTAATTTAATGCTACCATTTTTCCCGGGCAACTGAAACAACGCGCGGTTCTTTTAGGAGTTTACGATTCATTTGAATTAAACTACAAAAAGATATGATATCCCCACAAAAACACCCCGCCTCGCAAAAATCCTTTTACATCAGCCGGAAAAAGTTGTGATATCAACTTCCCCGCCCTCAAATGAGCGAGAAGAGTCGATACGCCCGAGTGGTAGGTACGATGATGTGAGAAGCATGATGCCCGTGCTCCCGTTTTCAATGCTCCCCTTGGCGGCATCGCGAAATGCTTTGTATCAGTGATTGCCGTTATTTATCAAGCCCTGGAACGTCCTGGAACGCTTAAGAATTACTGTGTTATCACTGAGTTCCTAACTAATCACTAGTATACACCCCATACACATACCCCCCCCCGTACTCACACATGACACTACGCCTTCATCTACGTATGTCTGAGTGTTTGAATCATAACGATTTTTCCCGAAGAACGCACAGCACGTCTTAACTACGTCCCTGTAAACAAACATTTCGCGATGCCGCCAAGGGGAGCATTGAAAACGGGAGCACGGGCATCATGCTTCTCACATCATCGTACCTACCACTCGGGCGTATCGACTCTTCTCGCTCATTTGAGGGCGGGGAAGTTGATATCACAACTTTTTCCGGCTGATGTAAAAGGATTTTTGCGAGGCGGGGTGTTTTTTACACGGGGTGTTTTTTGTGGGGATTTATTTTCTCATTGTAAAGGTACAAAAGTTAAAATTACGGTCAAGACCTTGAATCTGGCCAATACTCAATTTCCATACAACAATAATTGTACGCCACCTTTTTTTTTTCTTCTGCTCGTCTTGTCATTTCGTCATACAAAGGATTTCATTATCTACCTTTTTTGTTTTGGCTCGTATATTTTTTTGGATTACCTTCGGCTAAAAATAGTTTCCGTTACGTCACAGGTGTTGAGAGACAAAAAAGGAGTTGAGGACCTTGTTTTAATTCGGTTTTAGAAACGTTTTGTCAATAATTAGGTTTAAATGTTCATAATAAGAATAATTTAAGGATTTCAAGGAGAGATAGCAATAAAAATGGCTTTTGTCATCACGCGATTTTTTTCCTGAGAGAATTTTTGATCTTTCGACGAACAACTGTGCTTGCCTTCTGAGAAAAAAGTACTGGTTTGAAGAGCTTCCAACGAAAACTTCCTTAAACAGAAGTAATAATATAGGAGGGGGAAGATTATGGGAAGGAGAAGTATATAGGAGGGGAAGTATAACGGAGGGGGAAGTATGCGGGAGGGGAAGTATAAGGGAACGAAAGTATAACGAAGGAGGGAAAGTATAAAGGAGGGAAAGAATAAGAAATGGGGAAATTTTAATTTTTTTTTTTCGAAAATTTTCCAAGTTTTTTTGTAAAAAAATTTTTTAAGTTTTTTTTTTTTGAAAAATTTGCCGAATTTTTTTTTTTCAATTTTTCGAGTTTTTTTTTTTTTTCCAATTTTCCGAGTTATTTTTTTCGAAAATTTTTTTAAGTGTCAAGGTAGAAATAATGGGCTCTTTGGCCTAGGGATGTGCCCTCGTAATGGGTAGAAGTATGAAATTTCTCCCTACTAAAAAAAATAATAAGTAAAAAGTGGCAATTTTTTTTACACCATAATTCGTAAAAAATATAAGGAGTAATTGGTGAAAATTTGGTGAAAATCGGATGAAAACTGTGATGAAAAAATGCTACGGCCGGCCGGAACCAAAGACAAAGTTGAGATCGGTGTAGATCCATATTCGAATTTACCCTACGGGGTCTGGAAGACCCCTCCCCAAAAACCCGACGTGGAGGGTATCACAATAACTTCTTTAAGGAAGTTAAAATCATATGGGGAACGCTTTCTGCCGGTGAAATAACTAACATCATCCGCGATATTTTCCCTTTGGAAACCATTCTTAGTTCCAAAACGACTTTTATTTTCCGAATCGTTTGACCTTTTAAATTCTGCACAAACAATTTTTTTTGTGCTTTCACCGAAGACTTTCACCTCATATTCAAAATACATCAAATTCATTTTTTTACTTCCAGATGCGTCCAAAGTGAGCAAACTTTATGGGATGCGCCAGTTCGCTTCATGGAGAAATCGCAGAAACTAAAGACAAAAATGGAAGACCGTACAACAAAAGAGAAACAAGGATTATTCAAGTGAGTTGTGAAGCAATCGAACGTTTAAATCCGATTTGAAAAAGAAAAATAATTTCCGAATCACGCGAAATGTAAATAAAAGTTGGATATTTCACTAGTTTCCTATTACGTAACCTAATTCGACTTATAATTTCCTCTTTATTTGCATTTTTACTATGCATTTTGGGTTTGACGCATAGAAGGTCAGAGAGCTTAATCAACAACCCACCAAGGTTGTTAAGGAATTAACCTGAAATGGCGTCTTAACCTCTCGATTTTGGTTTACCGATCGGTTTTCCTTGAGACCTAACCTCTATATAACCTTTATTTTTCTTTACAGGAAGAGGAGGTCGACGTTTTTTTAGACGACGAATACGACGTTGTTGATAACGACTGGAACGATTGGCCAGATGATTATCAGGTGACTAACTTCCTTTTGAGGAAATAAAAATTATAAAAGGAAATCCTACAACGCAATTTTTACTGAATAAACAGAATGTAGGTGCAAATGATTTTTTTCAGCTTTTGAAAGAAGATGGAGTTTGGATCAGTGGCGTTACGAGTGGCGGTTCGAGAAACGATCTGGAGCAGTTTTCGTCGAATCCGCAGTTTTCGCTGAATGTCGGAGAACCGGAAGTGGTCGCCAGAAGCCTCAAGGTCGATCCATATGCCAATTACTTTAAGGATTCGTCCGAAGACAAAAAAATCAATATGTCGGTCTGTCTTACCCAAGAAGACCCGAAGCTTTTACACGTCGCTTTCTTCATCTATAAGGTAGCTACTGAGTGGTTCTACCCACTCCAATCCCACTTCAACATTGTTATGTCAAAGATCAAGAAATGTTGCGGGGGTGATGGGTGTTAATTTTTCGTAATACCTTATGCAAAAAGTATTTTTTGGCAAGTTGAACAGATTAATTGGCTGTTTTCCTTCCTCGTAAAAGACCAGGAAACGTCGGCTCATTAGCCGTCAACTTTCAGTTGTTTGTCTATTTTTTCCAGAAAGAGAGCTGGCCTGGCGAGAGGCTCGGAGCTGAGTTTTTTCTCGTGGTCGACCCCGTCGGAGACACCGGGGCGTTCGTCAACTGGAGGCAGATCAAACACGAATACAGCCTCATCCCCGGCGCTTACGTTATCGTCGCCGCCCCCTTTTACCCCGGATCCGAAGGAAAATTTTCCATCTCCGTTCGAGCCCCGAAGCCATTCACGCTCACAAAAATACCTCAGGAACAGGAAGACTTACTTCAAATCAAAACAATATGACTACTGTACCTACAGAATATACAATCTACTTTTCAAATGAGAGCACTCTTCTGGATTTCCCATTAACCATACTTAACCTACATTTTTATCAGGAAAACATCGACAAATCTATCAAGAATGTGTTTTATTATAAAAACAAAGGGCAGTACGTCTGAAAAAAGACGGACACAAATCAATTTCGAATTACGATCTGAAATTTTTTTTAAAATTTATTTTTATAAGCTTTTTTATACACCAACTTGTCTAGCAGTAGGATGTCGATTTTTCTTTTCTTTGCTAGCCTCTTTAGATTTTTCTCTTTTTTTACTTCCGAGCTTCCGCTAGGCTCACTATATTCAGGCTCTAGAAATAATAAATAGTAACTCTTGATTGGGGTGGTAAAAAACTACGATGTACAGAAAAATTTTGATTTGACCGCCATCTATTGGTCGTTTGGACTAACTAAAGTAAAATGTCCCACAAGAAACAGTTGAAGGCACCACATACCGTTGACTGATTTCTTAATTTTGTCTTTTTCACATATTTTATCATCTTGAGAAGTTCTAAGGAGAGCGTTCAGTTCTTCTTCTATTAGTTCCTCTTTAGCTTCTGTTTGCGCAGTTAGTCCTTTTATAAGCTCATTTATTTCCTAAAAAACAATTTTAACGTCTGATTTGTAAGTTTTTAGAGTCCTCCCCAGGGAGTTTTAAAAATTACCGCCTGCTTTTGTATTCCGACAGCAGTTTCTTCCAAAAGGGTTTCAACATTTTTTATATTGAGAACTTCATAGGCCTTTTTCAATGCTTTATTTCCCTCCTTAAGAGCTTCCGTTACCTTGAAATTTATAGGTTATTGAATGATAAAGGTTTAAATGTTACTTTTTGAACGACAGAAGAGAATTCGAGGTGATTTATCATCCTTTCTAAGTTTTCAAGGTGTCCATCGGTCGCTTTTAAATGGTCTTCCAACGCCATTCTCTTTCTCAAAATGCATTTAGCTTTTCTTGAAGCAGAATGATGTGTAAATTAAAAACTACCTTCAAGAATCCATAACCTTCCCCAATGTTCAAACAACCCACCATTTTTTATTTTGCTATAATCAAGGGATGATCCTATGTTTTTGGGTGAAAAGAAAAACTCTCACTCTCTATTTCCGGTAAGTAAAAGACGAACGGCAAGCTCTTGTTCAAAAGTCACTTTCTGCTCGATTTTCCTTTGGTAAATTTTTATAGTATCCCGAAGAGATTTTACTTTCTATAAACAGTTTTCCGTAAAAATTATGATTTAAGAAAACACAGAAACTCCTTGTAGAACAACTGAGGCGCTCCGGATACGAAGGGCGAACTCGACAATTTTAAAGTTTCGGTTTTTACGTATAAGGGGAAAAAATGGCGAACTCAACATAAAAATTATATGGGTGTATTCACCAAGAGGTCTAGAATCTGAAAATGAAAATAAAACTGACGTCGAGGGTATCACAATAACTTCTTTAAGGAAGTTAAAAAATTTGTCCGATGTCGAGTTCGCCCTTCGTATCTGGAGCGCCTCAACTCACTAAAATGGCGCGATCGTGTTGCGTCACACGAGAACCTTTATTCAGACGCTGCCCATCGTTTTTGCTTTCCTACTTCGTATATTGCCTCAGAGTACTCATATGTTTCTAAAATAATGTTTTAAAAATCTAAAATTGATCAAAAGTCTCGTTTATTCAGCTTCAATTTAGGTTAGAAATAACCTAAAATGGCGGGTGTGTAGTTTTTGAAAGATTTCAAAGTTAGTTGTTTATATTTTTTATGGGAATATCTTGACTCTTGGTGATATGGCATCGCTCTGGCTTTTCCGACTGTCTTTACGAACAAGAATAAAAGATTTTATGTTGCGATGACGGGTTATGCGAGCTCAACGTCTTTAAGATAGAATTCTTCTGTTCATCCTAGGTTCTGCAGTTCCATCTTCGTTTTTGATGTACGCGTCGTCCCAGAGGAAATTTTAAAGCTCTCCCGACCAATGAGCAAGCAGCAAAAGAACAGATAAGACAAAAGCGATTATCTTTCGCACGAACTCATTCTTCCGTAGACAGGTAAATCCAGGTTCCAGAGAAAACACGGACGATGAGCATCCAAATAAAAATAAACCTGTCAAAAGAACATACCGGCAATACAATATCCAAGCTTTGGATATTCACTTTTACACACGATCAATCCAATAGAGCGAAAATCACAGCAATCGTAGTTATCATGTGAATAAGCCATAAAGGAGCAGCAGTGTCTTTATTGTAGTAAAGTATTCGGGCTGATAGCAAAAAAAATCCAAAAACTCAAAGTGCCAAATACAGATAATGGCAAAACGAAGGACGACTTTATATATGCCTGAATTGACAGCATGGCTTCAGGCGGTTCATATAAATGACTATATGTCACTATGTCCACAACAAGCGAATACAAATTGTAAACTATTTGTGATATAGCTGCCCATGTTATTATGTACTTCAAGCTCCCTCCGAATCTGTCGTAAGCATTCTTGGCCGTTTTGTAGCTGAAGTCGATAATAATAAACTGCGTAAAATAGGGATTGCTACAGCATGAAGGGTAGTGCTTAAACTTCTATAACATCCAGCATACTTCACTCTGTAAGGAACCTCCATCAATAAAAATTTTATATTTAAAAACATATGTCATAAAGTTTTAGCCTCCTCAGCAGGGCTTGGCTCGCAGATGGCAGTAGCAATTTTTGGGAAAAAACAACGCATAACTAAAATGAAAGCCTCGTTTATAATATATTAAATTCAATCTACAAAATTAATGTATTTACAATAAAACTCCAATTAGCGAAGTTAAAAAAAAACTATAATTAGTTCGCCAAATCTCATGGATATGTACAGTTGTAAAAATATATTACAAAATATCACGAATTTTTTTAATTTTTAATAATAAAAAAAATTAACTACAAATTAAGAACACAAAAATGTACAAAAATTAAGACTAAAATATCCGAAGAATGCAAATAATTTTACAATGATGATTAAATGCGTGTTTTTCCTTCTAAAGGATTTTTTTTTACAATTTATCACGTTTTCCAAAAAAAAATTTTTTGTTTGATAATAAATAAATACGACTAGCCAAAATAAGCAATTATGCTCTACCTCAAAAGTTATTGCTTGTTAGAAGTGAAATCTAGTTTAGCGTGAAACTAATTTTGGACGGAAAAACTGCGATATGTTTCTTTTCACTTTGGGGCTTGGTTAGGGCGGATGATGGGGAGAAGCATAAAATAAGGAACTTAACTTAAGAGCACCTATCTACAATAATTACATGACTTCAGCAAAAAATTTCGTACTCTGGCCCTTTTCTCAGGGCCACAACTGTCAATTTTTGGTAACC
>JACGAQ010000310.1:0-178708 GCA_014119065.1 Orius insidiosus | reverse complement strand
TTGTTTCAAATTTTTTTGATGTCTGTCACGGTACCCCCTGCACTGCCCACGTAACGTGGGGTAGGGTGCGGTAACGGGGCCCGCGGGGTCCCTGACCGGTTTAAGAGGGGGAGCCCCGGAGCGGGCAGGCTTGAGAGAGTTCCTGTCGAGGAAGGACGTTTTTCTGTCCGAGCATCCAATATTATAAAGGTAAAAGGTGTTGCCAAGGGTGTTGGTGAAGATTTTGATCAAGTGTAAATTTATTTTTTTTTTTCATTAAATTTCATAACAGAGGTATTTTTTTTTTTTTTTTTATATATTTTTTCCCTAAATTGTTGTCCGGCCCATAAGTAGCTGGGCCCCAGCACGCTCAGGCGTGACAGTTGGTAGCAGAGCATCCTGTACATATTTTGTATTTAATCCACCCCTTGTGTTTTGTGTTGTTTTGATAAAAAAAAAAAAAAGAGAAAAGAAAAAATTTTAATTTTTGTGAATAATTTTGTGTGATAATTTTCGTCTTTCCATGTCTTATCTACGTTGTTATTAGCGTTAATCCTCCCATTTTTCCAGTGACCTTCATTTTGATTTTTAAAGATAGCACTTTCGATTTTGATTTTTACTTTCCCTTTCCATTATTTATTGAATTTTTTTTTAAAACGTAAATCCTGAACAAAAAAAATTTTTTTTGAAAACTCTAAACAAGATTTTCTTAAATGGCCGCGTGCAATGTTTGTCTGGGAGACATCACAGCGGAAGATTTCGCTAAGTGCGCTAAATGCTCACGGATTTTCCATTTTCCATGCACCCGGTTGCTCGACAAAGCAACGTTTACCAAAATGAACCAAGAAAGGCGAGCGGTTTGGGAATGCGACAATTGTAATAGGTTTAAGTGCTTGGAAAAAGACCTTATTAAATTGCAATCCTCAGTGGACGGAAATGCCAAAAAGAATGATGAATCCATCACTGCTTTAAAAACTGAAGTGGGGCAATTGACTTCTAAAATAAATCAAATTCTTACCTTAATGAAACAAATACCCCCTTCAGAGCAAACGCCCACAAAAACCCCGATAATCCCACAAATCACCACACCGATAAAATCACCTTCACCACCTGAAAAAATCCCTCGTTATGTCGAAGACAAAATGTCGAATATACCTGTGATAAAAACTGATAACGTGTGGACTGTTCTTAATTTCTTGGACGAGATCCGGAAGATAGACGAATTGTCCCCCGAACATTTCCCTACACTTATTAAACGAATAGCGGTAAATCAAACCAATCTAATTCTGAAAAGATTAATTTCTGAAACTACTGATTTATCGTTTAAAAACGTCTCTAAATTGATTTTAGACAATTTTACGACCCCCTCAACTAAAGCATTTTTAGTTTCAAAGAAAGTTTACCGCCCTCAGCGGAATTTTGAAACTTTTGGGGATTACTGCGAAGACGTCCTCAAGTACTCGGCCCTCCTCACCTCGCTTTCTGACGCCGAAAAAATTGATACGATCCTGTGCAACGTAAATTTTTATACGAGTTCTCGTTTCCAATTTGGATCCAAACCTAAATCGATTGAAGAACTACGTTCTTTGGTCCAATCCGTTGCGAAGCTCGAAATATCTGCGAGTTCCTTTCGACCTTTTTCGAATAAAACGCGTCGTTTCGATAAAAATTACAACAAAAGTTATTCTGATCGAACCGACAAGTTTCAAAACAAAAGCCCTGACGAACAAAAGTTCCAAACCAGCCCGGATAAAAAAACGGAGTGGAAGAAAAAGCATTCGACATGGAACAAAAATTTCGGAAATCCTAATTCTTATCAGAAGAATGATAATAAAAAGGAGTCACAAATGTCCATAACAAAAAAAACGGATTCCCCGCAGAAAGAGCCCGATAAATCAAAGCAAAATCAAACAAAGCCGAACGATAAAAAAAACTAAAATCGCGGGTCAGTATCTCAGAAGAAAGCGTCATAAATCAAATTACCGTTTCTCAATTAAATAATTGCTTACCAATCCTTTTAGAATCAAACAAATTTTTAGCCCTCGTCGATTCGGGAGCCTCCATCTGTTGTATAAGTCAACCAACCTTTGACGCGATTTATGCGGTGATCCCATCCGTCGCCGGCAGGACGCTGCAACGTCCAGTGCCGGTGGTAGTTGGAGATTCTAGCACTATATTGTGTAAAAAGGGAGTTGATTTAGGAATAAAAATAGGTAATTTTACCTGGAAATTCCATTTTCTTATCCTGGAATCCCTCCCCATCGACCTAGTTTTAGGTTTTAATTTTATGCGCTTTTCAGAAATGATACTAGACCCGGCTGAATCAATAATATCCTTTAAATTTGCACCAAATATTAAATTTCCTCTTTTTCCGAAAACGGATAGCCGTTTTCACAACTTAAATCGTATTTGTACTCAAGAAAACTTATTAAAATTCTTATTAAAAAAATTTCCTGATACTTTGACTTCGCGTTTAGGCCGAACCGATGTCATTCAGTGCTCTTTACGACTTAAAGAAAATTCGACACTCAAGCCACAACGATTAGTTTTTCCCCAGGGCCCGGAGAAAAGCAAAATCATGCGCGAGATTGTCGACAAACTTTTATCGGACGGGGTTATTGAAAGGGTTTCAGTTGATTTTGCCTCTCCGGCTTTTTTGGTACCGAAAAAGCCCACTCCAGGCAAAGCAAAAGATTTTAGATTAGTAGTCGACTACAGAAAATTAAACGAAAATTTAGAGTACAGTTATTTCCCGATTCCAACTATAGAATCTGCCTTTTTGCATTTAAGCAAGGCCCGATACTTCACAGTTATGGACTTAAATTCGGCTTACAACCAGATACCGTTGTCGCCAGAGTCCCGGAAGTTAACGGCGTTTTCCACCCCTTTTGGGTGTTTCATGTATAATCGCGTCCCTTTCGGCATTTCCTTAGCGGGAAATGTTTTTTCGCAATTGATGGAATCAATTTTCGGGGATTTAAATCACGATTTCATTTTTTTTTACTTAGATGATATTTGCATCTATAGCTCTTCGTGGGATGACCATGTTAAACATATCTGTGTCATTTTAGAGCGCTTAGAAAAGGCAAATTTAACTGTCAATCCAGACAAAATTCAACTTGCGACCAAAAAAATAAATTTTCTTGGCCATACTATTCAGGAAGGGGGGATTTCGATTGACCCTGATCGCATTAACGCGGTTTTAAGCATTCCAAAACCAACCACCCCGAAGCAGGTGGCGAGTTTTCTGGGGAGCGTAAATTTTTTCGCGAGATTTATCCCCGACTTGGCGATCATTTCTCGCCCGTTGAACGCCCTAAAAAAAATCAAGTGCGATATGATCTGGACAGACCAATGCCAACATGCATGGGAGTCATTAAGAAAAAGAATCACCTCCCCTCCTGTGCTCAAGACCCCAGATTTCGGTAATCGTTTTGCCGTTTTTACGGATGGGTCATCGTTAGGGATTGCAGCCTGTTTGGCGCAGCGGGAAGATGACTCATACCGACCTATTGCATACGCTTCGAGGAAGTTAAGAGGCGCTGAAGAAAACTATAGTGCCTATGAGTTGGAAACTCTGGCAGTAGTTTTCGCCTTCGACAAATTCCACATTTACCTGGAATTTGCGGAGTTCGACCTCTTCACAGACCACAAGGCCCTGACTTCAGTGATATCCATGCAAAATAAAGGGGGACGTCATGCACGAATTGCAGCTCGAATTATGAGCTACCGCTATAAAGCGCATCACATTAAGGGTGAAAAAAATTCCATAGCGGACTATCTGTCGAGGAATCCGGTGGATGCATTCGCTGAATCAGCTGAAGCAATATGTGTCCTACAGAGGATCCCCGAAGTATTTCAGGATCTTGAAGAAGCTCAGCTGGAAGATGACTCGCTTCGACCGATTATCGACCAGCTGAAATCAAATATTCCGGTCCAAAATTATTCTTTGTCCGGAAATAAACTTTATTTCAGTATTTCCCCATCCGAAAAACGAGTAGTAGTTCCAAAATCGTTCCAACATATGGTTTTCAAGTATTATCACGCCGAGCTGATCGGCTCACATCAAGGTATCGCTAGGACGCTCCACAAAATTAGGGAAACCTTTTATTTTCCCAAAATGCGTGAGTTTGTGGCAGTAAGGGTTAGAAGATGCTTGGCATGTCAACGAGCTAAACCTGAACAAAATAAGCCCAAGGGACATCTTTCCAGTTTTACCCCCACAAGACCTGGCGAGATGTTATTTGTCGATCTAGCAGGACCCCTTCCCCTCAGCAATGGTTTTAAGTACATCTTCGTGGCGGTTGACGCGTTTACAAGTTTCAGTTTTCTGTTCCCTATCCGAAATGGCAATACGTCTTCCGTTATCACGTGCCTTCGAGAAAAAATTTTTAATTATTTTGGGTTCTGGACGACCGTCATGACTGATAATCACTCGATTTTTAAGGCAAAATCGTTGCATGATTTCCTGTTTTCCCATGGGGTGAAAAAAGAGTTCCAAATTCCTTATTACCCAAATCCGAGCAAAGCCGAGAGGTGTCTGAGAAACCTAAAGCCGGCTTTAATCGCATATTTCGGCGATAACCAGACGAAGTGGTCTGCGAACCTGCCATTCTTTCAGATGGCGTTAAATACGGCTGTCAATTCCTCCACTGGTTTCACACCAGCCGAGCTTTTCTTGGGAAGAAGATTGAATACCCCATTAAACTTGGAGTGGGATGTCCCCGTCCAAGGAATCGGCCGCACGCCACAGGAAATGTGGTCGGAAGCGTTGCAAAATATTGGCCGAGCCAAGGAAAAGTATGGCAAAATTTATAATAAGAAACATGATAATGTAAAACTAAACGTCGGTGACAAGGTCCTCGTAAAAACTCATATCTTATCCGACAAGGCGAAGAAAATTTCTGCGAAGCTGTCGTACAAATTTTCAGTGCCGCATATCGTCATCTCAAAGCTTTCCGAAGTGTCGTATGAAGTTGCAAATGAGAGCGATCCCTCAAAAATTTCTAGGGTTCATATCTCTCAAGTAAAAAAGGTCCCACAGGACGTGGGAAGTTAAATTTTGTCTAAAAGATAAAATGTCTATTTTTGTTCGATTTTAAATTTTAATGTTAATTTTTGTGACTAACAAAGTGTTTTGGCAACATATACCTATTACAAAAAAAAAAAAAAAAAAAAAAAAAAGCAGGAACCTCGCTCAACCTCAATTAATTTTTTTTTCTTTTTCCGAATTTTTTTTTCCTATAGCTTCAAAGATTTAGGTTGCTTGTCTGGCACCTCGATGGTTCGAGGATCGTCGCGCGACCGAAGAAGCTGCCAATGAAGGAACAGACGATCAATAATTTTCATCATCATTATTTTTTTTTTTTTTTTCACTACGTCTTCTAAATTTTTAAATTTTATTTTTCAAATCACTTTTGATTTTCAAAGTCATGTCAAAAAAAAAAAAAAGAAAATTTTTTTTGTTTTACCTCACAATTTTATTTTTTAGCCAGTTTTGGGCAAATAATTTAAAGGTCCCAGTTTTGGGCAAATATGTAGTTTAAACGTTCTTTGGCAACATTATGACTTCTCTATTCTCGGCCATTCTGCCCCTCTTGGGGCATAACACCTCTCGCCGTTGTTACACCCCCACTGGGTACCCGCCGCCCTAGGGGGGCGCCGTGCTGCCGCCTTCGAGAGGGGGGTGGTGTCACGGTACCCCCTGCACTGCCCACGTAACGTGGGGTAGGGTGCGGTAACGGGGCCCGCGGGGTCCCTGACCGGTTTAAGAGGGGGAGCCCCGGAGCGGGCAGGCTTGAGAGAGTTCCTGTCGAGGAAGGACGTTTTTCTGTCCGAGCATCCAAATATTTTATAAAGGTAAAAGGTGTTGCCAAGGGTGTTGGTGAAGATTTTGATCAAGTGTAAATTTATTTTATTTTTTCATTAAATTTCATAACAGAGGTATTTGTTGTTTTTTTTTTTTATTTATATTTTTCCCTAAATTGTTGTCCGGCCCATAAGTAGCTGGGCCCCAGCACGCTCAGGCGTGACAGTGTAATTATCTTTTTAAATACCTTAAAAGTAGTACCTGTCTCCAAATAGTTCAAATGTCGAATTTTGTTTTCGAAAATATAAAAAAGTTGATACAATTTTTATTTAACATGAAGCTCTTGTTTTCAACATTTTAGCTTCCAAAACTACTTAAGGTACATCAATTAGTAAATTAACGTGGGAGGACAAAAACCGTTTGATGTTTAGGTGTAACCTAAAAGTTTTTATAATAATATTGTTTTAATATATTCTTTTTATCTTCTTCAATGAAAATTACTCTCCATATAAATTTCTCCGAAAAGGGTGTCTATTTTATACATTTTAGGTGTATAGTTGTTGAATAATTTACTGACAAGTTAAAGTATTAGGTGTACAAACTGAAACTCGGCTAAAATCTACAAAATTCAAATTTACCTGTGGCTGAGTTTCATTTTGTACACCTAAAAATAAAAATTTAGGAAATTTAATTTTCTATTTTGTACTTAGTTATTTTTTTCTAGGATGCACCATTTTCGGAAAATAATATTTGTTTGAAATAAATTTATCTTGAAAACAGTGCTTCCTAGAGAAAAAATGAATAGAATAAAAATTAAAGAGAATTGAATTTCCAACAGATTTTATTTAGTGCATTTTTTCATATCTGTAACGGTTTACGATTTACAAGCCTTTAAAAATTATCCTTCTAATGGTTATCAGTATATATATAGAGCTAACACAGGGATAGAGGAGAAAAATCGAAAAAAAAACGCCAAAAAGTCCTGGGGCGGTGTAATCGTCCTAAAAATACCGGACTTCTTCCGTACCGTCTTTTCGCTTATATTTCACGGGAAAAATAAGCGCGTATTTTTAAAATCGCTTTTAATAATTTATTTCGCGAGTTTAACGCTAAAAAAGGCCTCTTTTGACGTTTTTCCCGGTTTTTGACTTCGGCATTTTAAAAACCTCAAGAAAAAATCTAGATTTTTTGAAAAAAATACTCTGATGTTATTTTAACTGTCCTGTTTAACCTAATTTTTGTCGCGTATTTTTAAAAAATCCGGAAGTGTTTTTTTTGTATTTTTGAAATTTTTTTTCGAAAAACCCGGAAATGCTATAAAATCCACGGTTTTTAATTCGCCGAAAAAAAACTATAACAGATAGAGACACCGGACAAAAAAGGTTCGAAACTTTAGCCGAAAAGCCAGCTGGAGTGTTTGGCGCAGCTCTGTAGCTTGATTAGGACCGGAGATATTTAATTCGAAAGTTGCCGAAAAAAAACGCCGTTTTTCACGTTTTTCTTGAGTTTTTGCCATTTTAAAAATAGCAGATGATTTTATATTTTAAAACAGACTACACTACGTGAAAGTAGACAAAAATCCGCGTTTTTTGATATATAATATATAGGGGTTCGGAGTTCATTAACCATTTTTCCCGATTTTTTTAAAAATTTGTGTCAAAATGCGGTGCGGAACGCTGCCGCGTTCCCGGGATTTTGTAAGGGGGTACCCTTATGATTTTGATAAATTTTAGTTTTTATTTTATAACTCGAGAACGGGTGGACCGATTTCGATGAAACTTTTTTGGGGGGTGCAGGCTGTTGAAATAGACGCTAGAAAAATCGGTGGAGGTCTAAAAAAATTCCAACTACGTTAAAAAAATTCAAAGTAGATTGAAAAAGTTTTTTGTTTCAACGGGGTTTTAAGGTAGAAGGAATTGACTTAGAAGAACCGGACCAAAAAATAAAAAAAGAGGGGACTTACAGCTTTCGAATAAGCTTAGGAGCGGCTCTGTGGCTTCAATACAAGCTGAGATATGAATTTTTTAAGTTTGTAAGTCAAATTCAGACATTAGATTTTCGCCATTTTGGGCCCGGTTATTGAAGGCGGAAAAAAATATTTTTTGATTTCGACCAAAACTTGGTCTCTAACGTTTTTTGGGTCGAGGAACACGAATATGAAGTCCGTTTCTGCCTAAAAAAATTCCTGATTGAATCTAGAACGGAAAAACAAGGTTTTTCACCACTAAAAAATTTCTAAAAAAATATCAACCTTCAATACTTATTCTACGTCAAAGTAGGTAAAATTCCGCGTATTTTGATATAGATATCATGGGGTTCTAAAATCTCTAGCTATTTTTCCCCAATTTTTTAAATTAAATCGATGCGGAACGCTGCCGCGCCCCGGGTTTGTTAAGGGTACCCCTGGGGATTTTGATTATTTTTCAGTTTTCATTTTTTAACTCCTGAACGGGTGAACCGATTTGGATGAAAATTTATTTGGGGTAGAGGCCAGCGATATAAAGGCTCGGAAAAATCGGTGGAGGTCTAAAAAAATTCCAAGTACGTTAAAAAAATTCAAATGTAAGTTAAGAAAAATCTGTCTTTCTATGAAATTTATGGTAGAAGGAATGCAAGTAGAAGAACCGGACAAAAAATATAAAAAGAAGGGACTTTCAGCTTTCGAATAAGCTTAGGAGCGGCTCTGTAGCTTCAACACAAGCTGAGATATGAATTTTTGAAGTTTGTAAGTCAATTCCGACTCTCGATTTTCGCCATTTTGGGCCCGTTAAATAAGGCGGGAAAAAATATTTTTTGATTTCGACAAAACTTGGTCTCTAACGTTTTTTGGGTCGAGGAACACGAATATGAAGTCCGTTTCTGCCTAAAAAATTCCTGATTGGATCTAGAACGGAAAATAAGGTTTTTCACCACTAAAAAATTTCTAAAAAATATCAACCTTTCAAACTTATATACGTGAAAGTAGGTAAAATTCCGCGTATTTTGATATAGATATCATGGGGGTTCTAAAATCTCTAGCTATCTTTCCCAAAATTTTTTAATTAAATCGATGCGGAACGCTGCCGCGCCCAGGGTTTGGTAAGGGTACCCCCTGGGGATTTTGATTAATTTTCAGTTTTCATTTTAACTCGAGTACAGGTAACCGATTTGATTAAAATTTTTTTGGGGAGGGCAGCGATAAAGGCTAGAAAAAATCGGTGGAGGTTTAAAATTCTAAGTGGGCTAAAAAAATTGGAAAGTAGATTGAAAAAGTTTTTGTTTCAACGGGGTTTTAAGGTAAAAGGAATAGACTTAGAAGAACCGGACGAAAAAATATAAAATGAAGGGACCTTAAGCTTTCAAATAAGCCTGGGAGCGTCTCTCTGGCTTTAACACAAGCTGAGATATGAATTTTTGAAGTTTATAAGTCAAAATCCGATTCGCGATTTTCGCCATTTGGGCCCTTTATTTAGGGCGGGGAAAAAATATTTTTGATTTCGAACTAAACTTGGTCTCTAACGTTTTTTGGGTCGAGGAACACGAATATGAAGTCCGTTTCTGCGTAAAAAATTCCAAAATCGATGAAATATTAAAATGAACGGAGGAAAAGGGGGTACTTCTAGCCTGTTAACATAGGGCGTTTTTTAAGGCAACAAATGAAGAAACCTTAAACTGAAAGGGGCTAAATCCTCCCCCCTCCCCAAACAAGATCCGCGTATAGAGCATATATAATTGTGGAACTCCCTCAGCAAAGAGCAATTCAGTACTGGAATTCAAAAGAATGTCTAGCATGCTAACTTGGGGCTTTTTCAATGCAACAGAAGACGGACTGTTATATCGAAAGGAAGCTACCCCCCCCCCCCCCCAACAAGATCCACGTGCAGAGCAATTATAAATGTGGAACTCGCTCAACGCAGAGCAAATCAGTTCTCGAGTTCAAAAAATGTCTAGCATGCTAACTTGGGGCGATTTTCATCGGCAACAGAAGACAGACAGTTACGCCGAAAGAAGCTACCCCCCCCCCCCTACAAGATCCGCGTGCAGAGCAAATATAAATGTGGAACTCCCACAACGCAGAGCAAATTTTCTACTACATGCAAAAAATATGTAACATGCTAACCGACTACGTTCCCCTGCGCAACAGAGCACGTTTATATTGCGAACCAAAATCCAGATGTAGTCGGACAAGAATAACACTCGCATACAGAAGAGGAAATTGTATGGGTATTTTCTCAGCATAGAGCAAATTTTGTATTGCATACCAAAAATATCAAACATTCAAACTAATTGCGGTATCTCTGTGCAACAGAGCACGTTTTTCTATGCGGACCAAAATCCAGATGTAGTCGCATAACTAGACCAGCGTACAAAGAGCAAATTTATTGGGGACTTCCTGGCTAAGAGCAAATTTTCTACTATTTGCAAAAAACATACGACTTTCAAACTTATTGCGGTTTCCCAGCGCAACAGAGCACGTCTTCTATGCGGACCAAAATCCAAATGTAGTCGCACAACTACACCCGCGTACAAAAGAGCACATTCTATGGGGACATCCACACCTTAGAGCAAATTTTCTACTATTCGCAAAAAACATACGACTTTCAAACTTATTGCGGTTTCCCTGCGCAACAGAGCACGTCTTCTATTACGTTAAAAATCCACATGTGTCGCACAACTACACCCGCGTACAAAAAAACAAATTCTATAGGTTTCCCTCAGCTTTGAGCAAATTTTCTACGATTTGCAAAAAATATACGACTTTCGAACTTATTGCGGTTTCCCTGCGCAACAGAGCACGTCTTCTATGCGGACCAAAATCCAAATGTAGTCGCACAACTACCCCCGCGTACAGAAGAGCAAATTTATTGGGGACTTCCACACCTTACAGCAAATTTTCTACTATTTGCAAAAAACATACGACTTTCAAACTTATTGCGGTTTCCCAGCGCAACAGAGCACGTCTTCTATGCGGACCAAAATCCAAATGTAGTCGCACAACTACACCCGCGTACAAAAGAGCACATTCTATGGGGACTTCCTCCGCTTAGAGCAAAGTTTATATTGCTTTCAAAAATATACGACTTTCAAACTTATTGCGGTTTCCCTGCGCAACAGAGCACGTCTTCTATGCGGACCAAAATCCAAATGTAGTCGCACAACTACCCCCGCGTACAGAAGAGCAAATTTATTGGGGACTTCCACACCTTACAGCAAATTTTCTACTATTTGCAAAAACATACGACTTTCAAACTTATATTGCGGTTTCCCTGCGCAACAGAGCACGTCACAATTACGTTAAAAAATCCGGATGTAGCCGGAGGGGGTTGGAGGCCGAAGGCCTCAGGGGGCTTGCCCCCTAGTCAGTATATATAGGTATAGAGCTAATACCATGACATAGGAGAAAAAATCGGGGAAAACGCCAAAAAGTCCTGGGCGAGCTGTGATGCTCCTAAAATCCCGGACCGCTTTCGTTAGCTCCTGAATCGCCTGTATTTTAGTGGAAAAATAGTCGCGTATTTTTAGAATTTCATTTTATAATTTTTTTCGCGAGTTTAACGCTAAAAAAGGCCCGTTTTTGACGTTTTTCCGTTTTTCCGACTTTCCCATTTTCTTAAAATTCGGGAAAAATCTAGATTTTTTGAAAAAAATACTACTAAGTGCTTTTAAGTGTGTAGTTTAACCTAATTTTTGTCGCGTATTTTTAAAAAATCCGGAAGTATTTTTTTTGGATTTTTGAAATTTTTTTTCGAAATGTACAGAAATGCTATAAAATCCGCGGTTTTTAATTCGCCGAAAAAAAACTATAACAGATAGAGACACCGGACAAAAAAGGTTCGAAACTTAGCCGAAAAGCCAGCTGGAGTGTTTCGGCGCAGCTCTGTAGCTTGATTAGGACCGAGATATTTAATTCGAAAGTTGCCGAAAAATACGCCGTTTTTCACGTTTTTCTTGAGTTTTTGGGATTTTAAAAATAGAAGATGATTTTATTCTTTAAAACGGACTACACTACGTGAAGTAGACAAAATTCCGCGTTTTTTCATATGCAATATATTGGAGTTCGGGGTTCGCTAACCATTTTTCCCGATTTTTTTAAAAATTTGTGTCAAAATGCGGTGCGGAACGCTGCCGCGCTCCCGGGATTTGATAAGGGGGTACCCTTATGATTTGATAAAATTTTAGTTTTTATTTTATTACTCGGGAACGGGTGGACCGATTTAGATGAAACTTTTTTGGGGGGTGCAGGCTGTTGAAATAGACGCTAGAAAAAATCGGTGGAGTTCTTAAAAAATTCCAAGTACGTTAAAAAAATTCAAAAGTAGATTGAAAAAATTTATGTTTAAAACGGGGTTTTAAGGTAGAAGGAGTTGTCGAAATTAACCGGACGAAGAAATAAAAAAAGAGGGGACTTTAAGCTTTCGAATGAGCCTAGGAGCGGCTCTGTGGCTTGAACACAAGCTGAGATATGAATTTTTGAAATTTGTAAGCCAATTTCCATTCTCGATTTTCGCCATTTTGGGCCCGTTATTTAGGGCGGAAAAAAATATTTTTTGATTTCGACCAAAACTTAGTATTTAACGTTTTTTGGGTCGAGGAACACGAAATAAAGCCGTTTCTACCTAAAAAATTCCAAAATCGATGTAAAATTAAAATTAATGGAGGAAAAGGGGGAACGTCTAGCCTGCTAACATAGGGCGTTTTTCAAGGCAACAGAAGACAGACAGTTATGCCGAAAGGAAGCTACCCCCCCCCCCCCTACAAGATCCGCCTGCAGAGCAAATATAATGTGGAGCTCCCTTCACGCAGAGCAATTTTCTACTACTACATGCCAAAAAATATAACTTGCTAACCGACTACGTTCCCCTGCGCAACAGAGCACGTTTTATATTGCGAACCAAAATCCGGATGTAGTAGAACAAGAACTATGTACACCCGAATACAAAAGAGCAAATTTGTTGCGGACTTTCTCAGCCTAGAGCAAATTTTCTATTGCGTACCAAAAATATCAACTTTTATACTTATTGCGGTATCCCTGCGCAACAGAGCACGTCTTCTATTACAGAAAAAATCCAAATGTAGTCGCACAACTACAAAGCGTGCAGAAGAGCAAATTTATTGCGGACTTCCACACCTTACAGCAAACTTTAAATTGCTTTTAAAAAATATACAACTTTCAAACTTATTGCGGTATCCCTGCGCAACAGAGCACGTCTTCTATTACAGAAAAAATCCATTATAGTCGCACAACTACACCCGCGTACAGAGCAAATTTATTTGGGACTTCATCAGCTTAGAGCAAACTTTATATTGCTTTAAAAAAGATATCAAATTTTCAAACTTATTGCGGTATTCCTGCGCAACAGAGCACGTCTTCTATTGCGGACCAAATCCAGATGTAGTCGCATAACTAGACCCGCGTACAAAAGAGCAACTTTATTGGGGACATCCTAACTTTCAGTAAATTTTCTATTACGTGCCAAAATATCCAACTTTCAAACTTATTGCGGTATCCCTGCGCAACAGAGCACGTCTTCTATTACAGAAAAAATCCAAATGTAGTCGCACAACTACACCCGCGTACAGAAGAGCAAATTTATTGGGGCTTCCTCCGATTAGAGCAAACTTTATATTGCTTTCAAAAAATATACGACTTTCAAACTTATTGCGGTTTCCCTGCGCAACAGAGCACGTCTTCTATGCGGACCAAAATCCAAATGTAGTCGCACACTACACTCGCGTACAGAAGAGCAAATTTATTGGGACTTCCTCAGCTTAGAGCAAAACTTTATATTGCTTTCAAAAAATATACAACTTTCAAACTTTTTGCGGTATCCCTGCGCAACAGAGCAAGTCTTCTATGCGGACCAAAATCCAATGTAGTCGCACAACTACCCCCGCGTACAGAAGAGCAAATTTATTGGGGACTTCCACACCTTACAGCAAATTTCTACTATTTGCAAAAACATACGACTTTCAAACTTATTGCGGTTTCCCTGCGCAACAGAGCACGTCTTCTATACGGTTAAAAAATCCGGATGTAGCCGGAGGGGGGTTGGAGGCCGAAGGCCTCAGGGGGCTTGCCCCCCTAGTACTTCAATAACCTTCTTACACGGAGAAGGTCAACTTTTGATGGACTTTAACGCCTAAAATGTTCAAAATTTTGAAAAAATGAACTACTAGTGTACAAAATGAAACTCGGCTAAATCTACAAAATTCAAATTTACCCTGTGGCTTTCATTGTGTAAACCTAATAGTTATGGGGATGACTGGAATAATTACTTTTACTATTTTTTGAGACTTTTGAAAGTATTCCTTAATCAAATTTTGTATGAAAACTGTTTTTCTAGCTCATAGTCAAGGATGCTTAATTGGCAGTTTGGCCTTCGCAGAGGAGGAAAGACGGACGGCGACTATGATTTTTGGGAAGTAAACTTGGAAAAAAACCAGGGCCAACATCTCCATTAAAAAAACTGTGCAAAAACGTAAGTTTATTCCATGTCATTTTTTCCAGAGCCTACAAGCCCTTCCCTTAGCAAAGCCATACCTTTGATCCGGGCTTTTAGGACGTAACCTACTTAACGAAGGTAAAACTCCCGA
Organism: Orius insidiosus; assembly: GCA_014119065.1. Taxonomy (NCBI): domain Eukaryota; kingdom Metazoa; phylum Arthropoda; class Insecta; order Hemiptera; family Anthocoridae; genus Orius; species Orius insidiosus. The sequence goes on along the minus strand of JACGAQ010000310.1, from coordinate 164,346 downwards.
AAAATATTATTTTTACAGGGGAAATCTTCCGTGGTCCTTGGAAATCCTGGGTATGAAAGTTAGGATTTTGGAGTAAATTTTATGATATATTGCTGCTTTTTGATTTTTTCTTTGATTTGTAGAATTGAGCCTCGAGTTTAAATTGAACCATCAATCACAGATGTCCTCTGAGCCTCTCAAGCTAAGAGGAATTTTTAAATTTGTTTTGTGTACCTGGGGTAGCGCACAGATTAGAGAAAACATCCAGGCGAGAGCGAGCATCGTTTTTCCTCTCCGCCTCGCGTCATTTACTTTCAGAGGATGTAGAATCGCGAAATATCTGTCGACCGAAACGCATACTAAAACGTTGCTTGATAAATAAAGTCCGAAGCTCTTAAAAAGAGAAAAAATTTGCAGGCGATGTTACCGGCGACCCATTGAGTCGTTAGTCTCCATCCGATTTCCAGCGGAATCATAACGAAGTGACGAAAAGATCTGCGATCGCGAGATGAGTGATCATCAACGAAATTCGACTTTTTCGATGTCGCCCTCTTATCAACGTTATGAACACCGTCAAATTCCCGATCGCCGCAATTACGAAAAGGATGGAATAAATGATCACAACTAGAAGTGCATTATCGTTAAATTTTAAATCGGGAGGCAATTCGGGATACGTCGTATTCGTCGTATTAGACGTAGTCTCGTTGTTCTCCATTGATTTTATTATTCCGATTTCGTCCATTTTTTTAAAATTAAATTTTATTTACATTTTTTTAAAACAATTGCCCACTTGTTGCCACGTTCGCGTCTCGATTTCAACTTGCAGCCCACTATCGCCCACGTCCCTTCTTCTTACTGCGCACGCCTTCATCCCCCTGAGCTTCCCTTTTTCATTCACTACGCCAAAATGTGATACGAGCACATTCATAACCCCCAACCTTGTAATAACTAGATTACTACCGACTACATTAATAAAAAGTGACAACACCCGCGATGTTAGTGTCCGAAGGCTCGTATGACATGTTGGTTTACGATTTCTAATTTACTAACTCAAGCGTGATAATCATTTTTGACAATACATAGATGATAATCATCAAAATTTTGGAGAAAATTCGAGGTCAATTTATCTTTAAAAAATTAAGTCAATTCAAATCATACAGGCGGAAAATCTTTAATCCCCCCTATCCGTGTTAGCTCAAAACGAATCAAAATAGAAAAAAAAATTTAAATTGTGACCCATTTTTTGTGTGTGTCTACAGCGTCCCGCCTCCCCCAAAATGATAATTTTGCAATCTCAATTGGAATTTGGTGGATAACAATTTTATTGTTAACCCCTTAATTTTTATGGTAGATTGCAGATCTGATGAAGTTTGCTATTAGGTGTACAAAATGAAACTCGGCTAAAATCTACAAAATTCAAATTTACCCTGTGGCTGAGTTTCATTTTGTACACCTAATAAATAAAATTGTAGGAAATTTAATTTTCTATAAATTTGTTCTTAATTATTTTTCTAGGATGCACCATTTCCGGAAAATAATTTTTTTTAAAAATAAATTTATCTTGAAAACAGTGCGACCTAGAGAAAAATGAATAGAATAAAAATTAAAGAAAATAAAATTTACAACAGATTTATTTAGTGCATTTTTTCAACATCTGTAACGGTTTACGATTTACATGCCTTAAAAATTAACCTTCTTAATGGTTATACTTCAATAACCTTCTTACACGGAGAAGGTCGACTTTTGATGGAATTTAACGCCTAAAATGTTTGAAATTTTGAAAAAATGAACTACTAGGCGTACAAAATGAACTGGGCTAAAATCTACAAAATTCAAATTTAACCTGTGGCTGAGTTTATTTTGTACACCTAATAATTTTTTTTCTTTTTATGTAGGGGTAAAAGAAGGTTTATTTGTCTTTTTGACCCTTGGAGGCAAAACAATTTTTGGGGCACAATAGCATGAAAAAAAATTATTACATATTAAGAAAATGGAAGGATTTTCGCAATTATCGCAGTATTCTATAGAGTACTTTTTATTTTGGGTAAAAACAAAGCTTTTCGACTATTTCTTAATGTTGAGTTGCAGATTTTTTATGGTGAACGGTAACTCGCGATTTCTGCTATTTTATGGTCAAATGCATTATGGCGAACGGCATTATGTCGACACGTACATATACACTCCAATCTTATAGTTTATGGCGTTCTCAAATGAGTTTTCGCATTTTCAGATCTGCAATTCAACGCTAAAAATTAAGGGCTTCAATTTAGCTTAAGCTGCGGTGATTTAGTCTCCGCGCAGATTTCTTATGGTGAACGGTAACTCGTGATTTTTGCTATCTTATGGTCAAATGCATTATGGCGAACGGCATTATGTCGACATGCATACACCACTCCAATCTTAGAGTTTTTGGCGTTCTCAAATGAGTTCTCGCATTTTCAGATCTGCAATTCAACGCTAAAAATTAAGGGCTTCAATTTAGCTTAAGCTGCGGCGATTTAGTCTCCGCCGTCGCCAAAGTATACTTTTAAAAAATTAAAAAACAAAAAGGTGAAAGAAGGGGATTTTACGTTTTAGCGATTGGGTTTTTTCGTGACTATTTATACATTTTATGGATATAGGTGTTGTCATACAGATATGTGGTATTTGAGTGGAGTTTAAAATGAACTATGGTCGCACATTACTTTTTATCTTTTAGACTATTGCTATTTTATATTACTACATATTTGCTTTTTATATTTATGAGACGTTATTATAGTTCATTTTTTCAAAATTTTAAACATTTTAGGTGTTGAAGTCCATCAAAAGTCGACCTTCTCAGTGTAAGAAGGTTATTGAAGTATAACCATTAAGAAGGTTAATTTTTAAAGGCTTGTAAATCGTAAACCGTTACAGATATTGAAAAAATGCACTAAATAAAATCTGTTGGAAATTTAATTCTCTTTAATTTTATTCTATTTATTTTTTCTCTAGGACGCACTGTTTTCAAGATAAATTTATTTAAAAAAATATTATTTTCCGAAAATGGTGCATCCTAGAAAAAAAATATATAAGTACAAATTTATAGAGAATTAAATTTCCTACAATTTTTATTTATTTGGTGTACAAAATGAAACTCAGCCACTGGATACATTTGAATTTTGTAGATTTTAGCCGAGTTTCATTTTGTGCACCTAATATCAAATTGTGAATAAAACTATTTCTCTACCCCATGGTCAAAGATGCTTACCTGGCATTTCGGCCTTGCAGAGGAGAAAATACGGACGGCGACTGGCTACGATTTTGGGATATTGGCAGCTCGAAAAATAAACGAGTGTCCCCTACTCCTTAAAATATCAAACTATGTAAAAACCTAAGGTTTACCTTGTCTTTTGCTCATCAATTTTCCGTGGTTGTGGAAGATTCTCTCACAAAAATCAAACATAAATGGTAAACATAAATAATATATAAAAAATATTTTTCTTAAAGTATTTTTCTGTTTTATACGAATTTTTCTTTGTCAAATTCTTTACCGAATCCTCCAGGCTTGCCTCTCGCTTCAACACTTTCTTCTATAATATTTTTTAATTAGTTTTCTCAGCAATTTTATTTGAAAATTATTCTATCAACGAGGGAAGATTTTATTAAAGTCCTTGGTTTGTGCTCTCTAGGGGAAACGAAAATGTCTTATTTTATTATTATTTTCCATCGGTATTTCTGAGGAATGCTACCCCGATATGGTTACGCCTCGAAATTTACACGAATATCTCGTATGTGATATAAACTTCGTGGATTCCTCTAGCCCCACGCTAAAAATTCCTTAGGTTTTGGCTTTAAAAATTGTACTTTTTATTTAAATATAATTTTAAAAATATTTTAAAATTAATTTCAATGATTACGTACGAAAATTTCAAGGGCGTTCTTGAAGAAAAGCTCGGAAGTCTAAGTAAATTGAAGGAGGTTTTAGTTTAAGAGTCTTTTCAAGAGTTCTAATTTAGGTGCAAATCTTCTTTTTCCTCGTTCACTAATCTTGAGAAATACTCCCGAGTCTGAAAAGTGAAAATTTGTAGTCACAATTAAACCTAATCGCAGAATTGTAAGAATATGCACGAGGGGAAAATGACGAAATTTTTAAACTTGATGATTAACTTGGCGGATTATTTTTAACTTGAGGTTTAATCACCTGTTGCCAAGTCTAACGGAAACTTAGTGATCGATAAAGGTCCACTGCGAGTAATTACACTCGATTCGTCTCTGTCAAAAGAAGCAAAAATTATCACAAAATACTAAAAAAAAAAAAAGAAAAAAATGTTTTCGCCCTCCAGTAGTCCGAGATTTGGTGAAAATCTGACGATATTAAGCCGCGAAACGTTCCGGAAAATGCGACGGACGGCCGGCACGATAGACAACCTTATCAACATAACAGTTGACCCCGGAAACCAATATGATCCTTAATTAATAATTTTATAATAAGCTAAATTAATTAATTAAATAATATTTGTATTTTTTTGGAGAACAATTTCCATTTTCGAATATCCTCAACGTTGGGCAATGCAATATTCTTTAATCCTAATATCGAAAATTTTCAATCATCAGGTTGAAATTGATAAAATTTAATTTTCGCCTCGAACAGAAATAAAACTTTGCAAAAAAACGGGCTTGAGCTGTTAAAACTGCCTTCTTCCTACAAAAAAATAAACAATTTAAAAAAAATTAATTATAACAGAGTATTTAAAATTTAAAATGCGTAGGAACTCCTCAAATTACGTCCCGTACTAAATAAAAAGATTTTAGAGACACCTCAGGTTTTCTCTTTTAATTTAAAAAACAATTGCTTTTGATTAAATTTTTATTTTTTAACTTCCTCAAAGAAATTATTGTGATACTAATATCAAACAATTAACCAATAATAGAGGAAGAAATGACTGGGATAACGGGTATCTCACGACGTTATCCCAGTCATTTCTTCCTCTATTATTGGTTAATTGTTTGATATTAAATCAATTTGCGTATAGCAATCAAAATTAAAATAAGTAAAGTAATGCCTTGGCAGCAGTTCTGTCATAAAAACCAATAATGAGGTGGTGAGTGGCTCTATCTCTTAGAGAAGTGGCGGCGTTGAGGTTTTGGGGGACGATTTGTCTCCAGCTTCCCGCAGTTTCCACTAATTCTCTCGTAGATAGGTCCACAGAGAAAGATAGAAATGATTGTGATAGAGGGAATAGCTCACCTGACGAGGCTTATTAAGCCGAAACGCGTCGTGAGATACCCGTTATCCCAGTCATTTCTTCCTCTATTATTGGTTAATTGTTTGATATTAAAATCAATTTGCGTATAGCAATCAAAATTAAAATAAATTATTGTGATACCTTCCATGTCAGGTTTTTTTGGGAAGGGTCTTCTAGAATCGGGAGGGTCAAATTGAGTCTTTACCGATCTCAACTTTGTCTGTGGGGCCGTCCGGCCGTAGCATTTTTTTTCCGGAACACTTGCCACAATTTTCTACTTATTTTCACCAAAATTTCTTTAGTCGGTGAACAAAAAACTTTTGAATTTCGAAAAAATGGCGGAGATATGTCTGTTTGAAATTTAAAAAAATTTGCTTCGGTCACCGTTGGTCCAATTTTCATCAAATTTTCACCAATTTACTTATTACAATTATTTATTTTATTACAATTATTATCATTTTGGTAGGGAAAAATTTTATACTTTCATGCGTTACGAGAGGGGCAAGAATCCCCTTGATACTTAAAATAATTTTTCGAAAAAAGAAACTTAAAAATTTTTGGAAAATAAAGTGTTTAAAAAATTAAACTTAGAAAATTTTTGAATAAGAAAACTTTCCCCTCCTTTACACTTCTCCGTTATACTTCCCCTCCTTTATGCTTCCCCTCCTTTATACTTCCCCTCCTTTATACTTCCTCTCCTATATTTTTACTTCTCTTTCAGGACGTTTTCGTTGGAGGCTCTTCGAACAAGTATTTTTGTTTTTTTACGTTGGTAATTTTGACGGGAACATTAAAATTTTAAACTTTATCAACTTTGTCCGTATCACTTTAAGTTCAGTATATTTACATTAGGAGGAAAACAATTAAAACTCCCTTTACATACTCCGTTTCCTTTATTTGTCTTGAGAGCGTTTTAACCTCGAAGTTTGGCCCAACGTCCTTAATAATGAATCTCCTACACATAACAATCTATGGGAAAATAAGGTTTAATCATAAGGCATCTTGATTAAAATATATTCTATTATCAAACTTTTAAAGCTCTTTTTATTTTAAGGCACATTTTTCGGCCACAATTTTAGTTACATAAAAGGCACTTAAGTCACAAAATGCTTTTTTTTCATAAAATGTGACGTGTTAAAACATAAAGATTTTATATAAAAAAAAGCTGTGGTTTTTAAAGCTTTATAACTTTTTAATTGGCACATTTATATTAAAAAAAATTAATTTTTACAGTACTTCTTTTGGAAAAAACGAGATATCTCGGTCTGAAGTTCGGTAATTTATAGACGCAATCAGATTGTTCTGGGTTTACACTTTCCTGTGTTGAGGCAGCAGCTGGAATTTAAAAATTTAAATAATTAAATGTTTCAAAAACTAGGTTTTTTTTTTCAACTACAAGGAATTTGAAGTTTGGTGATTGAAAAAAATATTATGGGAACGACAATTTCCCGATGAGATTTACCTAAATTCAAACTAGTTTGATAAACGTGGTGATTAATTTTTTTCCTCTCGCAAGAAGAGCTCGTTTGATAACACGAGGGGGGGGGTAATTTTTTTCCTCTCGCAAGGAGAACTTGTTTGGTTTTTTTCCCTCCAAACGAGCTTTTTTTTCTGAGAGGAAAAAAATTAACCCCCTCGTGTTATCAAACTACATAGTTTGAATTCGGGAACTAAACAATAGGTAGATTTCGAATGGAAATGTCATACGTCTGGGAGAGCGTTAAAAAGTGGTTTTATGAAAAAAGTTAAAAGTAAGCCCCCCTTAATTTAAATTAAAGAATTTGATGGTGTAGTTTAAAATCCGCCTGGATATACAGGGTGTCCCAGACACAACCCAACTTCGTTATTTCAAATGAGAACCCCTATTTTTATTTCAGATTCGTAATCTACGCAAAATTTCAAGTAGATTTGACTATTTTTGAGACCATTTCGACAACTATAAAAAATGTCAATATTAGCGTTTTTTGCGCTGAAATCCGTTAAAATTGACCTAGGAGACTCGTTTTTTTTTTAATTCCACTTATTTTTTCCGCATATATTTTTGTTCGAAGATTCCAACTATACCAATTCATGCTTCTTCACGTTCTGCATCACGAGATGTCGTCGCTAACTTCCTTTTTCAAATTAAAATCCCATTTTTTTAATTAAAAATGAAAAGTAGAGCATTTTTCAAGGACTTTTACCTTTGGTCTGAAATCGCTATCTCCATTTTTGAAGGAGCTACAGCGGTTTAGGTAAATTTAATAATCAAAGAAATTTTTAATGGATTATAGAGAATTTGTCATGCACAACTACAAAAACCAGAAGCTTCGGACAAAAAAAAAAAAAAAAAAAAAAAAAAAAAAAAAAAAAAAAAAAAAAAAAAAAAAAAAAAAAAAAACCAAGTCTCCTAGGTAAATTTTAACGGATTTTAGAGCAAAAACGCTAAAATTGACATTATTTAAAGTTGTCGAAAATGGTCTCAAAAATAGTCAAATCTACTTGAAATTTTTCGTAGATTACGAATCTGAAATAAAAATATGGTTCTCATTTGAAATAACGAAGTTAGGTTGTGTCTGGGACACCCTGTATATCCAGGCGGATTTTAAACTACACCATCAAATTCTTTGATTTAAATTAAGGGGGGTTTACATTTAACTTTTTTCGTAAACCCTTTTTAACGCTCTCCCAGACGCTTGCCATGTGTTTCCGGACACCCTGTATACATTGTATCGATTAGGAAGCCATATAAAGAAATGAGAAAGTTTCCGCTTTTTTTCTGGTTTTTTGCGTCTCCTGAAAAATCGTGTTTTCTGACCTATCGGAACGAATATTTCAGGATGTACTGCACTTATCGGACTTATTCGTTTTTCAGGCAGAATAGCCTAATCTAAAATTCTCTCCAAGCAAAAAAATCCATCAATTTTTTTTAATATAAATTTTTAAAGTTGAAAAAAAAAAATTTCTCAATCATAAGTAGATTTTTTTCAAAATTATTTTAGATAGGATTGCATATAACACTTTGTAGAATAAGATATAAAAGATTCAATGCGATCGATAAGAAATAACCGAAAGCGTCCACTTTTACTAAGTAAAAATAAGCTTGGGAACTCCCCTTAAGTAAAGATTGGAGAAATATTTAAGTAGATAGTCGGAGTTGAGAAGTGTTGAATTCACAAAACGTATTTCCATATACCATTGTGCCCCTTCCTCCTATTATGCAAAATTTCAAAAAGAAAAATCGAATTATTAAAACTCCCAGTTCTGCGGTGGAAAAAAAATTCTAAATGACTCGAACACGCTTTTGATAAAAAAATTCAGACCCCTTCTTTGAATAATCACAATCCTTTTGAACTGTTTAATTTTCTAAATTACACGTTTCACGTTCTAGTCATCGGTTTTCAAAGTCACGGTCGAATAAATTTGATTCAAGCGTGTATATTGCAATATTTGCATTCTACGATTTTCATACCGTCTAAATAAAGAAAAGAAAATATCAAACTTCTATTTTCATCTTTTAGCATTAATTTTCAATTGAATACTAGACTCCTTTAAAAATTCTTATTATTCCACCCACTCAGAAACGTTTTTATAAAACTAAAAAAGAAAACAAACTTCTAGTACCTACCTACTTTAATGAATGCAATTTCTATTTTTAATGTACCCACTGAAATTTAATTTATTTTCTAATTAATTAAAATTAATAAAAAGCCTCTTTTTTTATTAATAAAAAGGCCTGTTTTTTGTTTAAAAAAATGCCGAGTTGGGCGTGTTGATATTCATGAATATGAACATTTCGCAGAGACTTTGTGTAATTTTGTCATTTAAAAAAAGAAGAAGAAAAGAAAAGAAAAAAGAAGAAGAAGAAGAAAGAAAAGAAAATTTTAATTTTTATTGCGTGTCTTTTCCGCAAAGGGGGTGATATTACTAAGTATCATATAATTAACCAATAAGGAAGAAATGACCGTGATAGCGGTTATCTCACGACGCGTTTCGGTTTAAAAAGCCTCGTCTGGTGAGCTATTCTCTCTATTACAATCATCTTTTCACTCCGAAAGATTTGATTGATACCTGAAGCTCACCGCCACTGTTCTTCAAGAGGGAATAGCTCACCTGACGAGGCTTTTTAAGCCGAAACGTGAGATACCCGTATCACTGTCATTTCTTCCTCCATTATTGGTTAATTAAGTATAAAAAAAAAATAAAAAAAAAAAGTAGCTTACGAATATTTGGATATCTGTGCGTGATGCTTTGGAAATTGGTGAAGTTGACTGTGGATGAGTTCTTGAGGCAGAGCCAGTAAAGGAAAATGCCTTTTTAAAGGAATACTTCCGATTATTATGGGTAATTTGAGAATCAAAGGGTTTTTAACTCCAGAAAGAAACATCATCACCTAAAATCAAATTTTTTTTTGCTGTTATTTTTTGAATTGATAAACTCACGTCTATTCTGTAATGGATGGAGATGATTTTGCAAGAATCGGCGGCGAAGCTGCTTGGAGGAAGAGAGGAAGCCGGATTCCGGCAGCGCCCCAGGACAGGGACGTCCCAGGCTTCACCTCGCCACGGCCAACTTCCAGAACTTTCCTTTCGTCTTCGTGTTTCCTTAGCCCCTGCGGCGAGATATATCCGACCGTCTGAAAATACCGGATGTTTGATTTATTTCAAAAACTAATCCGAAACTATTAACCAAAATTTTAAATTAATTCATCTAATGAAAATCGCTTTTTGTTCTCGATTAGTTGAGTTGGTACATGTGAGTTTACGATACCAGAACAACGCGCATGCGCGAAATTTCATGTATTTTAGTTCCCGCATTTTTTCAAAAATTCATCTTTGAGATTTGCCTGAATTACTAGTTTGATAACACGAGGGGGTCAATGTTTTTTCCTCTCCGAAGGAGAGCTTGTTATGAGGGGGTTAATTTTTTTCCTCTTGCAAGAAAAGCTCGTTTGGGGAGGAAAAAAGCAAACGAGCTCTCCTTACGAGAGGAAAAAATAAAGCCCCTCCTGTTATAAACGACCTCTATTCGAGAGGAAAAAAAAAGCTTTCTCGTGGTATTAAACTGGTTTGCATTTAGGCAATGCCAAAGATGAATTTTTGAAAAAACGCGGGAACTAAAATACACGAAAGCTCGCGCATGCGCGTTGTTTTGGTATCGTAAACTCCCATGTACCGTCCACCCGGAAATGAGTGATCGTTGCTTTGTTACCGCCTGTTTTTCGTAAAACTCCTAGTCCCCAATTTTCTTCCGATTTTCCCACTTTTTAGGCCAAAAATTTCGGTCTAGAGTGAAGATACAGCCCCACCGGCGACTTTCAGTTTGTCCCCTTACTAGCAAACCCTCACCTCCGCTGGCTTTATATATCTGGCGGTGAAACTTATAAAGAAATTTCGTTTTATAAGATGGAAAAGTTGACAAATGAATATTGATTAGGTCGACATATTATGTTACGTCAAGTTATTTTGACATGACAGCTTGTTTACAACGAAAAGGCCCTTCAAATACGAATTTTGAATGTAAAACAGAACCACATCTTATTTTCAATTATAATGGATCATGTGAGTTTTCTACTCTACAACTCTAATTGTACTAAAATAGCTTCGTTGCAACAGCAGTTTGAAACTCCTGAAACATAAGCAGAAGGATTTGCACGTCATATTTGACGTAAGATGACTTCAGATTTGACGGACAAATTGAACGACGTTCTTCTGCGCATGCGAGTTTCAAACCAGTTTCCTAAGGTTGGAACAAAGCTTATACATCAAAGATAGCTGAAGGAAACCGCTTTTCCTCCTACCTTCCCGCATTCTCGGACAAACGCCGTGCAGTTAGGTTCACAGAAAAATTTGAGAGAGCAATGAACGGAAAATTATTCTCCTAATGAAACTTATCAACTTCGAAAAAATTGTGGAGATACGTATGTCTGTTTGAAATTTTTAAAAATTGCTGCGGCCGGACCCGTTGCTGGTCCGATTTTCACCAAATCACCAATTACTCCTTTGTTTTACGAATTTCTGGTGAAAAAAAAATCATTTTTTTTACATTAATTATCATTTTATTAGAGAGAAATTTTATAGTTCCATTTTACGAGAGAGACCTGCCTTAGGCAAAAATCCCATTTTTTCTACCATGATGCTTAAAAAAGTTTTCGAAAAAGAAAAAACAAGTTTTTGAAAGGAAAAAACAGTAATTTAATAAAGAAAGTAGAAAAAAACCTCCTTAAACTTGAAAACTTCAATAACCTAGTTATACTTCCCCATCCTTGAACTTCCTCCTTTATTTTTGAATGTAAACAGAGTGTAAAAGCTCTCCCTTATACTCCCCTCCCCCTCATTTATACACCTCCCTCCTTTATACTGCTCCCTCCGTTATACTTTCACTCTTTATTATACCTCCGCCTCCTATATTAATACTTCTCTTTAAGGAGGTTTTTTATAATGAGGGGGAGGTATAATAAAGAGTGTAAAAGCTCTCCCTTATACTCCCCCCCCTCATTTATACTCCTCCCTCCTTTATACTGCTCTCTCCGTTATACTTCCACTCTTTATTATACCTCCCCCTCCTATATTAATACTTCTCTTTAAGGAGGTTTTTTATATATGAGGGGGAGGTGTAATAAAGAGTGTAAAAGCTCTCCCTTATACTCCCCCCCCCTCATTTATACACCTCCCTCCTTTATACTGCTCCCTCCGTTATACTTCCACTCTTTATTATACCTCCCCCTCCTATATTATAACTTCCCTTTAAGGAGGTTTTTTATATGCGAGGGGAGGTATAATAAAGAGTTTAAAAGCTCTCCCTTATACTCCCCCCCCCCCTCATTTATACTCCTCCCTTCTTTATACTGCTCTCTCCGTTATACTTCCACTCTTTATTATACCTCCCCCTCCTATATTATTACTTCTCTTTAAGGAGGTTTTTTATGTACACATCTTTTCCTTTAAGGGAGGAAAATTAGAGTACCCAGGTAAAAAACTGGAAAAACTGAAAATGGGTCAAACGTTTATATGAGTACAATACTAAAAACTAGACGTAAACTTCATTGACAGGATTCAAGTTTAAATTGAGACTGAACTTTTTTATTTTTTCAATAAAATAAATTAAAAGTTTTTTTCCTTCAACTTTATTCCTGACCCTTTTAAGATTTTTTTTCAACTTCTTTTAAGATGTGACGTGAATAATCAAATCAGATTCCCTGAGCTTGGAAATAAAATGAAAATCAAGTCAATTTTAGTCAATTTTACTCGTTTTATAGTAAAATGAAGATAAAATTGAAATAGTCATTTTTTTTTCCGACGTTTATATTTCGAAAAGGAGAATCCTTTATGCAAACAAGCGCGATTGGGAAAAACTACGGGATTAGCTTTGTGTCTAGCGAGGAGACAAAGGGAAAAAAAAATTCAAAAACCTGGATGATGACGGCTTTGAGATTTGTGATAGTCGTGTTGCTCATGTTGTGGATTTCGACCAATAGTGGAGCGATTTCACCGGGAGCGAATCCTCGACGTTTTAGCTCAGCCGAGGCGACGATCGTTCCCCGAGGGCAACAAAATAAACAAGAATTCGTCGTTTTCTGCTCCTCGCATCCACTCTGTAAATATGAAATTTCTTTTTAATATGGTGATAAATGAACTTATTGAGGGGGAAATTTTAGTTTTTCCTATCGAAAAAGTTTCCATATAAATAGTTCATTTTTCTAATCTTCTACCCACTTTGAAATATTTTACTTCATAAATCATTTTTATTTTAATAATGGATTGAGATTTTCAACTAGAGTGGATCAGCAACTTTTCATTTTGTATATTTTGGTTTTGGTATACAGGGTGTCCCAGAGCGACATCTACATTGTTATTTTAAATAGTAATCCTATGTTTTTTTGCTTTTAACCAATTCTACGCTCAATTTTAAGCTAATTTTGCTTGGGTTATTTTTTCGATTGGAGCACTGCTTTTTTATATGAATTTAGTTCTATCTAGATAGTCTACCCTGTATACTTGCTTAAAAAAATTAATCAAATTTCCCGATTTTTTAATCTTCAAGATTAAGGTAGAAAAAGGTTCGTTTGAAGCTTTTTCATTAAAACAAAAATCTGATTGGATGGATCCCGCTGGGACTTACAACAATTTTTTTATCTACTATATCGATCGGATTTTTACAAAAACTTCCTTTCGTACTTATCATATTTGAGCTTATTTTTTCCCCCTTAGTTGGCAAAAATGCTGAAAATTCAAGGTTTTATTGTTACTTGTGAGTTTACGATACCACAACGACGCGCAGGCGCGAGCCAACTGGGCAACGCGCATGCGTGTATTTTTAATTCCAGCGTTTTTTCAAGGGCAAAAAATTCCGAAAGTTTTTTTTTCAACGGTTTTATGTGCTTTTTGGATCGCTGAATCCGAATTTAAAGTGAGATAACTTCAGGAAATGCAAAACCTCTAGAAAATTTCGGACATTTTCCAGTTTTTTGCATATAACTCTTAAACAATGCATTTTAGCGAAAGAGCTTTAGTACAAAATTAGAGTACACAAAATTTCATACAAGATTGTACTATTACTTTTTTAATATCAGAAATGGGACGATCGCAAGATGCTCTAAACATTAGTCACATCTTCCCCTCCATTCGTACATCCCCCTCCTTGTACTTCCCCCTCCTTGAATTTTCCTCTATTATATTATAAATAAAAATTGTAGGAAATTTAATTCTCTATAAAGTAGGTACTTAATTATTTTTTTCTAGGATGCACCATTTTCGGAAAATAATTTTTTTAAAAAATAAATTTATCTTGAAAACAGTGCGTCCTAAAGAAAAAATGAATAGAATAAAATGAAAGAGAATTAAATTCCCAACAGATTTTATTTAGTGCATTTTTTCAATATCTGTAACGGTTTACGATTTACAAGCCTTTAAAAATTAACCTTCATAATGGTTATGCTTCAATAACCTTCTTACACGGAGAAGGTCAACTTTTGATGGACTTTAACGCCTAAAGTGTTTAAAATTTTGAAAAAATGAACTACTACGTGTACAAAATGAAACTCGGCTAAAATCTTCAAAATTCAAATTTTCCCTGTGGCTGAGTTTCATTTTGTACACCTAATACTTCCCCTCCTTAAACCTCCCCTCCGTTATACTTCCCCCTCCTTGAATTTTCCCTTCTTTTTACATACTTGCACCCCCTCCTTTATACTTCCCCCTCCTAGATTGTTCCTTTTCTCTAAGGAATTTTTCGTTGTTCAAACAACTATTTTTTTGGATGCTTTGGTAAACATTGTGCGTTTCTGTAATTTAAGTATAATCCAGGAACGCTATAGCAAATAGTTTGTCACACAATATCGTTACGATTTGTGTTCCAAGTTTGTACATTTGGCGTTCGATTTACATGATGAAATGACGAAGTAATCCATTTTCTGAAGTAATTACTAACAACTCACTTCTGCTTTCGCTTCATTATTAATATCGGCGACGTTTGTCACGCTGAAATAAACCCTTTTCGTATCTTTATTTTCCATCTAAGAAGCGTCGATTCGCAATAATAACGAACGTATCCGTATCGCCCGTTGAACGAGGCCGGCAGCTGCGTCGGAAGTGTGAATTGAAAAGGAAATACGTGCGACCCTTCCCACAGTTGTTCTCTGTAACCTTCAAAAAAATATATTTAATAAAAAGTATATGAAAATCAATACTCACTGCTGTATTTATGGCCATATAAGTATTCGTTGTGGAAGAAATATTTTTCCTGAGAGCAGAATTTCGATTTGGAAGATTGTTTTGAGAGCTTTCGTGTCTTCTGAGGAGTCGGGGGATGTTTTTTTTCTTTTTCGCTCTGCACCCACCCTTGAGCAGCCTCCGATTTTCCTTTATCATTTGAGACAGGAGTTCTTAAAAGAAAATTTAATCACATTTAGGTTTTTAACTTCCTTAAAGAAGTTATTGTGATACCCTCGACGTCGGGTTTTTGGGGAAGGGTCTTCCAGACCCCGGAGGGTCAAATCGAATATTGATCTTTACCGACCTCAACTTTGTCTGTGGTTCCGGCCGGCCGTAGCATTTTTTTCCGGAACACTTTACGGCCACAGTTTTCATCCGATTTTCACCAAATTTTCACACAAATTTCTTTAGCCGTTGAAAAAGAATGTAACGAGGGCGATTTTTGAATTTCGAAAAAATGGCGGAGATATGTCTGTTTGAAATTTTAAAAAACTCGCTGCGGCCGAACCGTTAATCCGATTTTCACCAAATTTTCTTCAATTACTCCTTATTTTCTAAGAATTTTTGGTGTAAAAAATTGCCACTTTTTAATTATTAATTTTTTTTTTAGTAGGGAGAAATTTTACTTCTACCCTTTACGAGAGGAACATCCGTAGGCCAAAGAGCCCTTTATTTCTACCTTGACGAAAATTTTTCGAAAAAAAGAAAAAAAATCCGGAAAATTTTTCGGAAAAAAAAACTCGGAAAATTTTTGGGAAAAAAAAAAAACTCGGACAATTTTTCAAAAATAAACTTATAAAATTTTTCGAAAAAACAAACTTGGAATATTCTCCTTTATACTTTCCCTCCCTTATACATCCCCTTCCGTTATACTTTCATTCGCTTATACTTCCCTCTCCGTTATACTTCACCCTCTGTTATACTGTCACTCACTTAAACTTCCCCCTCCCATATACTTCCCCTCACTTATACTTCCCCCTCCCAAATATTTCCCACTCCGTTATACTTCCCCTCCCATAACTTCTCCCTTCGTTTTACTTCCCCTCCGTTATACTTCCCCCTCCTACATACCGGAAACACATGGCAAGCGTCTGGGAGAGCGTTAAAAAGTGGTTTTACGAAAAAAAGTTAAAAGTAAACCCCCCTTAATTTAAATCAAAGAATTTAATGGTGTAGTTTAAAATCCGCCTGGATATACAGGGTGTCCCAGACACAACCTAACTTCGTTATTTCAAATGAGAACCCCTATTTTTTATTTCAGATTCGTAATCTACGCAAAATTTCAAGTAGATTTGAGTACTCATATGACGATTTTAGACAACTTTTAAAAAATGTCAAAATTTAGCGTTTTTTGCGCTAAAATCCGTTAAAATTGACCTAGGAGACTCGTTTTTTTTTAATTCCACTTATTTTTTCCCGAAGAATCCAACTGTCACAAATTTGAGCATCTTCGCATTCTGCATCACGAGATTTCGTCGCTAATGGCCGTTTTTCAAGTTTAACTCCAAATTCCATACTTCAAAATGGAAATTAGCGATTTGTTGACGGAATTTTAATTTTTGATGCATAACACAAAAGACGCTGTAGCTCTTTCAAAATTTGTGGTCCGAAAGAAAAATTCCTTTCAACAAGTGCTAATTTTCATTTCTGAACTAAAAATTTGGGTTCTAACTTGAAAAAAGGCCATTAGCGACGAAATCTCGTGATGCAGAATGCGAAGATGCTCAAATATTTGAGACAGTTGGATTCTTCGGGAAAAAATAAGTGGAATTAAAAAAAAACGAGTCTCCTAGGTCAATTTTAACGGATTTTAGCGCAAAAAACGCTAAATTTTGACATTTTTTAAAAGTTGTCCAAAATTGTCATATGAGTAGGTACTCAAATCTACTTGAAATTTTGCGTAGATTACGAATCTGAAATAAAAAATTGGGGTTCTCATATAAATAACGAAGTTAGGTTGTGTCTGGGACACCCTGTATATCCAGGCGGATTTTAAACTACACCATCAAATTCTTTGATTTAATTTAAGGGGGGTTTACATTTAACTTTTTTTCGTAAAACCACTTTTTAACGCTCTCCAAGACGCTTGCCATGTGTTTCCGGACACCCTGTATAGATTCTACTCTTTAAGGAAGTTTTCGTTGGAAGCTCTTCAAACCAGTACTTTTTTTCAACTTACATTTTATTCGTCGTGTTTTTCTTTTGTTTCTTTGGTCCTTCTTTTTCGCTGAAATCGTCCGGAACGCTGACACAAGCTTCGCCGATAAATTTTACTGTCACAGCTATAAATTATTATTGACAAAATTAATATTTAATAAGATCATTAGCAAGTCAATATTCATGCAAAACAGCGTCTAAGGTATTGAAGGATCACGTCGCCGGGATTATTCTGAAGCGCATTTAATCCTCGAATCCTGTGGTGGAAAACATATGTTCGATATTTTACCCTGTACTGCTAAGCTGGTGTCTAATTTAACGATAACGTTCCCTTTGATGTCGTCACCGGAGAAGTAAACACGATCTGGCTCCTCCAGGATCAGTTCCAATTTGTACATTGTCCATTAACTGTAAAAATAAAGGGAAAAAAGTATACAAAAAGTTCGTTGAACTTTTATTAAAAGACCAAAAAAAAATCCAAAAATACGGCGCTCAAGGATACCATAATGAAAGACACACGTGCTTGGATGGTCCTTCACTTAAATGGCTCTCTTGTCCTAATTCCACATTTTTTACTTATATTTTCAGGGGAGACAAAAATAAGGTCGTTGAATGTTAAAAGGTTATTTTGCGTGACGCCATCTCAAATCACGAAATCTTGAACGCTATAATTTAACTCTTTTTCTTAATTGTACAAAAATTATCCAACTTTTTGTTTGGGTAAGTTTTATATTCACCTAGTCTAGTGTTTCTCAACCTTTTTGAAGCCTGCGCCTCTTTAAGAGGAGGAAAATACTTAACGCCCCTTCCCTACTTAGGAAAAAATAAATAAAAAGGAAAAGGAACTATAATAAAATTTAAAAAAAGGAAGTTTACAGAAAAAGTAATGTGAAGTTGGAAATATGTAAGTATTCTATTGAAACCAATATAAAAACTAGGTACTACACTACTTAATGCGATGGTTGAAATTGAAGTTTTTTTTAAAATGTTAAAATACTGAGGGAGGTAGCCCTACGAAGAGCCTGTAGTCAAGCATTTCTTCCGAAATTGTAAGGATTTCAGACAATTGCGCTTGTAATCGCAAGTTTCTTAATTACGATTACAATCGTATTCGTATTTTTTTCTGCGATTACAATCGTAATTGTATTTTTTTTCTGCGATTACTATGGGGGCACACAACTCATCCGAAAGTATTCTCATCCGAATGTCTACTCGTCCGAAAACTAACGTACAAAAATTGCTGCGTCGTAGAAATGCGGCAGCGTTCGACCCCCGCAAGTCACGGTCGGTTTGTTTGTTTATTTTTGCGAGGATCAGCTAAAAATACAATTACGATTGTAATCGCAGAAAAAAAAATACGATTACGATTTTAATCGTTAAAAAAATGCGATTACAATCGTAATCGCAGAAAAAAATACGAATACTATTGTAATCGTAATCTTAATCGTAATTAAGAAACTTGCGATTACAATCGTAATCGTAATCGCAGTTACGATTACGCCCAACACTGATTTCAGAGTAATCGATAACATATTATCATCTAACTCATCAGTAATCACTGATTAATATTACCTGTAAACTAGCATTTTGCTACGTCGCCAAGGGGAGCTTGAAAACGGGAGCACGGGCGCTTCATATCTCATCAATTTTCTTTTGTCATACTAAACCCGCAAGACATGACGGTCATGTTGGTTTAGTATCTCAAAAGCCTCGATTTTCATATCCTGATTTTATTATAGGTAGGCCTTTTTTTGTAACAAATTTTTTATCGCATTAATAAAATTAAATTAAAAAAAAGGACTCACGCAAACTATGGCAGGCCGCTTAGCCATTGCCCCCCTATCACCCAAATTTTGCTTAACATCCCCAGTAACTCCCCAGCGCGGTACCGCCCCCGTTGAGAATCACTGATCTAGTCAATATCGTGATTAATAATTATTGTTAACAAAAATTTAATTGCGCTAATCAAAAGGGTGTGGCTAATTAATATTTTTTTTATAATTAAACGTCACGCAGGTCTTCGTTTTAATTTAATGAAATTGGAAGCTCTTTTTTTTTTCTTAAAAAAAACCTTTTTGCATCAACAATTCTTTAATTTTCTCTTTTCGGCGAATCTGTTTAATTTAGAGGGCATTGGCCTTCATAAAAAGAAAAAACATTATATTACCCTACAAGAATTAAGACATCGCTGTCAAAAAGAATAAATTACTTACCGTCGTCAGTTAGCTATAAATAATTAATTCCACGAAATCGATAAAAAAAAGTAAATACTTAGAAGTGATGTGTTGAGCAAAAAGCCAGCCAATATCGGTTTAGACCGGTTTTTATTCCGCATGCACCACTTTTCCGTATGAATAAAGCGGAACTTTATTTTTTATTATTTTTTAAGATTTAAAGATTTTTAAAGTAGAAAAATTGCGGCTGTGAAGAGTTAAGAAAAAAGTGACGGACGGCCGGCCGTTTTAACTAACTGATGGTCGGCCTCAATAATTACAGTATGATTAATTACAGTATTAAAAAGTTCTGAATGACCCCCCCCCCCCTTAAAAATATAAAAAAATTATATCATAGTAAAAAAAAAAAAAAAAAAAAAAAAAAAAAAAAAAAAAAAAAAAAAAAAAAAAAAAAAAAAAAAAAGGCTTCCATATCTTTTTCGAATCACTCCTAGGGCTTTCTTTGCGAATTCCTTTTCCATTTCATCAATTAAAAATTATATTATTTATTTAAATTATTTTAAACGGAATTTTTCAATAATTAGCACATTCTAATCTGAGTCAATGATCAAAGTCAATAATTCAGCCCTTTAACAGCCCCTATGCGGGCCCTTATCTCCCCCCTCAAAAAAAGTTAAAAGCGGTTAAAAAAATAGGGAAAAATTTGACTCCAGAAAACCTTGACTTTTTTATGTTTTCGTTTGTTTTTGTTTTTTCAGTACTCCCTTTAGAAAAAAAAGAGCGTTTGTACTATTTTAAATACTTTTTATGATAAAATCGGTCTTGTCACGAAACACTGTATAAATAGCATGTCCACAAAAATTCAACATCAAAAACAGAATATCCCAACTGTATTTTTTATTACACAAACAGTCAATTTTTAAATTACTACAAAGCCTTGAACCTTTATAAATTTAGTTCTCTGTAAATCAATTTATTGGCCACTTTTAAATCGATATTGAAAATAAGGAAGAAGAAAAAATTTAGGCCCCTAGTCGATTTGGAACCTACGACCTTTGTGTTTCTAGCCCGATACTCTACCAACTAACCTAAAAAACTTGGTGAAAAGGTATATTTCAAAGAAAAGAAATTAAGTTTCCATAGCTCAGTTGGTAGAGTATTGGACAAGATATCTAAAGATCCGAGGTTCGAA
Source organism: Orius insidiosus (assembly GCA_014119065.1). Lineage (NCBI taxonomy): Eukaryota > Metazoa > Arthropoda > Insecta > Hemiptera > Anthocoridae > Orius > Orius insidiosus. Next base: position 143,945 of record JACGAQ010000310.1, on the reverse strand, counting down.
TCCCACTTGGGGCCAAACTTTTTCCTCCTCTTTTCTTCGTTTTTCTAATTTTCTAATTCCAACCTCTTACCAATTAATTAATTAAAAATAAAACATTAGTTTTTAAATTATTGCAGTTTGTTTAATTAATTATTAAATTAATTATTTATTCATTAAAGACATAACACGACCGTGGGCGAAGGTGGTTTATTCTAAAAACTAGGTTAAAAGTTGGCCATACTCGCGTGAGGATGAGAGTTTTCTATTAACATGGGAAAACGTTATATTTTATCGTTGACGCTATCTCATTGCTTTGAAATTTTATTTCGACAAAAATCTAATCTAAAAAAACAGTTTATCCGAATATGGGCGTTTCCAATAATTGAACAGATATTTTTTCCCCTTGTGATTTCAATCCAGGAAGACAGGTTGACACTGAGGTAGACTGGAATCAACCCCAATGCCACCACCAACTAAACTACCTAATTATTCTCTCAGTCAGATTTATAGCCACATTATTTTTCCCATATTTGTTTATTACCTACTGAAAGTCACAAACAAATAAAATACGTTGTTTTTGAAAAGAAAACTATTTAAATAATGCAGGAAGGATTCCTTTCGGTCGATTTTGCCAGAAGCGTATTTTTTTCGAGGCAAACTGAGAGAAGGGTCGTTTTTTGACCCCGACCTCTCTGAAAATACTTAGGTATATCTATGTTAAATCTATCACGGAAAGTGTGTTTTTCTTTATTTAGATATAAAAACTAAAAAGGAATTGATAAAATATCAAATCAATCATTTTTTAAATTTTTTGATAATGGCAAAGCAGATTGAATAGCAAATATTAATCAAAGTATTCTAAGTATTATTATTAATATTAATCTATTTCCAGCATCACAATGGCTTCATGGAAGCAGTATCCCGTAAAGAGGGAGACCTATGTTAACCAATTTAAATCTATCTTAATTTATGGTGTTTTTGGGACATTTTAAGTTTCTACATAGAAAAAATTGATTGAACGGATACTATTTTTATTTTAGAGGTATTTCTGAGACACTTTTCTAAGTTTTCGGGATTACGCTGTCTACAGGGTGGAAACTTACAAGTGTCCCCTGAGGTTAACTCGAAAACGAATCAAGATAGAGAAAAAAGTTAAATTGTAACTCTCCATCATTTTGGGTCTAATTTCTGATTTTTTTGTTTTTGGCAGCTCAAAAAATTTAGTTTTGCTATCCGCTTTGACGTCTCCGGAGACAAAAAAGTTAAATTACAACCGCCCTTAATTTCAAGCGGAGATTACGAAAACGGTTTTTCTTATGCGCAGTACGTACAAAACTAACTTTTCTTTTTAAAACTGCCATAACTTCCTTAACTTAAGTGGGAACCCCTATTTTTGATTACAGATTCAAATTGTACGGACAATTTCACGTAGAATACACTCCTTTCATGTTTTTTTCGAAGCTTTTTTCCATCCAAAATAAATAAATAAACTCGACATGAGATCCTCCATTTTTTAAACTGTAACTTTTAAAAGTACTAGTCTGGAGCTGGCCCCGACGGGAACTTCCTTAAAGAGAAGTATCTATATAGGAGGGGGAAGTATATGGGAGGAGAAGTATAACGGAGTGGGAAGTATGTGGGAGGGGAAGTATAACGGAGTAGGAACTATAATATGGGAGAGGAAGTATAACGGAGGGGGAAGTATAACGGAGGGGGAAGTATAACGGAGGGGAAAGTATAAGGAAGGGGAAAGTATAACAGAGGGTGAAGTATAATGGAGGGGGAAGTATAAGGGAACGAAAGTATAAAGGAAGGGGATGTAGTAGGGAGGGAAAGTATAAAGGAGAATTTTCCAAGTTAGTTTTTTCGAAAAATTTTTCGGGTTTTTTTCTTTTTCTTTTTTCTTTTTTCTTTTTTATTTTTTTTTGAAAAATTTATAAGTTCTTTTTTTCGAAAAATTTTCTAAGTGTCGAGGTAGAAATAATGGGCTCTTTGGCCTAGGGATGTGCCTCTCGTAAAGGGTAGAAGTACAAATTTCTCCCTACTAATAAAATAGTAATTAAAAAGTGGCAATTTTTTTGCACCAAAATTCTTAAAAATAAGGAGTAATTGGTAAAAATTTGGTGAAAATCAGATTAACGGTTCGGCCGCAGCGAATTTTTTAAAATTTCAAACAGACATATCTCCGCCATTTTTTCGAAATTCAAAAATCCCCCTCGTTAAATTCTTCTTCACCGGCTAAAGAAATTTTGGTGAAAATTTGGTGAAAATCGGATGAAAATTGTGGCGTAAAGTGTTCCGGAAAAAAATGCTACGGACGGCCGGACGGCCGGCCGGCACCACAGACAAAGTTGAGATCGGTAAAGATCAATATTCGATTTGACCCTCCGGGGTCTGGAAGACCCTTCCCCAAAAACCCGACGTCGAGGGTATCGCAATAACTTCTTTAAGGAAGTTAAAAGTAAGGTGATTGTAATGATTGGTCTCCCGGGCCCCTCTGGGTCTCTCAGACCCCGTAGGGTCAAAAAGACCCATCGTTTTTCAGTTTGAAAATTTTGGGGTTCCATTTAAGTTAAGGAAGTTATGGTCGTTTTAAAGAGAAATTTGCGTTTTAGACGTTCTGAGCATGCGCAGATAATTTATTCGTAATCTACTCTCAAAATTAAGGGGGTTGTAATTTAACTTTTTTGTCTCCGGAGACGTCTGTGCGAGGTAAATTAACTTTTGCAAAAATTCAGAAATTAGACCCAAAATTAAGGGGGGTTGTAATTTAACTTTTTTGTTTGTAATTTAACTATTTTGATTCGTTTTCGAGTTAACCTAGGGGGGACACTAGAAAGTTTCCACCCTGTATAAATTCAAAAATTAAATTATTGATAAAATGTCACTGTCATGTTTTAATAAAAAGATCTTTCAGTGCTCGTAACTCCGAGACCGTTCAATTTAGAGAGATTACGTGTAATACATTTTTTGTTGGAAATTTAATTCAAATTGATTTTATACTTAACATTTTTGGCGCCAAAACTCATAGTTTTTGAGATATTTGATAATGAAATTCTATTTTTGGCACCATTTTCCCCACTGGATCTTCAAACACTATGGAGCGGGAATCGAACCCACGAACTTGGTAGGCAATTAAGGAATTACCGCTGCCTTAAAAATAATTTGGCTCAAATTTTCCATTTCAAAATTTATGATAGTAGTCAGAATTAGGAAAAATTAGTCAAATTAATTAAGTTAATCAAATTAATTAATTATTCAAATAAGTTAGATAAATTTTTTTTTATTTTTTTATTTTTTATGGCAGCGCTGAAGTACGATATTAATCTCCAATTATCCAATTATCCGAATATTGAATGAGAAGTCAGGCAATATTTGACCTCTAAAAATTATTATTCTACACTTGAGATATTTCGCATGCAATTATCGATTTAGTCGACCCTTTGTCTCTCCGAACGATTTGACGGATGCTCGTGGGCGTCATAAAGGGCCGGCTTTGCAGCTCGTTTTTAATGCGACTTCAACGCTAATATGCAAATTGAAAACATCGATTAAACCTCAGAATTTCCTACACAGGTCACGGCTCTTTCTTTTTACTTACGAATGCTGTTAACTTGCGTAATTTTAGCAAGGCCATCGGATAATCCAGTCAATTTTCCCTTAATAAGCCCCCACTTTCCCGATATTTGTACTTTAACGTAAATAATTTTATTGACGAAAATAAAGGAAGTCTGTTCACTAATAACTTGTCAAATTCCTACGATTATAAATAGCATTAAATTAAATTTAATTTTAGTTTAAATCAAATTTGAAAAAGCTTTTGTCTAAAATTGCATTTTCAAAGCTTACTCGTTTTAATAAATATTCATTTTGATTAAAACTCAAAGCAACGTCATTAATTATAAACACTTCTACCTTCCTCATTGCGGTGGCTAATGCAAAAAATAAGAACAAACTTCCTCAAAAAATAACAATGAAATTTTTAAAGGAAATATTCTTTTGGACCATATTTTGAAAGAGCTACAGCCTCTTGTAGTTCTGCATCAAAAAGAAAAATTGTTAAAAAATCGCATTATTCAAAGAAATTTGGGTTCTAACTTGAAAAAGGCCGTTAGCGACTTCTTGTGATGCAGAATGCGGAGATGCTTGAATTTGTGGTAGTTGAGTATGAAGAAGCGGACGGAGATTTTGACGGATTAGCGCGAAAAGCGCGAAGATTGAATTTTTTAAAGTTGATAAAAATGGACATATGAATAGTCAAATCAACTTGAAATTTGCGTAGATTAAGAATCTGAAATAAAAGAAAAATGACATTTTTGGGGTCTTTTAGACACCAGAAAAATGACGTTTTTGGGGTCTTTTAGACACCAGAGAAACGACGTTTTTGGGGTCTTTTAGACACCAGAAAAGACGTTTTTGGGGTCTTTTAGACACCAGAGAAATGACGTTTTTGGGGTCTTTTAGACACCAGAAAAATGACGTTTTTGGGTCTTTTAGACACCAGAAAATGACGTTTTGGGGTCTTTTAGACACCAGAAAAATGATTTTTAGGGGTCTTTTAGACACCAGAAAATTGACGTTTTAGGGGTCTTTTAGACACCAGAAAATTGACGTTTTAGGGGTCTTTTAGACACCAGAAAAATTACGTTTTTGGGGTCATTCAGACACCAAAAAAAAAAAAAAACCCTTGAATTTGTGATAGTTAGAATCTCCGGACAAAATGAAATGGAAAAATTAGTCTCTTATGTCGATTTACGGACTTCAGTGCGAAAAACGATAAAATTCGACATTTTATAAGTTGTCAAAAATGTTCATATAAATAGTCAAATCAACTTGAAATTTTGCGTAGTTTACGAATCTGAAAAAAAAATTAGGAGTTCTCATTTGATTAACGAAGTTAGCTTCTGTTGGGGGCACCCTGTATATCCAAACGCATTTTAAACTACACCATCAAATTCTTTGAGTTAAATTAAGGGGGTTTTACATTTAACTTTTTATCATAAAAACTTTTTAACGCTCTCCCAAACTGGCATTTTCGCCAAATTTGAAAAAAAAAAATTCTTGAAATTTTGAACAAAGAAAGGAGATTCTGTGAGAATTTGGAGGATTGGATAAAAATTGCAGCCGTAAAGTTTTCCGGAAAACTGGCGACGGACGGCGGCAAACAGACAACCTTATCAGTTTCCTCCACAGCGTCAGATAGACTTTTTCCTGAGACCGAGGGTTTCACAATAACTTTTCTTTGAGGAGGGTAATAAGTAAATAGCGCACACTAGGTACTGCAAAAATAATTGTTTTTTCCATTGTGGCAATTTGAAGATTGATTTTTCTAATTGTTTTTTAAAAATTTTATGTTTTGATTATTCCATTAAAAACTACATTTTAGTTAGATTTCTTTTCGTCGAAATCTACCTTTTGCAATGGCTGCAGTATATATGAGGCGCTCCGGGTACGAAGGGCGAACTCCACATCCTAGTCCACAACCCCCACTCCTTTTCCCATTCCAGGGCATGACTTTTCTGTTGAGTTCGCCCTTTACATAAAACTTTAAAATGCGAATATCTCGAAACTACGTTTTGTTGAGTTCGCCCTTCGTATCCGGAGTGCCTCATATTATAAAGATATAAGCGCGATAACAGCCGCAATTTTTATTTGAAGTTACGAGAATTGGTATTTAGTACTTTTTTCTCAATAGCTCTGACCAGTTCGTTAACGGCTGAAATCGGCCGACGGGCTCTGGTACTTTGCTTAAGGCCTAAACTACATAAACCACAATATATTGTACTTTGAGTTCCCAATCACGACTCAACTTCAATATTTTAATACGCGGAAAGCAAAGAAGGGTTGAAGGTAGATTTGAAACAGCTGGATGCAATAGACTTGATTCGCTTGTGACGTCATAATATTTAAATTTGACAGGGAGAAGTTAAAATTGAAAAAATAACATAGTTCAGTCGAACTAAAATTCCAAAAAACATATGATAGGTCAGTCAAAGTATAAAAGTTAGCGGAGAAACAACAAAACGAACGGAAACGAAAACATGCTTTTTGGTATTTCTTTTCACTATTGGTTTATGTTATTCTAAACGAGAAAAGGGATTTAAATTTTACTGGGAATTACTTCAGGCGATTCACGCATTTTCATAGGACGAAAAGAAATAAATCTTTCGTCCGTCCGGCCGTAGCATTTTTTTCCGGAACACTTTACGGCCACAGTTTTCATCCGATTTCACCAAATTTTCACACAAATTCTTTAGCCGGTAAAGAAGAATGTGACCGGGGCGATTTTTGAATTTCAAAAAAATGGCGGAGATATGTCTTTTTGAAATTTTAAAAAATTCGCTGCGGCCGAACCTTTGGTCCGATTTTCACCAAATTTTCACCAATTACTCCTTATATTTTTTAATAATTTCGGTGTAAAAAAAATGCCACTTTTTAATTAGGTATTATTTTTTTTAGCAGGGAGAAATTTCGTGCTTCTACCCATTACGAGAGGCACATCCGTAGACCAAAGAGCCCATTATTTCTACCTTGACACTTCAAAAAATTTTCGAAAAAAAAAGCTTGGAAAATTTTTCAAAATAAAGAAAAAAAAAAACTTCCCGCCTCCGTTATACTTCCCCCTCCTTATACTTCCCCCTCCTTTATACTTCCCTCCCTTATACTTCCCACTCCGTTAAACTTCCCCTCGCTTATACTTCCCTCCATATACTTCCCCCTCCGTTATACTTCCCCTCCCACATACTTCCCCTCCTATTTACTTCCCTTCCCATATACTTCGCTCCGTTATTGTTACTTCTCTTTAAGGCAGTTTTCGTTGGAAGCTCTTCAAACTAGTATTTTTAAAACATAATATTATCTTGTTAAAAAAAAGACTTTAAGTTTAAATAATGTATTGAAACTTTATACATGTTGACTAAAAAGGTGTGAAAATGGGTTGGTAGGGGTAGAAAGGGCGAAGGGAAAAAAAAGTCGGTACGGACCCGGCCGGTATTGCTAACAATCGAATGATTCGAGCGGAAAAAAACGGTACGGGTTCTAATCAATAACAGCGTTTTTTTCTTCTTCATTTCCCATCTCCCTTTTCTCGGAAAATTAATTGACACAAGAATTCATTAAATTTTAAAGCGCCGTCTAACCTATTTGACGTCGTCCCGGTAACCTAATTGCATTAAAGAAAATTATTGTTTTTCCCTTTCCTAGACATAAGAAATTAATCCTAATTTTAATTTCATACTAATTAGAGGTAAAAGCAATTTTTGATTGGATTCAGGAAATCAAGAATCCTTAAAGGTTGAAAAGGTCAAATTTTTCCAATTTCCACGGCTGCACCGGGATTGAGCATGAAAATCCCTTAATCCCTAATGAGAAATCCTTCATTTTGTCACCGTGATTGGGTTGACAGCGTTTGCGCATCTTGAAAATCTCCCACAAATTCCATCGTTTTGTTAAATTAACCCAGTCACCAACTTCTCCTTGCATATAAGGAAAAAAAGACGTTATTATCCATCAACTGCCAGAAATCGTCACTTTTTTCACCTTTAGGCCACTTAGGACTAGTTAAGAGCTAAAAGTGTGTATTCGACTTATAAGTTTGTGGCCTATAAACCGAAAAATAAGCTTTTAGAAATATCAGTACAAAATGAAACTCGGCTAAAATCTACAAAATTCAAATTTACCCTGTGGCTGAGTTTCATTTTGTACACTAATAAATAAAAATTGTAGGAAATTTAATTCTCTATAAATTTGTACTTAACTATTTTTTCCTAGGATGCACCATTTTCGGAAAATAGTTTTTTTTTTAAATAAATTTATCTTGAAAACAGTGCGTCCTAGAGAAAAAATGAAATAAAATAAAAATTAAAGAGAATTAAATTTCCAACAGATTTTATTTAGTGCATTTTTTCAATATCTGTAACGGTTTACGATTTACAAGCCTTTAAAAATTAACCTTCTTAATGGTTATACTTCAATAACCTTCTTACACGGAGAAGGTCAACTTTTGATGGACTTTAACGCCTAAAATGTTTAAAAATTTTAAAAAATGAACTACTAGGTGTACAAAATGAAACTCGGCTAAATTCTACAAAATTCAAATTTACCCTGTGGCTGATTTTCATTTTGTACACCTAATAAATAAAAATTGTAGGAATTTAATTTTCTATAATTATTTTTTTCTAGGATGCACCATTTTCGGAAAATATTTTTTTTTAAAATAAATTTATCTTGAAAACAGTGCATCCTATAGAAAAAATTAATAGAATAAAAATTGAAGAGAATTAAATTTCCAACAGATTTATTTAGTGCATTTTTTCAATATCTGTAACGGTTTACGATTTACAAGCCTTTAAAAATTAACCTTCTTAATGGTTATACTTCAATAACCTTCTTACACGGAAAAGGTCAACTTTTGATGGACTTTAACGCCTAAAATGTTTAAAATTTAAAAAATGAACTACTAGGTGTACAAAATGAAACTCGGCTAAAATCTACAAAATTCAAATTTACCCTGTGGCTGAGTTTCATTTTGTACACCTAATAAATAAAAATTGTAGGAAATTTAATTTTCTATAATTATTTTTTTCTAGGATGCACCATTTTCGGAAAATAATTTTTTTTAAAAATAAATTTATCTTGAAAACAGTGCATCCTATAGAAAAAATTAATAGAATAAAAATTGAAGAGAATTAAATTTCCAACAGATTTTATTTAGTGCATTTTTCAATATCTGTAACGGTTTACGATTTACAAGCCTTTAAAAATTAACCTTCTTAATGGTTATACTTCAATAACCTTCTTACACGGAGAAGGTCAACTTTTGATGGACTTTAACGCCTAAAATGTTTAAAATTTTGAAAAAATGAACTACTAGGTGTACAAAATGAAACTCGGCTAAAATCTACAAAATTCAAATTTACCCTGTGGCTGAGTTTCATTTTGTACACCTAATAGTAGAATCCTCCTTATAATCGTGCAAAAAGTGTAGTTTTCGTCTGCAAGATCTGAATGAATGGGGTAAAATAAAATTTTTAAAAAACCTTCTAGGGCGAAAAAATATAGAAAAACTCAAAAATCGGTAGTCCATAAATCGAGGGTAAAATGTTCATTTCATTATTTACAAAAAAAAAATCTAAGTTCTAAAAAAAAATCTAACTCCTTAATCGCGGTTTTTCTTGGTCAAAAAATGTCTTAAAACCGTCGTTTCAGGGCTGACAACCCAAGGGGGGTCCGAAATCGGGTTATAAGGGTGAGTCTGGACTGATTGGCAATTAATAAAATAACTATGGGTATTCACATCTTTTCAATTACTGAGTAAAACGACGAAAATACGGAGTTAAGGATTAGTTTTTTCTCCTAAAAACTGAGTTCAATTTGAAAAAGGGATTCTGTACGCCAAAAGATGGAAGAAAGCGAGCAAACAATTACATAAAATTGTGGATTCAGAGCTAAGAAACCTAGAAAACACAAAAAAATTCCAGTTGAAAGGACGTTTCTCAAGCAAAACGACGAAAATCCAGCAAAAATGAAGTTATTGTACGCAAAAAGTTAGTAAAACTCCATCTCCAGTTAAAACTGGAATTTTCGGGCTCGAAAAACTAGGAAAGTGACCAAAAATCTTAAGAAAACTCCCTAATTGACATAAAAAAAAGATCCCAAAGTATGTTTCTAAGGAAAAAGGGCGTTTAAAACGACAAAAATCCGGTGAAAATGCGTTTCTAGTCCTCAAAACCAACTGTGATTCCTTTAATAATGAGGAAAAAGGGTTTCTGTTTTCAAAAAATCGAGAAAAACGAGCAAAAATATCATAAAATCGGGTATTATGGCTTAAAAACCTAGGCACATAACCAAGAATTCAGTTACAACTGTATTTTATGGCCTATATTTGGGGGGGGGGGGATAACGCGCATTTTCTATATCCTCATTTTATAGAGAAAAGCTAAGGGCGATGATATTATTTGGATAAGGTCCAATAAAGTTTCCATAACGAAAACATCGATTTCCAAAAGGGTGAAAACAGATGTAAAATGTGAAATTCCATTTTAAATAATCAAGAAATTTGTAAAACGAGTCCCTTGTGTAACGTTTACGCTTGAAACACAATCCTAGTTAGTGTCTCTGTGTACAATTCATTCACCTAATTACTTTTATAACTAGGTTAAGTGCTTTTAAGTGCATATTTTATAGAATTCTCACTTACGTCGAGGAATAAAATGGATAATCGTGGGAGCTCGTTTTTCGAGAGACTGCACGATAGGAGCTCTCGGTTTGTTCTGGTCAGCAACAGCCTGGTAGCGTGCCTTAGACTTCCCCCTTAATTACCATAGTGTACGCTATACAAAAATCCACCCCACCCCTTCCTAATCTGCATTAGAACCCCGCATTCACCCCGAAAAAACTTCCATTTAACATATTTGTCAATTTTACTAATGGATCCGTTGAGATGTTAAATTGTATTACTTTTTTTTTTAATAGGTAGATAGATAAGAGGGGGTAAAAAACGCATTTCGTGCTTAAAAGCTGTTAAAATCGTTAAATGTCAACGTTGATGGGCATCAAAAGTTCCAAAATTTTCTCAACTAGAAAATAAAATTTTCCTCTCCTTTGGAGGACCTAATTAGTAACTTGGCCTTTTTTTATTACACTAAAGAGGAGAACATATTTTAAAAAATGTCGTTTAAACTTTTTTCCTGCTTAAAAATTGAGATTTTTAATGATTTTTTTTAAATTGAATTTTTTCGAACTGATAAGTTTCGTCTGAGGAGTGGGAGATGATGACGTCAAGTGCGTCCCACTGATGACACCTGAATGTAAAACCTTCCTTTTTGCGCTTTGTTTGTTGTTGATATTATGTTTATACATATTACCTAGTTATTTTATTTCTTTTTAAAGTGCTAGTGAGAAGAGCTTCCTACGAAAACTTCCTTAATGAGAACTGAGAAGTAATAATATAGGAAGGGGAAGTATAAAGTAAGGGGAAGTATAGAGGGGAAGCATAAAGGAAGGGGAAGTATAAAGGAAGGGGATGTATAAAGGAAGGGGAAGTATAAAGGAAGGGGATGTATAAAGGAAGGGGAAGTATAAAGGAAGGGGAAGTATAAAGGAAGGGGAAGTATAAAGAGGATGGGGAAGTATAAAGTTGGGGAAGTTCGAGGAGGGGAAGGATAAGGAAGGAGAAATATAAGAGAGGAAAGTATAAGGAGGGGAAGTATAAAGGAAGGGGAAGTATAAAGGAAGGGGAAGTATAAATTTATGTAAGTTCAAGGAGGGGGAAGTATAAAGGAAGGGGGAAGTATAAAGGAAGGGGATGTATAAAGGAAGGGGAAGTATAAATTTATGGAAGTTCAAGGAGGGGGAAGTATAAAGAGGATGGGGAAGTATAAAGTTGGAGAAGTTCAAGGAGGGGGAAGTATAAGGAAGGAGAAATATAAGAGAGTGAAAGTACAATGGAGGGGAAGTATAAAGTTGGGGAAGCACAAGGGAGGGGAAGAATAAGGAGGTCTTCTAAGTTTAAGGAGTTCTTTAACTCTTCAAGTCTTTTAAGTTTTTAAGTTTAAGGAAGTTTTTCAACTTACTTAAATAAGTTATTGTGATACTCTCCACGTTTAGTTTTGGGGAAGGGTTTTCCAGATCCCGGAGGGTCAAATCGAATATTGATCTTTACCGATCTCAACTTTGTCTGTGGCGCCAACCGTCCATTTTTTTTTCCGGAACACTTTTCGGCCAATCGGACCTCAGCCGCAGCGAAATTTTGAAATTTCAAACAGACATATCTCCGGCTTTTTTTCGAAATTCAAAAATTGCCCTCGTTAGTTTTTTTTTTTTCACTGACTAAAGAAAATTTGGTAAAACTGTGGCCGTAAAGTGTTCCGGAAAAAAATGCTACGGCCGGCCGGTACCAAAGACAAAGTAGAGATCGGTAAAGATAAAAATATTCTTTTGACCCTCCGCGGTCTAGAAGACCCTCCCCCAAAAACCCGACGTGTAGGGTATCACAATAACTTCTTTAAGGAAGTTAATAGTCGAAAACGTTTTTTCCATAATGCATTTGAACATAATACTTCACACGATAAAGAAGACATTTTGTCAACATAAAGTTTGTCGTTTCATCATAACGCAGTTGAATATAAAGGAATGTTTATTTTAGAGAGCTTGTCGTTTCGCCATAAAACTGTTTCTGTCGTTCGATTCACAATAATTATGTCGGTATCACAATAACTTCTTTAAGGAAGTTAAAAAATTAAAATAAACATTAAAAGCAACTTGAATTATTTAAGAAGAACGTTAATATTGAATTTTAAAATTAATTATTAAAACCAACTTTCAAACAATACAACCTTTAATTTTATCTTTACTCCTCGGCAACCGGAATTGATAATGTAAAAAACGGAAAATTCAGAGAAGGCTGGTAAATTATCCGAAGAAGCACTGACAAATCCTTAGGAAACATAATATTTATTTGAATTAATAAAAAAAAAATTTTTTATTTTTTTTTTTATTTATTTTAATTAACTGTCTTCACTGGTTTCTAGGAAAGAGCACGATTACAAAAAGAACAACGGGTGACGTCACGTTCAAACTATTCTTATCATTAGCCAAAGACTATAGAGGGATAAGAGGGTCAAAATGGCCTAAGCTCCGATTTCGCTGAAAAAATTCAGGAAGACGCCTATACAGGGTGTCCGGAAACACATGGCAAGCGTCTGGGAGAGCGTTAAAAAGTGGTTTTACGAAAAAAGTTAAATGTAAACCCCCCTTAATTTAAATCAAAGAATTGATGGTGTAGTTTAAAATCCGCCTGGATATACAGGGTGTCCCAGACACAACCTAACTTCGTTATTTCAAATAAAAACCCCTATTTTTTATTTCAGATTCGTAATCTACGCAAAATTTCAAGTAGATTTGAGCTCATATGACAATTTTGGACAACTTTTAAAAAATGTCAAAATTTAGCGTTTTTTGCGCTAAAATCCGTTAAAATTGACCTAGGAGACTCGTTTTTTTTTAATTCCACTTATTTTTTCCCGAAGAATCCAACGTCTCAAATTTGAGCATCTTCGCAATCTGCATTACGAGATTTCGTCGCTAATGGCCTTTTTTCAAGTTTAACTCCAAATTCCTACTTCAAAATGGAAATTAGCGATTTGTGACGGAATTTTAATTTTTGATGCATAAAACAAAAGACGCTGTAGCTCTTTCAAAATTTGTGGTCCGAAAGAAAAATTCCTTTCAACAAGTGCTAATTTTCATTTCTGAACTAAAATTTGGGTTCTAACTTGAAAAAAGGCCATTAGTGACGAAATCTCGTGATGCAGAATGCGAAGATGCTCAAATTTGAGACAGTTGGATTCTTCGGGAAAAAAATAAGTGGAATTAAAAAAAAAAACGAGTCTCCTAGGTCAATTTTAACGGATTTTTTAACGCAAAAAACGCTAAATTTGACATTTTTTAAAAGTTGTCCAAAATCGTCATATGAGTACTCAAATCTACTTGAAATTTTGCGTAGATTACGAATCTGAAATAAAAAATAGGGGTTCTTATTTGAAATAACGAAGTTAGGTTGTGTCTGGGACACCCTGTATATCCAGGCGGAGTTTAAACCACACCATCAAATTCTTTGATTTAAATTAAGGGGGGTTTACATTTAATTTTTTCGTAAAACCACTTTTTAACGCTCTCCCAGACGATTGCCATGTGTTTCCGGACACCCTGTATAAGAGAAAAATTTGCCAAACGCAACCTAAGAAAATAGTTGTACGCAATTTATTATAATTAATATATAATATAATATTATAATTTTTTTATTATAATTATTAATTAATATTATAATTAATAATAATTTAATTCCCATGGTTCACCATGTATAGCGAAAATTCAGAAAACATTCATAAAATATTGTTCCACCACCTCGAAAAATCTGGAAAATTCTGACAAGTAAAGACTAGTTTTTTAACATATTGTATTGATTTCGTAACGTTACCTCTTCAGGAACAATTTTTTTCGAGGTTTTGGAATTTTTAAATTAAAAATTGAAGCATTTATTGAGGTCGGAGAACTTTGAAAAAAAACTCAATAGTGGGTCTTTGGAAGCTCCATAAGCCGCAAAAAGTGCTCTGTGGGACCATTAGTTCTCGAGATATTAATTATTTTTGAAATGAGAAAATCGCGTTTTTCACGAAAACCGTTGATATTTTTGATCTGAAATTTTCTCATTTTTTAGTTATATAGAGGCGCATTCCTGAATTTTTCAGCGAAATCGGAGCAAGGGCCATTTTGACAGTCTTACCCCACTATAGCCATTCAAATATTCATAAATCCATTTTTCAACGTAGGAAAAAATGCAAACGGCATTGTTTTAGGTAGATTTTTTTCCACCTCTTTAATTTGATATTTGTAGTGAAAATTTTTTCTAAGAAAAGTTCCTAAATTAGGACGCCCAATTTAATATTATTGGACGCCTTATATCTGTAATTGGACCATTAAAGGTCTTCAAATAAGGAAACTGTAAACTTCGATTTTACGAAAGTGTTCAACAATTGACCCAGTTGTAAGACTCCTGTGAAATAAAACGTTTAGACAGTTAAGTCTATAGACGAGGAGGGGATGTAATACAAAGTACCCGAAGGCTCGAGGTTCAATGGCTTATACGATATCGCTTTCGGAAAAGGGGAGTCGGGCTCGAAAATTGTCTCCATTCCCTTTTCCTCGCTATTTGAACGTTCCCTACAAAAGGAGCCGCAACCTTATAAACACTACTGATCTCAAGTAGTTTCAAGCGCTGAGGTAAACACTGCAAAGAAACAACCTTTATAATTAAATTTTAATTTTATTAAGCTCTACGTGAAAATCCGGTCATAATTGTTCCGCAATAAAATGTGAGGACGTCCGGACGGCACAACTTACAAAGTAGATGGTCGGGAGGAGTTCATAATAAATGAAGCTTAAAAATAAATTAAATATCAAGGGAAATACGGCAGTTTAAAAATTTTCTGAATTTTAGGCTGAACAAAATCGTTCCTTTTTTTTTTCAATTATGCAATGTATTAAAAATTTATTTTTAAAGTTTAAACAATAAAGGGTTTTCTTCGTGAAAATTAACCGATATTCTTCGTTATTCTTAACTTTTATATTTTTATAAGCAAAGTAACTTTAAAATTTACACTTTTAATATAACCTTCATCTTTCGTTTTCTAACTTAAAGAACCATAATCGATTTATGTGCTTTCAAACTTTCATCTCAAATTTATGGCCCCATTGGATTAAACTTTATCTCCAAGGCTAATATTAAGGAGGATTTTTTTTCACGCCTCTTTTTTTTTTTTTTTTTTTTTTTTTTTTTTTTTTTTTTTTTTTTTTTTTTATTTTTAAAATTTGAATATTTAATTATTATATGACAGACAAATATTTCGACAAGTGTGGTAAATTATAGGAGTGTAAAACGTTATGACTTTTGATATTAGATTACGGCTCATTAAACGTAAAAGCTACATTTTACGTCTAACTTGAAAATTTAGTAAAAAAAGTGTTATTTAAATTTTAAACTAGGTTTTTTTAATTTTTTTAATTAATTATTTTTTTTAATTTTTTTTTTTTTTCTATTGATGAATGTTATTAATTTATCGATATGAATAATTAGACGGCTATCTATTTAAATTATTGATAAAAAAGATTTTTGTTGAAACATACATAAAGATAAAAGCGCACGGCCAATTTCCATCGGAATTTCATCACATTTTCACACACTTTTAACTCAAAGAGAAGTTATTAGGTGTACAAAATGAAACTCAGCCACAGGGTAAATTTGAATTTTTAGATTTTAGCCGAGTTTCATTTTGTACACCTAGTAGTTCATTTTTTCAAAATTTTAAACATTTTAGGCGTTAAAGTCCATCAAAGTGACCTTCTCCGTGTAAGAAGGTTATTGAAGTATAACCATTAAGAAGGTTAATTTTTAAAGGCTTGTAAATCGTAAACCGTTACAGATATTGAAAAAATGCACTAAATAAAATCTGTTGAAATTAATTTCTTTAATTTTATTATTCATTTTTTCTCTAGGACGCACTGTTTTCAAGATAAATTATTTTTAAAAAAATTATTTTCCGAAAATGGTGCATCCTAGAAAAAAATATTAAGTGCAAAATAGAGAATTAAATTCCTACAATTTTTATTATTAGGTGTACAAAATGAAACTCAGCCACAGGGTAAATTTGAATTTTGTAGATTTTAGCCGAGTTTCATTTTGTACACCTAATAAATATAGTTGGGAAAAATTTGGCGTATCGCCGATAAAATAAACACTTTCATTTTTTCTCCCGTGATATGAAATTTTTCGATATCAGGGATGAAAAAGTGTTACGTTGCCCTACTGGAAGTTCCTGTCAGGGCAGCTCCAGACACCGTCTGGTCTTATAAAAGCTGTAGTTTCCACAATCGCTTATCTTCGATGACGTCATTGATTCCCCCTCTCAAATAATTCGCGTTCTCCCCAAGGCTAACTTGCGAACAGCATCAACGGGGGAATCCAAACAAATTAAAATATGCAAAAAAAAACTAGTCGAGTTTATGATTCCGCCAGTTCTCCATTGATTTCTTCCTCATCAGAAATGAACGAATATAATTCCCATCTCTTCCCAGAATTAGAAGAATTCATTTCGTTAGGTCAGTTTCAATCTCAATTAAAAAAAAATTAATACACCATTTTTTTAATAGAATTGAAGTTTTATTTTACTTGATTAATATTCAAAGGGACGGTTTGTGTTTCAGCCTCATACCCTTTGTCATCAGCAACCGATGGCTCTTTTGATTCCAGCTTGTCACCCCCTACAATGAACAGTAAGTCACTTTAAAAAACATAAAGAGAAAATCATACAAAAAAGAAGTCATTTTTTTAGCTTCCTTGATATTTCCGTCCCTCAATCACAAAATTGTCCTCTATGGCCAACATCGATAAAAAATTCTTTATTCCCCCGTGTTTTTAGCTAAAATCTTGAGTAGATTTTTCACTTAGAATAAGAACTTACCCTTTCAACTCTCTAAAAGGAAAATGTTGTCCCTTTGATCAAAGTTGAAAAACGGACTCTTCCGGGAAGTTAACTAGTTTAAGAACATCGGAAGGAAATTTAAATTGAAATTCAAAATTTTGTCTAAGCTTCCAATTAATTTTATGACTGGGTGAAAATTTTTTTTTTTTTAGATTTAATCCCAAATTTTCTTCTCGGAATAACACTGGATTTTCCGACGCCAGCTCTTCGCCAATCAACAACAACAATAATGGATGTAAGAAAAAAAGAAATTAAGCTATAAATTGAGCCCAGTTAGTCAATAAAAAATAATACTGAGTTGCCTCATCTTTGATTTAACTTTCTCAAAAAGAAAATTGTGTGAAAGGCTCGAGTATTTAAAAACCAGTCTTCATGACGTCCCAACTGTTTCTATTTTTCAATTAAATTGAACCTGTCCTTCTTTTAGGTGCATTTCAGCTTAAAATGGCGTTTACGCATTTTTAACGGGTTTTCTGGTCTAGAAAAACGGTTTCTGGACCCTTTTTCAGTCTTTTCCCCCAAAAAACACTTTATACCTCCTGTTCATTTGAGAGCTTCCGGCATTAGAATATTTTGGGGATCTCTAAAGCGATTTTGGTGACCAAAAACCATTTTTAACTTCCTTAAAGAAGTTATTGTTTACCTCTCGTCGGGTTTTGGGGAGGGTCTTCCAGACCCCGAGGGTCAAATCATTGATCTTCCTCCTTTATACCTCCCCTCCGTTATACTTCCCCTATTATACTCCCCCCCCCCCCGTTATACTTCAATTCGAATATGGATCTATACCGATCTTTTTTCTGTAGTTCCGGCGTCCGGCCGAGGCATTTTTTCCGGAACACTTTACGGCCACAGTTTTCATCGATTTTCACCCAATTTTCTCCAATTACTCCTCATATTTCTTAAGAATTTTGGGTGTAAAAAAAAAATTCATTATTTTACATTAATTATCATTTTAGTTGGAGAATTTCTACTTCCCCTTTTGAAAAAAAAAAACCGGAAAATTTTTCGAAAAAAAAAAAAAAAAAAAAACCGAAAACCCGGAAATTAAAAAAAAAAAACTTCCCCTCCTTATTCTTTCCCTCCTTATACTTTCGTTCCTTATACTTCCCCTCCTATATACTTCCCCTCCGTTATACTTCCCCTCCCTTATACTTCCCCCTCCTAATACTTCCCCCTCCAATACTTCCCCTCTATACTTCCCTACTCCCCTCCTATACTTCCCCTCCTTATACTTCCCCTCCCTTTACTTCCCCTCCCATACCCCCTTACTTTTACTTCTCTTTAAGGAAGTTTTCGTTGGAAGCTCTTCAAAAACTATTTTTTTTTTATCAGTTTCAGATTTCAATGTTGATATATCTTCTTGGGACCCGGGTATGACTCCAGCATGTCACCGATCTCCAAAAATAGTAGTTGTAAGTAAAAATTTTCTATTATTCTATTCATTTCTCTAAAAACCGTTAAGTACCTAAATTTTTAAATTATTCATAGACTTTTTTAAGAGCTTCTAGTAAACGAAACTACATGGAAAATACTTTTTTGTAGCCACAATTTATTTACTGTCGTCAATTAAATAATATTTCATACATCCATTTTTATATCAATTTCATAGGCGTCTTAATAATTTTATTTTTTCGGTCTTCTTATACTTTTAAAGGGGCTGAAATGATGCCAAATCATTGAAAATGTTTTAATAAAGTGTTATTCTTTCTAAGAAACGGCAAACGAGGTCGAAGAGAATTATTTTCCTTTTATAAGGAAGTCCTTGGAGATTTATTCGAAATAGAATTAGAGGTAACAGCAAGAATTTTTCCCCTTTTTATTTCGAGCCCAAAATCAGGCGGACAAGTTCAATTTGTATCCGACCGAAGTATTTACTTAAGGCACACGTGATACCAACATCCCCCTTCCACTGAGAAAATAAATTGGGCTTATTTCTCTTTTTAACCTCAGCCTCGCTTTTGTAATCAATAATAAAAAAATAAAAAAAGATGTTCCCTTTTATTTATTTTTAGAATTATAAAAAGCCGAATTTGTTCAAATTTATCTTGTGCATATTTGATAAGGTTTAAAAAAAATTCTGTTTTTTTCCTTTTTTAGGTAGATTTCTCTTCTTCGAAATCTATTCTCTTTTGATTTTTCGTCTGTATTATTAATACATTTATATTCTAAATCAATGAATCGTTTTACCCTAAAAATACGCCGAGCTAACAACTAATGACTTCCACAACTTTTAAGTCGTTAAAGTCCATCAAAAGTTGACCTTCTCCGTGTAAGAAGGTTATTGAAGTATAACCATTAAGAAGGATAATTTTTAAAGACATGTAAATCGTAAACCGTTACACATATTGAAAAATGCACAAAAAAATCTGTTGGAAATTTAATTCTCTTTAATTTTTATTCTATTCAATTTTTCTCTAGGACGCACTGTTTTCAAGATAAATTTATTTTAAAAAAAATTATTTTCCGAAAATGGTGCTCTAGAAAAAAATAATTAAGTACTTTATAGAGAAGTAAATTTCCTACAATTTTAATTTATTAGGTGTACAGTGTGAAACTCAGCCACAGTAAATTTGAATTTTGTAGATTTTAGCCGAGTTTCATTTTGTACACCTAGTAGTTCATTTTTTCAAAATTTTGAACATTTTAGGCGTTAAAGTCCATCAAAAGTTGACCTTCTCCGTGTAAGAAGGTTATTGAAGTATAACCATTAAGAAGGTTAATTTTTAAAGGCTGTAAATCGTAAACCGTTACATATTGAAAAAATGCACTAAATAAAATCTGTTGGAAATTAATTCTCTTTAATTTTTATTCTATTCATTTTTCTCTAGGACGCACTGTTTTCAAGATAAATTTATTTAAAAAAAATTATTTTCCGAAAATGGTGCATCCTAGAAAAAATAATTAAGTGCAAATTTATAGAGAATTAAATTTCTACAATTTTTATTTAATAGGTGTACAAATGAAACTCAGCCACGGGTAAATTTGAATTTTGTAGATTTTAGCCGAGTTTCATTTTGTACACCAAAATATATCAGGAGACTTCTTTTTAAAATTCATGGAGGAAACATCAGAACAGTGACCAATTGACTTTGAGGGTCCGTTATACAGAATACTACTTAGTAGAGGAGTTTTTCCTTTGAATTTTCCTCCAATTGATCAAACTGCTATCTAGAGAACAAACTAAATTAAAAGAAGCCAAAAAAATGTATTTTTCTAAGTATTTCCATTGCAAAAGATTCATTTGAAAAGCATTTTTTGTTACAATTTACAGATAAGTAAATAAATGTATTCTAAAGCCAAATTAAAAAACCACAGTTTTCTCACAAAATTGGAAATAGAAGCGCTGAGTGGTATAATGGACCGTTAACTGTGAATACATTATTTATGTTCTAAATTAGTACTTTTTAAATTTTAACTTTTATATTGACGTTTTGAAGGGAGAAGGTTATTTTTTTTAATCTAGATTACAGATTTTAAATGAAACTTTTGAAATAAAGGGAATTATATAGAAATTTAATATAGTAAATTAAATTATTATTAAATCATCAAAAAGATACCATAAATAAACAATATTTTATTATTATTAATTTATTTGAGATGTAATAGGGATTGTTTTTTTATAGTTGGAGGTTCATGGTTGGAAATAACGAATCAGCCTCAAGAGCTTTTTAGATTTCGTTACTTGAAAGAATCGAAAAAACCTTTTGGTCCTTTACAAGGAGTGAATTCTGAAGTTTCCAAATGTCCTCAAGTTCGGGTTGGTAATCGTCAGATTGTTTTGGGATTTTCAATGAATAATTTTACAGGTGCATAATTTCAGCGGTGAAGCCATCGTGAGATGTTGGCTAACAGAGCCTGATTCGAACAGACCGAGCCCTCACCAACTTACAGGCCTTGATCAAAATGGAGAAATGACCTACGAGCCACACGACGTCAGAGTTAATTCATCCAATAACTACACTGCAAAGTAATAATTTGCCTTTTCTATTAGGTGTACAAATGAAACTCAGCCACAGGGAAAATTTGAATTATGTAGATTTTAGCCGAGTTTCATTTTGTACACCTAGTAGTTCATTTTTTCAAAATTTTGAACATTTTAGGAGTTAAAGTCCATCAAAAGTTGACCTTCTCCGTGTATGAAGGTTATTGAAGTATAACCATTAAGAAGGTTAATTTTTAAAGAGTTGTAAATCGTAAACCGTTACAGATATTGAAAAAATGCACCAAATAAAATCTGTTGGAAATTCAATTCTCTTTAATTTTTATTCTATTCATTTTTCCTCTAGGACGCACTGTTTTCATGATAAATTTATTTTTAAAAAAATATTTTCTGAAAATGGTGCATCCTAGAAAAAATAATTAGTACAAATACCAATCAAAGAAGAAAACATTTTCTACTTTTTTTAAATTTTATTTCTTTTTTTTTAATCTTATTTATAATTTTTTTAATTACCATTTTTTTTTTAGTTTTCAAAAATTGAATATTATCCATGCAGTTTTTAATGACAAAGACTACTTTGAATATTACAAAAAAAAGTTCAATCAAATCAATTCTGGGTTATATACTCCTCTGCAAGTGAGTGCAAAATTTTCTTTATACAGAGTATTTTTGCAGGGTGTTTCAAACCCTGTGAGGAAAGGTTGTCTGTGATGCCGGCCGTCCGTCCGTCGCATTTTTTAAATCCGATTTCCAATTTTTCAGAAACTTCCTTTTGTTTTTAAAAATTAGAAAAAATGGAGATCTGAATTTTTTAAATTTAAAAAACTGCGCTGCGGTCGAACTGATGGTCCGATTTTCACCAAATACTCCATTTTTAAATTTTTTTTTTATGCATTTTAGGGAGATAATGTCCAAATAAAAATGTCTGAATTTAAAAAGGGCAAAACGAAAACGTTGGCTTCGCTTTATTTTGAGGTTTTTGCTCTAGAAAATGGCCAATACGTCAAAATAGCCGATGCGATATCCAATCGGATACGAGACAAAAGTATTTTCATTTTCATGTATATTTTTTAATACTTTAATTAACAGAAAACCCAGCAACGAGCGATTTGAAAATACATCGGTTTTCTATAAAAGGAAGTTGCCGAGGAGGAGAAGAGATATTTCTTTTTGTCGACAAAGTTGTCAAAGGTACAAAAGATAATCTTGAATTCTATTTATCCTATTTTTTAAGGGGTGAAAGTCAAATTTTACGAAGAAGATTCCTACGGAAATATTATTTGGAGCGACTACGCTACATTTGGAGCGGCTGATATTCATTATCAAGTTGCAATAGCCATAAGGATTTAAATATAACAAAGGAAGTTCGAGTTAAATTTAGATTAGAGAAGCAAATAAATATTTTTCATATGAAACTGTTGAAAGCCCTTCTTGTGATTACTTGTATACCCCACAAGATTCCACACTTCAACGTTATGGTATACGTGGCACTATCTATTGGGAAAATATTACTAATAACTTTTCGCTTATGCAGAAGGAAGAAAAAGAAGAAGATTTAGTTCCTCAAGTTCTTCATCGACCATTCCAAAGGTTGTGGATGATTTTCAAAGCTTTAGTGGGATGATGTTGCTGAAATCCTAGAATGTAGGCTTTTTACTCATTTATGTTTATAATTTTAACTTTTTTTGTAGACTTACAAAGCGATAGTGGTACATAAAATCAGAAGTCTCCAACGCAAGAAATTAATGATTTATTTGGGTAAAAAAATGATATATCTAATTAATTAATTAATTAAATATTTTTCCAGGCTTCTTCAAGATTCTATACTTGAAAAAGATGAAATAAAGTTTGAAAATATTTTTTTCAAATATATTCAAGCTGGAGTGGATCTTGAAAAGAGGAACAAGTACGGTGAGGTAAATTAAAATTTTTTGTCTTCACTAACAGAATGGGGGAAGTGCCCAGCTGAAGGCTTTTGCCATTTTCCTCATACATTCGTTGGGATAAAGAATTTTTTAGAATATTAAAATTTAAAAAATGATACTTTTTAGCCTGGGGATTGAACCCTGGACCTTCTTAACATAATTTACAGAAAATTATTTAAAGGTTTGATCAATTCCCAGAAAATTGTGATTATTTTAAATGTTCAAAGAGTTCTAGGTAGATTTCGATGAAGATTTATCTATTTTAAAATTAAATTTCAAGAATTTTATAACTTTTTATATATAGGTGTACAAAATGAAACTCGGCTAAAATCTACAAAATTCAAATTTACCTGTGGCTGAGTTTCATTTTGTACACCAATAAATAAAATTGTAGGAAATTTAATTCTCTATAAATTTACTTAATTATTTTTTTCAGGATGCACCATTTTGGAAAATAATTTTTTTAAAAATAATTTATCTTGAAAACAGTGCGTCCTAGAGAAAAAATGAATAGAATAAAAATTAAGAAATTAAATTTCCAACAGATTTTATTTAGAGCATTTTTTCAATATTTGTAACGGTTTACGATTTACAAGCCTTTAAAAATTAACCTTCTTAATGGTTTTACTTCAATAACCTTCTTACACGGAGAAGTCAACTTTTGATGACTTTAACGCCTAAAATGTTCAAAATTTTGAAAAAATGAACTACTAGGTGTTCATCTAAAAAATTTTGTTACCATTAGACAACAATATCAATTTTATTATTGAAATTAATAAAAAAATAATTATAATTACCTAAATAAAATATAAAATAATGCCCATTACGTTGATTTGATTTCGAAGAAAAGAAATCTACCTATAAGTTATGAATATCTGACTAAATATTATCAATCTGAATATAAGTATTCATTTTATGCTGATTTGAAAAGGATCATTTTACGATGCTTAAAATTTAAATTTCCTTGTTTTTCTCAAATTTAGACTCTTCTTCAAATAGCAGTTCAAAGGAAGAATAGATTCTTTGTTGAAAAGCTTCTTCATGCTGGTTCTTCTGTTGACACTGAAGACAAAGATTTTAACACAGTTTTACACTTAGCGTCCTTCACTTTCCTGAATGTTTGAACCTTTTGATTAAGAAATCCAAGTCGAAAATCCAAGGAAGTTTCAATCGAGGTAAACCACAATTCTGTATAATTGATTAATTATCTTTTTTTTAAGATGGAGACAATTTATTGCTTTTGGGTGCCAGATTGGACTCAAAGGAAGCCGTCAACATTTTGATAGAAAATGGGTGGAATTTGGAATTTCAAAATTTAAAAACTGGCGACACCGCACTTCATTTAGCGACTCAATTCAACCATCCTTTCATGATCAATTACTTCTTAAGGTAAATTTTTTATTTTATATCATATTTATTATTTTTATTAGAATGGAGCTGACGCCAATATTGAAAACTATGCTGGCTGGACGCCTTTTCACTATGCTGCGAGTGGCGGAAAAATTGAGATTCTCCAAATTCTTTTTCTACTGGAGTACTTAATTTATTTTTATTGTATTAATTTTTGTTAACCTTATTTTCAAGATAAAATTACCAAATGAAAAGTATAATTTTGATGATTATGAGATCCTATGTGGACCAAATATTTTTGATATAAGTGACACTGAAGTGAGTATTTTTTGGAATCATAATTAAAATTTTAGCGAAATAAATAACCTAATTTTCATTAATTTTTTATGGTTAATTACCACCAATTAATAAAAATTAATGCATAATTTTTCAGACTACCAAATTTCTCAAAGAATATTCAGAAGGCTATCAGTTGGACCAAAGTCAGAAAAATGCCTCAGAAAAAAGTATTTTCTATAATTTTCTTCCTACCTACATTTCAGTACATATTAGGTGTACAAAATGTAGGAAATTTAATTCTCTATAAAGTACTTAATTTTTTTTTCTAGGATGCACCATTTTCGGAAAATAATTTTTTTTTAAATAAATTTATCTTGAAAACAGTGCGTCCTAGAGAAAAAATGAATAGAATAAAAATTAAAGAGAATTAATTTCCAACAGATTTTATTTAGTGCATTTTTTCAATATCTGTAACGGTTTACGATTTACAAGCCTTTAAAAATTAACCTTCTTAATGGTTATACTTCAATAACCTTCTTACACGGAGAAGGTCAACTTTTGATGGACTTTAACGCCTAAAATGTTTAAAATTTTGAAAAAATGAACTACTAGGTGTACAAAATGAAACTCGGCTAAAATCTACAAAATTCAAATTTACCCTGTGGCTGAGTTTCATTTTGTACACCTAATAACTTGTTTTTTCTTTCAGTTTTAAATTTTAAAGAAAAGACTGAAATTCTACCTTTGATCGACTCAAATTTAGAAATCGCATGCAAACTTGCTACCGAAATGAATGGAAATGTTTAGTCCCGTTTTAAAATCGGTCAGCCCTCGCTCTACCACAAAACTTTCACAAATCATCATCGAATATTTTCAGGTAAAACTTAAATTTTATGTTTTCTATGGAAGGAAATATAAATTTATTTTAGGATCAAGTCGCAGACCCTGTAGCCCACATTGAGGAATATTTTTCTAAACTAAATTTATAATTTTTTTTAAAAAACTGAATGAAATATGAATGATATCTTCTTTATTTTTGGAATTTCATTCTTTAAAGATTGTCGCAGCATTTTGGAAAACCTGTGAATAATTTATGATTCTCATTGATTTTGTTAATTTTTGAAATACATTTAAATGTTGAATAGTTTGATTCGGTTCTTCCTGAAAATTGTGAGCTTGAAGATGAATAATATCTTGTAAAGCTTCCAGTTGTTCGAAAAGTCTTTTGTCTTCCAAACCGCACTTTTTAGCTTCCGTTAAACACTGTACGTACAAAAATAAATGATGTCGCTGTAAAAATATGAGTCCCAAATAAGTCCAAACGATGGCCAATGATTCATCTATCGAATTTGCTTCTATAAAAGCGTTTTCAGCCTCATCTATTTCTTCAAGCTTAAACCCAAAAACAATTTTAAAAAGCTTTTTAAATATTTATACCAAATAGCATGAAACTCCCAGTCCGATCCAAGTTAAAGGTGTCGAATGTGACTTCAAAGCTTCTAAAAACATCTCTTTGGCTTTTACTGCACAATTTTTTTCGATTAAGTCAAAACCAAGTCGGATAAGAATCAAAGGAATTTCACTGTAATCCGTCAGACATTTTATAACCTCATTGAATGCTCTAATGGACTCCATATTGTCGCCTAATTATGATAATTGTAACCAATCAGAGCCCAGACTTTATAATTCTGAAAATTTTAATGATTATAAGTTGATTATATGTTTGTACGATTATTATTGTATGATTATAATTGTTATTATATGATTATATGATTATTATAAGTTTTTCTTACATCAGTTTCATTTTGTGCCATAAGTTCCTCAAGGTGTTTCAAACTGTCTGAGTATCTCCCTTGTATAAAGTGGCACACAGATAAATAATAATAGTAGCAGGCATCTTTTTTATTTTCACTCTCTAAATATTCTGCGAGACACATTTCTGCAAACTAAAAACTTATATTGTATGTATTGTCATTTTTTAATTTATTTATATATTAGTTGCTCAATTTTAACCTCAAATAGATTATAGCGTAGAAGGAACTTGGCTGTTTCCAAAAATACATTGAAGCATTCACAAACGTCGATGTACCAAGTCAAAAGTGGTAAATGGGGCTGCCAATCTTCATTCATCGTACATTCACTCATATACCTCATACCTTTTAAAAAAGATTATTTATTTTTTTCTTTCTATTCTCTCACCCATCACAAATGTCACATCTGCCCTTCTGAGAGCTCAATCAGTTTATAAAAGACATGAAAAGTCACCCACGCTTGCCAGAAAGTCGGATAGAATTTAACGGTGGCATAAAAAATTTTTCTGCCTCTTCATATTCGCCCATTACAGTCAACAATATGGCATAAACTAAAAGACTAATATAAACATTAATTTTGTACACCTAATAAATAAAAATTGTAGGAAATTTAATTCTCTATAAATTTGTACTTATTTATTTTTTTCTAGGATGCACCATTTTCGGAAAATAATTTTTTTTTAAATAAATTTATCTTGAAAACAGTGCGTCCTAGAGAAAAAATGAATAGAATAAAAATTAAAGAGAATTGAATTTCCAACAGATTTTATTTAGTGCATTTTTTCAATATCTGTAACGGTTTACGATTTACAAGCCTTTAAAAATTAACCTTCTTAATGGTTATACTTCAATAACCTTCTTACACGGAGAAGGTCAACTTTTGATGGACTTTAACGCCTAAAATGTTTAAAATTTTGAAAAAATGAACTACTAGGTGTACAAAATGAAACTCAACTAAAATCTACAAAATTCAAATTACCCTGTGGCTGAGTTTCATTTTGTACACTAATAATAAGCAATTTAAAAACATTTTTACCCCATTCTATGTCTTGGATAAATAGCGATGACTTCTTTCATCGATTCTAACGCTAAATACATATCGCCAAATCTTAAAGCCATAATTCCATAGTCGAACCAATAATCTGGATTTCTATAACCATTGAGTTCCATCCTCTAATTTTAATGCTTGTTAAAAAGTTTTTTTTTATGTATTTATATTCCAACTTTTGTCAAATAATAACGAGCTTTCGGGTAGTTCAATTGCTCTCCGGCTTCTATAGCATAAAGAAGAAGTTCCTCCATATTCGGAGAGTCGTGTCGACTTATTTTTTCGATACGGTCGCCTTCAGGATTCGAAAGAGATTTTATTATTTGATATAATTTGTCGATTATTTTAAAATAAGTTATTTTCAGGTAGTCCTAAAAATGTTTATCATTAGAATTAGTGCTCACAGACCAATAGAAAGCTCTAAAATGATTTTAGCAACTCCCAAAGATCAATAGAAGGCTCTAAATGATTTAAGCCCACTCCCACAGACCAATAGAGGCTCTAAATGATTTAAGCAACTCCCACAGACCAATAGAATGCTCTAAATGATTTAAGCCACTCCCACAGACCAATAGAGGGCTCTAAAATGATTTAAGCAACTCCCACAGACCAATAGAGGGCTCTAGAATGATTTAAGCTACTCCTATTAACCAATAGAGGGCTCTAAAATGATTTAAGCAACTCCCACAGACCAATAGAAGGCTTTAGAATGATTTAGTCCTCTCCCATAGACCAATAGAGGGTTCTAGAATGATTTAAGCTACTCCTATTAACCAATAGAGGGCTCTAAATGATTTAAGCCACTCCCACAGACCAATAGAGGGCTCTAAATGATTAAGCAACTCCCACAGACCAATAGAAGGCTTTAGAATGATTTAATCCACTCCCATAGACCAATAGAGGGTTCTAGAATGATTTAAGCTACTCCTATTAACCAATAGAGGGCTCTAAAATGATTTAAGCCACTCCCACAGACCAATAGAGGGCTCTAAATGATATAAGCAACTCCCACAGACCAATAGAAGGCTTTAGAATGATTTAATCCACTCCCATAGACCAATAGAGGGCTCTAGAATGATTTAAGCTACTCCTATTAACCAATAGAGGGCTCTAGAATGATTTAAGCTACGGCTTTCAAAATTAGGTTATGAGCCCTTTTCTCCCGCCTTTTTGATTTAAGACCGCTGGAAGCGCTATCTCTATGTTGGTGCATAAAACTAACGTCATATGCCTTATTATTCATATTTTCCTCAGGCGCTCCTAGAACGTTGTGGACGTATTCGACGATGCCTTTCCGTAAAGTTTCAGTCACCATTTTCATAGCGCCTGAATGTTCTAGGTGACCAGTGAAGTCCATTTCTTTATAAAAAGCCAGCTCGGAATATTGACTGTGCTTGAGCTTATAAAAGTCTTCCATTTCTCTTTTGATGAGGAAGATGGTAAACTTGACTACTTGAGCAAAATGGTCCATCGGGACTGTGAGTTTTTCGAGTGTTTTGATTGGTTTTCCTTCACAAGGTCGTATAAACTGTTTCAAAAAAGGTTATTTTATGATCTGAGAGGTTAATAACCTTTTTCCCAGTCAAGGCTTTCTTTCTTGGGCACTAAAGGATGCAATAAACTAATTTCAACGACGATGAAACATGTTTTTCCTTTTATAAATAGATCCGCTTCATTGTTATAATCCTAAATATTGTTAATATTGTTTAAAATTTATAAATTTCTTTTACTCTTTCCATAGGAGCTAAATAAAATTGTAGAATCGATTCGGTCACATTCCACTTTTCGCTATATTCGCCGGAAGAGAAACGTTTAACAGGTGCGGCGATTCGGGCAGATGTGACGCCCGGCTGGAGGAGATCCGTGAGGTCTAAAAAAGCTACAAAATGGGCGTAGTTTGCATCTTCGGGTTCTGCGGTTTCGAATTCGCGTTTCGATTTCGATTCCCTTCTCATCGAACTCGTCGAAAGTTTACGGCTGGTGATCGAACTCCGTGAACCTTCTTTCCTTTTCGGATCGTCGTTCAGATCCACCGTCCCCGACAAATCGACCACTATCTCTACCGGAAGATATTTATATCTAATTTTATTTATTTTATTTTCTTTTCATTTTTTACATACTCGATCAAATTATGCATAAAAACCTCCTCATTTTCTTCTGTCAAATATATCCTTCTCATTATATTCCAGATAATTCGGGCGTTCCTGTTCTCTATGTTTCTTCTCAAGTTAACTCCTGCATCATTTTTAATATCTTTGTACCCAATTGGAATTCTGTAAAAAATGGTATAGTATTTTAAACACATAATTTTGTCAAGAAACACCCTTTCAAAGCGTTTTGTCGCGCTTTTCTACCAAAAAAAAAAAAAACCTTGGCGTTTTCCACGGTTTTTCGCCAGTAAACATCTTTTTTTTGGAGTTCTCTTTAGTCATACAGAAGAAACTCCTCTGTTAAGAGTTTTTACGCCCTTTTTCAGCGTTTTCACAGTTATTTTACTTCCTTAAAGATGTATATCAAATATTGTTTTACCCTCCATGTTTGGTTTTGGGGAAGGGTCTTCGAGACTCCGTGGGGTCGATTATGGACTTTACCGATCTCAAATTTGTCTGTGGTTCCGGCCGTACGTCCGGCCGTGGCATTTTTTTTTAGCAGGGAGAAATTTGATACTTTCACTTCTTGCGAGAGTGACATCCCTTGGGCAGAAAGAACACTATTCTACCTTGATACTTGGAAAAATTTTAACAAAAAAAAAGCTTAGATTTGTAAAAAATTGGGGAAAAAAACCTTACAGAATTAAATGAAAAAAAAAAAGGTAATAAAATAATAATTTTTTTGATAAAATAAAAAATAACAAATGGAAAATAACTTTTCGAAGGATAAAAAAGAATTTTTTTTCTCAATTAAAAAATACTTGAAATTATACTTCCCCTCCATTATACGCCTTTTCCTAAAACTTCCCATCCTTTATACATCCCCTCCTTAATACTTCCCCTCCTATATTGTTCCTTCTCTTTATGGAAGTTTTCGTTGGAAGCTCTTGCTGAGGAACACCTTTTTAAGGCGTTTCCCTTAGTATTTCTTGCGAGGAACTTCTTTATGGTCGTTTTCCGTGGTTTTTATGCAAATAAACACCTTTTTAAGGCGTTTCCCTTAGTATTTCTTGCGAGGAACTTTCTTTATGGTCGT
The DNA here is from genome assembly GCA_014119065.1 of Orius insidiosus. Classification (NCBI taxonomy): domain Eukaryota; kingdom Metazoa; phylum Arthropoda; class Insecta; order Hemiptera; family Anthocoridae; genus Orius; species Orius insidiosus. The sequence continues at coordinate 113,388 of JACGAQ010000310.1, read as the reverse complement.
TTTCCGTGGTTTTATGCAAATAAACACCTTTTTAAGGCGTTTTCCTCGGTATTTCTTTCGAGAAACTTCCTTTTGGTCGTTTTTCGTGGGTTTTATGCAAATAAACACCTTTTAAGGCGTTTTCCTCGGTATTTCTTGCGAAAAACTTCCTTTTTGGTCGTTTTTCAAGGGTTTTATACCAAGAAACACCTTTTAAAGGCGTTTCCCTTGGTATTTCTTGCGAGAAACTTCCATTTTGGTCGTTTTCCATGGTTTTTATGCAAATAAACACCGTTTTAAGGCGTTTTCCTCGGTATTTCTAGGGAGAAACTTCCTTTTTAGTCGTTTTCCATAGTTTTTATACCAAGAAACTCAATTTTAATGCGTTTTCCTCGATATTTCTTGCGAGAAACTTCCTTTTGGTCGTTTTTCATGGTTTTTATGCAAGTAAACACCTTTTTAAGGCGTTTTCCTCGGTATTTCCAGGGAGAAACTTCTTTTTTGATCGTTTTCCATGGTTTTTATGCAAATAAACACCTTTTTAACGCGATTTCCTCGGTATTTCTAGGGAGAAAATTCCTTTTTTGGTCGTTTTTCATGGTTTTTATACCAAGAAACACCTTTTTAAGGCGGTTTCCTCGGTATTTCTAGGAAGAAACTTCCTTTTTGGTCGTTTTTCATGGTTTTATGCCAAGAAACACCTTTTTAAGGCGTTTTCCTCGGTATTTCGAGAGAGAAACTTCCTTTTAGTTGTTTTCCATGGTTTATATACCAAGAAACTCCTTTTAAGGCATTTTCCTCGGTATTTCTTGCGAGAAACTTCCTTTTTGGTCGTTTTCCATGGTTTTTATACCAAGAAACACATTTTTAAGGCGTTTCCCTTACTATTTCCTGCGAGAAACTTCCTTTTTGGTCTTTTCATGGTTTTTATACCAAGAAACACATTTTTAAGGCGTTTCCCTTACTATTTCCTGCGAGCAACTTCCTTTTTGGTCGTTTTCATGGTTTTTATACCAAGAAACACATTTTAAGGCGTTTCCCTTAGTATTTCTTGCGAGAAACTTCCTTTTTGGTCGTTTTCCATGGTTTTAATACCAAGACACACATTTTTAAGGCTTTTTCCTCGATATTTCTTGCGAGAAACTTCCTTTTTGGTCGTTTTCCATGGTTTTAATACCAAGACACACATTTTAAGGCTTTTCCTCGATATTTCTTGCGAGAAACTTCCTTTTTGGTCGTTTTTCATGGGTTTTATGCCAAGAAACACCTTTTTAAGGCGTTTTCCACGGCTTTTCTGCCTTACCTGTGCTTAGAATATGCTCCTTTTCCTCTTATAAAATTCGCTAAGCCGTACCATTTTTTCTTGTAATCGATATTTATATTGTATGATACCATTCCAGGTTCAAAGTTGTACAAAACCATTTCTCGGTCGTTCTAAAAAGATTCTTTTTTTATTATTTTGTAAATTAAATTTATTCCTCACTTACAACTTTGTTGGGAACATTGAGAGGGAAAGGGATCGTAGCGGATATTACGGAGGATTCGTTGAAGTCTAAACTTTCGACGTTGAGGTTGTAGAGGGATTCGACGGTATACATGAGGTAGTTGTGGAGCGGCGGAATATTTTTCCACATTTCGCTTCTATCGGAAATCCTCACGTAAAGAACCGTTCTTGAATTAAGTGGCCGAATACGGAGCGGAAGACTCAAATCGCGGACCGGCCTTTCAAGTAAAAGTTCCTCTTCTATTACACTTTCTCCTAAACATTATTCAGAATTTTTAGACTTTAGTTTTTCAATATTTTACCTTGAACTAAAGGAAGTAAATCTAATGTACATTCTCCAATCACTTTGGGCAAAGGAGTTTCTTCTTCTTCGACTAGTTTTTTGACTACTTGGATTTTCTCAGTTTCTTTTTCTTCTTTCTGATTGGCGGACGCTACCAAAAGTAAATCCATTTTTTTTTAAAACGATCCGAATACCCTTTAGAGGATGAAAAATTGGTGAATTCGTTTTTTTCTCCTTGTCTTAATTTTGTCAATACAACTGAAAGAAAAAATTTGTTTCAAATTTTAGGTAGATTTCTTTTCTTCAAATCTATTTTTTAGATCCCGAATTCAAACTATAATAAATAAAAATTGTAGGAAATTTAATTCTCTATAAATTTGTACTTAATTATTTTTTTCTAGGATGCACCATTTTCGGAAAATAATTTTTTTTTAAAATTTTATCTTGAAAACAGTGCGTCCTAGAGAAAAAATGAATAGAATAAAAATTAAAGAGAATTGAATTTCCAACTGATTTTATTTAGTTCATTTTTTCAATATCTGTAACGATTTAGGATTTACAAGCCTTTAAAAATTAACCTTCTTAATGGTTATACTGCAATAACCTTCTTAAACGGAGAAGGTCAACTTTTGATGGACTTTAACGCCTAAAATGTTCAAAATTTTGAAAGAATGAACTAATAGGTGTACAAAATTGTAGGAAATTTAATTCTCTATAAACTTGTACTTAATTATTTTTTCTAGGATGCACCATTTTCGGAAAATAATTTTTTAAAAATAAATTTATCTTGAAAACAGTGCGTCCTAGAGAAAAAATGAATAAAATAAGAATTAAAGAGAATTAAATTTCCAACAGATTTTATTTAGTGCATTTGTTCAATATATGAAACGGTTTACGATTTACAAGCCTTTAAAAATTAACCTTCTTAATGGTTATACTTCAATAACCTTCTTACACGGAGAAGGTCAACTTTTGATGAACTTTAACGCCTAAAATGTTCAAAATTTTGAAAAAAATTAACTACTAGGTGTACAAATGAAACTCGGCTTTTTTTTTTTTTTTTTTTTTTTTTTTTTTTTTTTTTTTTTTTTTTTTTTTTTTTTACGAGGGCGTTTTCAACTACTAGGTTATTTCACCCTCGCGTCAGTGGTGTTTTCCGTCGGAAAAGTTCATTTAGGTACATTGGGTTCAATTTGGGGACCGCCCGCTTTGAACCCTGGACCCCATTGATGAACGCCGTATCGCAATGTTTGGGATTAACGCCTTAACACGCGCGGCAACCGCGACGCCTTGAAACTCGGCTGAAATCTACAAAATTCAAATTTACCCTGTGGCTGAGTTTCATTTTGTACACCTAATAGTTTGATAAAACGAGGGGGTTAATTTTTTTTCCTCTCGCATGAAATGCTCGTGTGGAGAGGAAAAAATCAAACGAGCTCTCTTAGCGAAAGGAAAAAAAAAAAAAAAAATAACCCCCACGTGTTATCAAACGAGCTCCTCTTGCGTGAGGAAAAAAATTAACCCTCTCGTGTTATCAAACTAGTTTGACTTTAGGCAAATCTCAAAGATGACTTTTTGAAAAAAACGCCGGAACTAAAAATACAAGAAAGCTCGCGCATGCGCGTTGTTCTTATATCGTAAACTCACATGTACCGCGGTTTTTACCAAATTTTATCAATTATCTCAAAAACTATGAGGTTTAGCGCGAAAATTGCGAGAGGACGTGTTATCAAACTAGTTTGAATTTACGCAAATCTCATCGGGATCTTAAAAAAATAAAAATAAAAAATCTGAATACAACTTTACATAGAAGAGGTTCGCTTATCAACTGGTCGAGAGTGGCAGGATTGATTTTTCTGATTCTAAATTTAAAATCGTAATTAAAATCGTACTTTCCGGGATTTCTGATGACTACGCTGGGCGTAGTGGTTATTATTTTCTGTTTGTAAAAAACGGACAAATTCACCTCGATCGGATAGCGTTTCGATACCTTTAAAACAAAGGTTTTTTTTTTTTTCATTTTTTACATTTTAACGAACCACATTTTTTATTCCAAGAATTTCCATGTCGAGAGTGTATAAAGGGCCGAGTATTTCCGTTGATGATTTAACACTCGTTTTACTCGATTTTCTAGTTCCAGTCATGCTTTTTCTGCGAGTCCCTTTTGTCGCGACGCTCGCCCTTGACGCTTCAGCCCCTATCGTCCCCATATCCCAAAAAATTCACCTTTAGAATAACAGAACTAAATAAATATTTCAAATCATATGGCTCAGAAGAACTGAGAAATCACGACAACCCTTATACACCCTTATAACTTTAAGTTGGGCGTATTCATAAATTTTAACTTCCTCAAGAAGTTACTGTTAATTTTAAAATTGAGGCGCTCCGGATACGAAGGCGAACTCAACATCGGACAACTTTTTTTTTATTTTCAGATTCTAGACCTCTTGGTGAATACACCCATATAATTTTTATGTTGAGTTCGCCCTTTTTTCCCCTTTAAATACGTAAAAACCGATATGCGGCAAAGCTCTAACTGCGATATCCGAGCGGGTACGAAGGGCGAACTCCACATCCTAGTCCACAACCCCCACTCCTTTCCCCATTCTAGTGCATGACTTTTCTGTTGAGTTGGCCCGTAACATAAAACTTTAAAATGCGAATATCTCGAAACTACGTTTTATGGAGTTCGCCCTTCGTACCCAAAGCGCCTCAACTGTATACATTTCATTAGGTATATGATTTTATTCACAATTATTATCCATAATTTTTAGTATCATAAATGACCATAAAATAGCAGAAATCGCGAGTTACCGTTCACCATAAGAAATCTGCAACTCAACATATAGAAAATAGTCGGAAACGTTCACCACAATGCATTTGAACATAATACATCTCACCATATTATAGAAGAGAGTAGATATAAAAAGCCGGTTCTGGGCCAGTGGTGGCGGTGGAGGAGGTGGAGGAAAATGAGGCAAAGTCAGCAGTTCGCCGAGTCTAGCTCTTCTCCCCTTCCCCCTCCACCTCACCCTGTCTTCCACTGTCCCCCTCCCCCTCCCCCTGCCCTACCTACCCCCCTCGCCTACCATTAACCAAGTCTACCAACATAAAAAAATTTTTCCTCTGCTCCGAGATTCGAACCCGAGTCCCCTGCATGGAAGTCTATCACCTTATCCGTTACACTACGCCGTCTTATTGTTCATCACTACTAATTAATGGATGATAGACTCCGCCGAGACCACCCCTCGCCCTTCCCTGTCCTCTACTACGTCACCGAGGTCATTGTCAAACGTCAACAGCCTTCCCCCCATGAAATCTGAGAGTCTGAGGGGTCATCTGACTACGTCTAGACATTTTTTCCCTTTTATTTACTTAATAAAAACTTTAAAAATGAAAATAAAATAGTCTTGGCTCCATGTTGGTTCTGAAATTTGCCAAGTTCCTTATCAACACATTATCAACTCCTCGTTTTATTTTAAAATAAAATAAACCTTTTGAATTTTTAAAATATTTATATTTAAACAAATTAACAATTTATACAGAAATATTTACAGAAATTACACTTATACTTATGATTTATTTACAAGAATAATATAAATAAATAAATAATAAGAATATAAATAAAGCTACCAGTCTCTAGTTATTAAATTAAACAACTCCTCTACATCGGACCGATAATGGCCAAACGCCATAGTTGAAATACCGTCCCTTAAAATCAACCGCTTGTCGTCGTTCGGTGATAGGGACGTTTTTTCAACTTCTATAGTAAAGAGTGTATGTTTTTCTGACCGAAACATGTTCATCCTGTGACGATAAACTATGTTTTCGGTCAGGCTCTTGTAATAATCATTGAAGTCTATTTGTCCACTGACAATGTTTCTTTTTACCCCTTTTAATCTCTTGATTTCGTCGGGTCTATTGTACAGTTGCAATGCGTACATTTTCGGACGCAACCCGACGAAACCTTGATTATTTTTCCACCCATCTCATCCTTGAATTTTCCCAAGACTTTTTTATTCTCGTTTGAGAAACAAGGATGAGATGGGGGGTAATTAGATAAATCGAGGTGGTTCTTCATATGAAACATGTCAGTGTAGACGTCTTCGGTGATTATTTTATAAATGAAGGAGTCGGTATCCATGTAGAGGAGTTGAAGACTCTTATCAATGTATGTTTTTTAACTTCCTCAAGAAGTTACTGTGATACCCTCCGACCCCCTGTTACTAGAAAAGGGTCTTCCAGACCCCGTAGGATAAATCTGATAAGTGATCTTTGCCGATCCTGACTTTGTCTGTGGTGCCGGCCGTCCGGCCGTCCGGCCGTCCGTCGCCACTTTTTCCGGAACACTTCACGGCCGCAATTTTCATCCGATCTTCACCAAATTTATACACAAGCTTCCTTTCACAGAAATCTTGAAAATGACGAGAGCTTTTTTCGAAATTTTTCAAAATGGCGGAGATATGACTGTTCAAAGATTTAAAATGAGCGCTGTGGGCGTACTGTTGGTCCGATCTTCACCAAATTTCACTAAACATTCCTTGAATTATTTAAAAATTTTCCATGTTTTTAAAATTTTAATTTTCCAAAATTTTTTTTACTTAATAATTTTTCTAGGCAGAAATGTGAGTCACTTCGCCGGCTCGAGGGCGGCCTCTCTTTGGCTAACCGTACTGAATTTCTACCTTGATATAAAATTTTCAAAATAATTTTTTTTTTTTTTTTTTAACTTCCTCAAGAATTTTTTTAACGGAAAATAAAATGGCGATTTATTAGGTACTTAATTTTTATTTTTTTTTTTCAAAAAACAGAAAACGAACAACAAAAAATACCTAAAATTTCTAACTTCCTCAAGACTTACTGCGATACCCACCAAATTTATTTCACAACTTTTACAAAAATTTAGTTCTCCTACTTAATACTTCCTCCTCCTGTATCCTTGAGGAAGTTATCGTTGGAAGCTCTTCAAACCGGAACTTTCATTATATCGTAATGATACTCATACATTGTTATCTTACTTAAATCTAATATGGACATTCCGATATAAATAGGTTTATTAAATACTAATCTACGTTTAAAATACTTAACTAAAACTAAATTTTCTTTATAAATAACTCTATCTGCGAAATGGGGCTTAGCGACTAGTTTCTCTATTTTTCTAGGGTTAACAACTAAAGATAAATTGACTCTATTTCGGATGTTCTCCATAGTCTTCCCAAACACGGCATTATTGTACAATTTAAATTGGTCTTTTTCAAACTCGTTGGTAGCCATCTTCCGTAGAGCCGTGTTATATTCTATATACGGAGCTAACCAACAAGATTGTTTAAATTTCAAAACCCTATTCACCCTGGTGACCAGGACGCCGTTCGCCACAGCCTGTTTAAGAGTGCGGTAATGAACGACGTAGTTCTTCTTGGTTTCAAAATGAAGGGTCAGTTTTTGCTGTCCAGTCGCGAGATGTTTTCGTTCAGCTAGAAACGGTAGATCGTTATGGTTGTCGTGGAGATAGTTCGGATATTCGACGTCTACATCGAAAATGTATCCTAAAAAAATTACAATATTTATTTTTGACTCTTATCTTGTAAAGTAGACCCACCTTCATCTCCAAAGTCATCCAACGCCATGATGTCAATATCGTCATGTTGAACCCATTGAAAGCAGCTATGTGGAAGTGGTTGAATCATCGCCACCCCATACAAATTATTGCAGTCTTGATACACGATATATGATGATTTTTTCATAGGGTCATAAGTTTCTTGCATATACTCGTTGTTCGCTTCGGCAAAACGATGGGAAACCTGGCAAATCCCACCGCGCACACCTGAAAAAAAAAAAAAATAATAAAAATAAATAAAAATAAATAATAATACTCACCAGACTCGATCATCATGATCATTTCATAGTCAGTCAATAGTTCGAGGGTGACTCCTGTATATTTCAACATTGCTGACCATGTTAGACCGGGGGTGGTGAAGAAATGAGCCGGATCGAGTTTATGACTCTTAATCGTGATGTCCCTGAAGTTTTCAAACACGTCGGCGAGGAGTGCGACATCGGTCTTCAAGTATACGTCGCTATACTCCCCTAAAGTTCTGCATCCGAACGCGTTCCAAACGTCTTTCGCAAGATTTAACTCCTCATCGGAAATATGGCAGTTAGAGAGCTTACTGAAGAATGCCTCTTTAGGCGGTAAAGAGTCTTCTTCGAGCTTGTCCCAGCAGTCCACATATTCATATGGGAAAACACCCTTTCGATGTAGTAGCGATAAGTTATTGTTTACCGGAAAAAAGTTACGCATTTCAGTGAACTTGGGCAAATTAGCAGCCAAAGCAGCTAAACTAGATGGTAAAAATCTAAAAGAGTCGAGAAACCTAATCTTCAGCGTGTCACTCACTACCTTAGAGAACGATATCAGCGTCTCCTCGCTAGTAGGGATGATTTCTATATTTTTGTCATCATAGCACAACTCGGGTATGATGAAGTGCCCGTCATACCCACTTAAGTTGTGAATGAATACTGGAAGAAAATGAGGATTCCTAACTCGCAGATTGCAGGATTGATGGGCCGCGCCGCGAAATTTGCCAGTTAAGTGGCAGTGGTCCCTGATTTTAGGCTCGAATTCCTCAAACTTCCTATCGCAAAAATGACAGGTGGTGGTGTTACGAAAAGAACATTCCTCATCCGGTGTTAATGGAATCATCGGAATATTCCTGTTAAGGATACCGTCAATAATGTCAGCCAAGCTTTTGACGTGCGAAATAAATTTTTGAGGGGCGTTTTCACCGCGGTATAAAAACGGTTTAGTCGGTAAAAGATTTCGGCAAATATCTTTTACCTCTTCGGCTATTTTAAGATAAACGCAGAACGAGTATGGTATATGCTTGTTGACCTTGACAGTATTTGGGGTGGTATCACTGTTCTCTCTGACGATTGGTTTTAAAATGGACTCAAAATCGGCGTAGATAACAAACGGCACCCTCAAAGTTCGTTCAACCTCCTGGAACGTAATAAATGGATTTTTCAGGGGCAACTCTACTCGCGCGATCTCATTTTTTTGGCAAAGTTCTTTATGCCGGATGAGTTTTTCGGAAGAGAGGGCGCCATGTTGATTGTCGAAATAAGAGAAGCACCGTTTGCAAATTTCGATGTGGTGCTCATGGGCGTTAAGCTGACGCGCAACGAGTCTCGCGAAATCACGGATAAAAACATAGTGGCTAACGCCTTCTTTCTCAATCAACAGCAAATCTCTATGGTCAGCCTTTTCCACTTTTGCGACCTTCAGGGGGTAAACTTTATTATTTTCTGTTAAACCGAAAACGTTTATTGACATGTCGTTAGCTTTTTCAAATTTTGAAATTTCTTTAATAGGGACCGGGTAATTTAGCATGGAAAATCGTAACGGTGGAGAAGGCCGTCATAAGAGGCAACCCTGTGAGGATGATGTTGGACTAATTTACTTAATACGCTGTACCTAAAGCATTCTTGATCGTTGTTACGTACGTTAATACAAGCCTTCCGATTTAGAATAACTTTAGGTAAGGGGACGTAAGAAGAGGCCTTAAGGGGGTTGTATTTATTTATTCGAAGGCGGAGGCCTAAAATACGCGACAGTGACCACCCGCTGTTTTTCGCTTCCAAATCCTCCGATTCGTTTTGGAGCTTCTTAAATGATCTATCTAAACACTCTTCAAGGTCTGTTTCCAGGAAAATTTCCTGATTTTTCGTTTTGATCGCAAAGTCCTTGTTTTCTTCTTTTAGATTCGAGTATAAGCAGTCAACCCAAAAGTTGACTTTGAGGGACTTATGCTCTTCTAAAAGCTCGCGTACTTTTGCAGCGATCATGTCTTTTACGCTAGCCAAAAATTTATCCAATAGTTTGCAATTCTCTACCCCAGACCGTATCCAAAAGGATTTAAGACGACCCGAAAACGCGGTCTCATACTCTAAAACATCCGCGAAGGGGAGGGACAAAAGCGAGTTCACCGCTGGTTCACTTTTTTCCGGTAAATTAATAGCATTTTCGTTACCTTTACAACCTCCCTCATGGAGAATACGGAGACTAGCTGATCGGAAGACTGCTCCACACTTTCCACATATCCTTTGGAGTATGCCAATCATCTCATTTTCATTTTCAACTCGTCGGTCGGATGGTCCAGCCTCGTCGCGTTCGTAAGGTTTTCGGCAATGTTGAAGATGACGTGAAAGCGAGTCTTTTCGCGAGAACACCTTACCGCACTTTACACATTTTGGTTCACTACATGACTTAACAGGTCCTCTTTTATTAGAGCAAGATGCCGCATGCCTAAGCATGTTGTCTTTCCTAGAGAAAGACGCTTTTTCGCAAACTTCACACACGAACATTTTTTTTTTTTTTTTTTTTTCGATCTGCACTGGTCAACAGCAAGATACTAAATAAATCAATTAGCCGGGAAACTTAAGTTTTCCATCCTTCTTTTTCATAAGAGACGCAGAGTTGCAAATAATGTCGAAGGTGTCAAATTCATTAAGGGGAATATAAAGACACTTGGGTTTCTCATCAAAAGTGCAGACGTTTCAAAAAATGTCGACGGGGTTAAATTAATAATACAATTTTATAAACAAGATGGAAAAAAAAATTTATTTAAAAATTATTATTTATAACATCAGTTTCACATAAAAGTTTATCTCTGTACAAACGAGCGAGCGCTAACGCACAACAACAAGAACGAAAAAACGTATTTTGACTATGATGACGTAAGCAAAAATAGGTTTTAGGGATCTCAAGTTTCCTCCAAGACGGAAAAAAGTCCATATCAACAACTTGTTTATTTTCTGAGTGGTGAAAGTACGTTCTTAAAAAATCGGATTTTTCCTTTCCTTTGACAAAAATAAGAGAGTAGCTTCTTAAATACTCTCCCAAAATACTCCTGAGACGGCTATAAGAGACACAACCTTCATCTGTCGATAGCGAATGATGGTTTCGTGTACACCAAAAATTTGCTCGATGATATCTCCACGTCTCTCCTGATGGTGAAGGTGGTAGGAAAATCCAGTGTCCGCAATTTCCTGTTTTAAGGTCCACGATGGCGAGCTCTTTGACAATAAAATGGCGGCGATGTCCTCCCTCCGGGTTTTGAAAACCTTGAAAATCCACTACAACCGCGTTCTTCATCTCTTCTCGAGTGAATGATTCCTTTTTCTTCCGTCCATCCGATTTTATTATCTACGGACCACGCTTGTCAAAGGGTTTACTGACATAATCGATCGTTGATAATAACGCAATGGGCGGTGGTGTTCGCCGGGAAATTTTGTGCGCTCTCTATTTCTATACGTATATCGACTGGGGCGGCCTTGAGACTTTCAACTTGTCTTGAGCAGTCAATGACAAATATCGGAGCGTCTCTTCTAAGCTCCAAAGGACTCAGAGCTGGCGCAGAATCGTGAGCGTTGTTGATGAGCCGTAGTAGGATTGTCTAAAGTTTGAATACATTTCGTAAAGTATCGATGTTTTCCCGTTTTCAAAGTCTAATCCGAGATCGTCGTAGGGAAAGCACTGGTTGTTGAGGAACACTTTGATGTTTACAACTTTACAATGGTCAAACTCGCTCGAATTTTTATCTTTTTTGTTATTTCTATCGGTTTGAAACGCTAAAAGCACGTAGCGAGGTTTCTCTATTTGAGAAGACGATTTCACGAGCCAGCTATGTTTATTGGTCACCGGCAAATTAGGGTTACAGTGATAGGCCCACGTTCGAAAAGGTAGGGAAATCGTTTTACCCTTTTCCAAGTAGGATAAAAGTTCAATTTTCTTCCTGTCCTCGACGCTCACATACGGCACTTTCCAGCTGATCTTTTTAATCTCGATGCGAACTTCTTCAGCGGCTAACTTTTCAGCGGCGGCGCCAGCTAGCGGTACGATCGAATTCAAATCGTTTCTCGATCGAATAAGTACAAGGTCGAGTGAAACCGAGCATAAAATTTTATCGTAGTCTTCAAAAAATCCCAATAGCCCGTTTAGAGGTACGCAGGCGTTAAAAAACCCAGTTTTGGGGTCAACGATTGGGTTGAGGCCATCTGCTGCTGCGATCCATCCTGCGTTAGGTAATACTGTCCGAACGTAAGCTCTCGACGCGGATGTCAGACTCTTCAAAGTCGTGGTTATTCCGGGGTTTCTCGACTCGTCGATTGTCGTGCCGTTCAACTCTAGACGGATATCGTCGAAAGCGTGAGCAATACCGTTTGAAGCGAGTGTATAATATTCACTAGGACCGCTTCCGTCTTTTTTAAGCAGAAACCCTTCCACGTAGAGAAAACTGCGAGAGGGAAGTATGTAATTATCTTGATGTTGAATCGGAATCCTGACTTCGTTGCAGTGGTCGAAACTAGTCGATGAATACGGCAAATGAGTATGATATTCGATCTTGGTTATACTGTTATCAAAGACCGCCCCTTGGCCAATGTTGAGAATCGAAGAGCTGCTGCTCATTGTTTAGGATGAAATCCGATACTTTTTAAGAAAGATAAATTTTGTGCGCTCAACGGTTGGAGACGTCTTCTTCCTACGAGTGCTTTTCCACTACTGTGCTTCTTCCTAGAGCGATCATGGGCTTTTAAACTCCTTCTTCTCCGTTGCTCATCCGCCGCCGCCGCCGCCGCCGTGAAAATCAAAACCATCGTTAAAGTTTGGGCTGGGGTCCACCGTGGAGCCTAGTCGGGGGCTTAGTCGGGGGCCTAAGCCAAGTCGGGGGTTTAGTCGGGGGCTTAGTCGGGGGTTAGTCGGGGGCCTAGTCGGGGGCTTAAGTCTAGTCGTTGACCTAAGGCTAAGGGTTGCGGCTCTTTTTTTTCTTTCTTTTAAACTTCCTTAAAGAACTTTTTTAATATGAATCCGAACTGTGATGGTCTCTCCTCGAAAATTGACTGGCTCTCCGTTTTGATCGACTATTTTTATCGTAACGTTGTCGATTACTCGGGTTATGAGAGGTAAATAAACAACGGTCGAGGGTCGTTCTACTATTTTATACCCAGGTGGAACGGTTGGGTAAACTGATGAAGGATATGAGCGGTTTTGCCGTTTCTATAGGAGCCACCAACGATATTCGATTCGATTGACAGTGTTGCCATATCGAAAATCTGAACTACGGATGACGAAACATTTACCGCCGGGCTTTTGGCTAACCTGTCACGGTCAGCGAACCCTAGGAGTTTTCCGATTGATCTTGGGAACGGTCCCAACCGAACCTCCTCGCTACAAACCAACTCGGTCTTTAACGTATTCGGATTAAAAGAAAGGGAGAAATACGGTGCCTCTTTTTTATCGCGTTCGGCTTTCTCTTTGAGTTGTTTGACTATGGTGTTGTTGAGGTCCGTTATCTCATAACACCCTTCCGGAATTTTATGACGAAGATTACCGATCTGTATCGCGCAATTACGATGGTCAATATTTGGAATCGAATGAAAGGACTCGAAAGAGAGTAATCCGACCACCCATTGATAACGGTCGTCTAAGTGAATGGGGGGAAAGTGATCCTCGGAAAGAAGTGACGTACGTCCTGAGAAAGATAAGGTGAAAGACATAATGAACGACCTCTCGAGATTACGTTTTCTTTTTATAGGGTATGCAGAATTAAAAACAATAGACAGAGATGGCCACACACTACCGTATTATATTCTTGAAAGCGATCACGGTTAAATTTTATCGAAAGACGACTGTCTGATAAGGAGAGTATGTAATCTATAAATTCTTTCGGGGGAGGTAAATTTCCAAAACTATCGAAATAGTAAACCGTACGTCCCTTTTTATAGTAGCTGACCCAATGCGTTCCGGGACCCGTTGAGCTATCAAGGTTTATTATCCCTGTTTCCGTTGTACGTGGTGGGTTCTCGGAAGTGAATCTCGCATAAATATCCCGCGAAAGAAAGGTATTTGAAGCTTATTAATGAGTCGGTAGAGGTCGCTATCAGTTAAGGCCCTTTCAGGCAGTCGTATTACAAGTTTTTTGGAGAGACAAAAAGACCGAGGCCGCTTTTATAGGGTCTTAAGTAGACACCTTTACCGAGTGCGACTTCCTCCATTTTGTGATTATGTCTTTTCATTTCCTCGAGACGGTCCCTAGCGTCTTTTGCTGTGACCACCGCCTTTGCAATCGCCGCCGCCCCTCCAGACAGAGAACCAACAGCTGATAAAGCAGGTAGAGCGGCTAATAAGAAAGGTAAAAAACCACCCCGTTTTGGTACCTGTAAGACTCGAGGTTTTTTAGCAAACTTGTTTTTCACGTTCTTTTTAAGTATACGTAAGGCGACTCCTATTTGCTCCGGGAGGGACGTAGTCGGGTCAAGATTTTTTAACGAATCCTTAGCCTTTTTAATGAGCGATTTTAGATCTCCACCTTTTACTCGCGGGCGGCGAGGTTTTCGCCCCTTCGAAGAGAAGAAGAAGAAGAAGAAGTAGAATAAGCACTTTGTTTTCGTGAAGACGACGTCATGATGTTACTCCTTCGGTTGCAGAAACTTGATTGATACCTGTTCGTCTCATCCTAATATATATAAGAGATCGCGCGGAAGTTCAAATTCATTTACACTCCAGACGTAGACTTATGCGGTTCCGGAAAGTCTCGGGTGGTTATCTCAAGGTCGGCTCTTGGGATAAAATAGTTGCAGGGCGTGAGATAAGAAACCCCACACACGGACCTTTATTCCCAGACACAATAAGATGCATAATCGCCGGTCCGAGCGCTTGCGGAAAAACAAACTTAATATTAACGTTGCTTTTTGACAATGAAGGTTTACGTTTTGATAATATTTACATTTATAGCAAATCGTTAAGTCAGCCCAAGTACACGTTTTTAGAAGAGGTCATGAAGAAACTACCGGAAATTGGATATTTTACGTATTCGGACAATTGTGAGGTGATAAGGCCGGAAGAGTCGAAGCCGGACTCTGTGTTCATTTTCGACGATGTTATCACGGATAAACAAGAGAGGATAAGAGATTATTTCTGTCAAGGGAGACATAGAGGTTTAAGTTCGTTTTACCTCTGTCAGTCCTTTGCTCGTGTCCCTAAACAGCTTATTAGGGATAACGCGAATTTCTTAATTTTGTTCAAGATGGACGAGTTGAATTTAATTCACGTTTACAAAGAAAACGTCTCCACGGATATGAAGTTTGAGGAATTTAAAGAGATGTGCGCACAGTGCTGGAAGGATAAATTCGGCTTTCTGGTTATTGATAAAACGCGTGAATTAAACGACGGTCGCTACAGACGTGGATTTAACGAGTTCATTATGCTATAAGAGGGGATGTAATAGCGAGATCTGGTTCAGTCGAAGTCTCAAAATGAGCGACGAAAGAGCTTTGAAAAATGAAATCATTCGAGTTAGCGACTCTATTCGAATGAAGCATAAGCTATTGCGAGAGAATAAACGTGATTTTCAAACTCTAATAGAAGAAAGATCGCAACCCATAGTGAAACCTCTCAACGAACTCGTGCAGGTTATGAAAGAGAAAAAGACAAACGACTTCTCAGAAGAAAACCTTGTCAACGACGAATTGATGTTGGATGAAAACGGAGGAGGAGGAGATCCAACCGAAGAAATCTCGTCTCTATTCGAGGAGGAGGATGGCACAAGGTCTGAAGAATTTGCGCAGGCTTTATCACCCATCTTGAAGTCGTCGAGGAAGAGGAAATTATCGTTCTCAACACCTATTGTAAAAGAGGAGGGGGAGGAGACCCTCGTGCGATCTCGTATCGACACCCATACGGTTCTAAATTGCCTGCAAAGAGGTCTAAGAGAGAAGGATGGCTACGAGAACAGCGAGTTGCGATCCAAGTTTGGACGAAAGCGGAAGAAGAGAAGATATATCGTTTACGCTGTCCATGTCGCCGTTGGAAGAAGTGCAATCGGCATTCGAAAACTCTAAGGATGATGATGTAGATGTCGATCAACATTTGTTCAATTTTGGCGAGCTTCCTAGGAAGTATATTAAACAGTTTCTGTTAAAGAAGTCAGACTCATACGACAACGTGTATGGCATTCGTTTTGTCTCAAACGGTTGGATGATAGGTGATTCTCCGGTAAGCGTGTCTGGAAACGATATCCACGTTAAAGGGAAGACTTATACCGGAAGCGAAGGTCTTTATCAACTTATTTTTATGAAGGATCCCGAAATGAAGCTGGTCACGGACTCGACTTGCAAAATTACAAAAATATACTAATCGATACTAATGCAGCCAGAAAGGGATATTCCGAGTCTCTTCCCATAAATTCAAATAGAAGCGCCAAATACTGCAACATTATTAAAAATTTGCTAGGGCAGAAGAAGAGAGGAGAGGCGTATATGGATCTGCTTCAACCTCGTGTTGAGTTTTGGGATGATCCAAACGAATTAGTGGACCGTCTTCGATTGCTGTGGGGTTCTAGAGCTGCGGGCCACACGGGCCATGATAACGAAATTTTATCGATAATTGAGGAGTTGAGGGAGGCGCATATTATTCATTGAATTTTTTTTCTTTTTTCTTAGTACGCATGATGACGTCAGTGAGAGAGGATGTCGTTAGAGAGCTCCATACTCCCGCTCGTAAAAACTACCCACGTCGTCATATTTCGTTGCGGGGGATTAACGAAATGTATCAGGCGGATTTAGCCGATATGACTCGTTACCCTGATATGGGATATAGATACATATTGGTAGTGATTGATTGTTTTTCCAAGAAGGCCTTTGCTGCACCTATAAAAAGGAAAAGCGCTAGGATTGTTACGGACGCTTTCCGAAAAATTCTTGAGGGTATCCCAGCTTCGGCGTCGAATGTGAGAAATTTACAAACTGATTGTGGAAAGGAGTTCTACAACAAGGAGTTTAAAAAGTTGATGAAACAGCATTCTATCAATCATTATAGCACTTTTAGTGGAATGAAGGCTTTCATGGCCGAACGTTTGATTCGAACATTGAAGCGATGTTGTGGTTGGAGTTTAGTTTGCAGGGTAATCAAAAATGGGTGAAAATAGTTCCGAGGATAGTAGCGCAGTACAACGCCAAATTTCATCGGAGTATCGGAATGGCACCAGATTCTGTAAATAGCTCAAACGAGAAGAGTTTAATTGAACAGTATTCTTGTCGCGGTGTGATTTCCAATAGGAAAAAAACCAAGCCGAAATTCATGGTTGGAGACCGTGTGAGGATTTCAAAGTTTAAACATCAATTTTCAAAAGGGTATACACCTTCTTGGGGGACAGAGGTTTTCACTGTTTGTAAAGTTAATCGAACTCAGCCGTTTACGTACAATTTGAAAGACGAAGAGGGCAATTTGATAAAAGGCGTATTTTATGGTGAAGAAATTCTTAAGGTTAAACATCCAGACGTTTATTTAGTTGAGAAAGTGCTTAAGAGGCGAGGGGATAGATATTTCGTTAAATGGTTAGGTTTGAACTCTTCCCAAAATTCATGGATTGATAAATCGAGTTTAACGTAATAATAAATTCTATTGAAATGCTGACACTTTTTTTTCTCCCCTTCATTGTTTAACCTGAGATGCGGTCACTGACAGAGACAAGTCTGAGCTCGATCGCTGAGTAAGATCAATTATTCAATCGTAGGAAAATAGAAAATATAAAGAAAAATTATTATTTTGATTAGTTTGCAAAGTAACATGGAGGAGTTAAGGACCATTCGAAAAAATCCTCGATTTGGTGTTTTTCTTAATGATTATGAAAATGTAAAAATCAATCATCCCTTTGCTTCGACATACGTTGGTCTAAATAAGAAGATTGAAGAATTAGAGAAAAGAGCCTCGCTTTGGACAACTAAAACCGAAAACGGCCATTACACCCAGTGCGTATGGAGTAATCCGCAGGTGACTTCAGGACCGGATACTTGCCGTTGTAATAATTTTGGCTTTGAATTGTTTGAAATTGAACAAATGTTGTATACTCTTTATCCATGTATTGATTAATTTTTTTTAAATAAAATTGCTTAATTAATTAATTATTTATTTTTTTTTTATGTATTTATTTTCCTCTCAAATACCCACAAATAATTTTGATAGAAACGAAACATGCTTGTGCTTGTTCGCAGTTGGGGGGGGGGGCTGGATAAACTATCTTTTTTTTCCCGTAAATCAGTTGACGAAATAGATTCAAAGAGTATGGATGGGTTATCATTCTCTACTCATTTTAGGCTAGGTAGAGGAAACATGCGATAGTTGGGTTATATTCCCTTTCATCAAACTTCCTCGATCCTTATGTGGTGTTAATGTGCCGAAATTCAAGTGCTGTGTGTATTAATGAACGGGACTGGGTGAAAATAATTGAATTATCGGAAAAGATAAACGAGTTCTTTTCTCAACGCAAAGATGGTGGCCGTTTTGACTTGGAACAAATTTCGGTTTCGTTGGAGAAGAGAGAGCGAGCGAGAATCGTTACTTTTGGCTACACCTATACGAATTTCCCGGATACATTTCCGCGTTCTCAGACTGTTAACTTCTTCAAGTCGGAGTTTAATAATTTGACCATTTTCTTCAATCGCATAAATGAGTGTATTTCCCTATTAAAGCAATTATTAATTATAAAATTTTTGGAAATTGAAAATATTCCGGTGTTACAAGCTGATGACGTTGCCCCCCACTCCTCAATTTTAGGTGAAGAGGGGGCTTTGATTATATAACGTCAGCACTCCTCCCACCAATCCATTCTACAGTTGAGATTTATCCAAGACAGATCTTCCCCTTCCAATTCGGTAAGTTAGTCAAATATTTATTCTATTATTTTATTTATTTATTTTGTCTAATTTTTTTCTCTCTTGAATAGATCATGGCGTTTCTCGAGCAATTAAACTCGGCTTCCAAAATAAAAGAAATAAAGAAAATGGATACGTTAAAACCGGACATCCGTACCCGATGCAGGAAATCAATATGATGGAAACAAAATTTGGCAAATCGATTATCGCCACATTGGAGGATGGAGAAGGAGAAGTTTTTCGAGTCTTCTTACCACGACGTATCGGGAAGAACTTCGAGGAAAAGGACATAGAGGCGTATAACCAAAAATCGGTTGAACAAGTGTCGTTGCTTTACCTCGGCAAAATTGGACAGTGTTTTAATGTGGAGTTTATCGGTAAAGAAAAATAAATATTTGTAATACTGAATGAGGAAATAAATTTTCTTTGTCTTGAATTTTTTTTTTTTTTCTTTCTTTCTTTCCTTTCCCATTTATGAGAGTCCTTTCAAATTGGTTTGGAGCTGTTTCTGGTAAAAGGTGATTTGACCCTACCTACGAGGATTTTGGCAAATTTAGAGAACCAATATGGAGCCGACTTCAAGTTTATTTTAATTTTATTTAAGTTTTATTGAATAAAGGAGAAAAAATGTCTAGACGATCGGATTTCCCATAGACGCCTAGAGTTTCACGAGGGAGAGGCGGGGTTGTTGACACTCTCGGTGACGTAGAGAGGATAGGGAAGGCGAGGGGTCGGAGTCTATCATCCATTAATTAGTAGTGATGAACAATAAGACGGCGTAGTGTACGGATAAGGTGATAGACTTCCATGCAGGGACTCGGGTTCGAATCTCGGAGCAGAGAAAAATTTTTTATGTTGGTAGACTTGGTTAATGGTAGGCGAGGGGGGTAGGTAGGGCAGGGGAGGGGGAGGGGGACAGTGGAAGACAGGGTGAGGTGGAGGGGGGAAGGGGAGAAGAGCTAGACTCGGCGAACTGCTGACTTTGCCTCATTTTCCTCCACCTCCTCCACCGCCACCACTGGCCCAGAACCGGCTTTTTATATCTACTGAAGAGATTTAACACATATCGACATAAAATTTGTCGTTTCAACAGAACGCAGTTGAACATATAGAAAACTTTCATTTTAAAGAACTTGTCGTTTCGCCATAAAACTGTTTCTGTCGTTTGGGCATAAAACATCTCACCATAAACTAGGGACTGCCAAAGAGCAAGCCTATTTTCGCCGTTTAAAACGCGATTATGGCGAAACGACAAAAACCTTAGAACTTGACATTTCACCATAATTCGCACATCCTCGCGAGAAGAAAAAAAAGTTAACCCCCTTTTGCTAAAAATCGAGCCGATCCCATTGGCTGCCTGTTTGCTTTTCCGTTTGTGGTGAGATGCTTTACGTTTAATTGCATTATGGTGAACTGTCAACTTTTAAGGTTTTTGTCTCGTTTCGCCATAATCGCTTTTTAAACGGAAATGTAGGCTTGCTCTTTCGCTGTTCGTACATTATGGTGAGATGTATTTTGCCCAAACGACAGAAACAGTTTTATGGCGAAACTGCAAGTTTAAAGAGAAGCTTTTATGGTGAGAAGCGTGATGGTGACTTGCACTTGTTTTATGTCGACTTGCATTTATTGAAAAAGTCGTTTATGGCGAAACGCTTTATGATGAAATGCATTATGCTCAAATGAATTATGGTGAACTACAGATTTTTTATGTCAAAATGCAGATTTTTGTATGTTCAACTGCTTTTGGGTGAAATGCCTTATGTTCAAGTGTTTTCCCATTTGTCGACCTATAAATAAAATTTCCTTTCCTTGTTTTTATCATAATTATTCCTAATGACAAAACTGAAAACGTTTTATCCTTCAGTTTTGATTTTTCTCTAAAAATGAAGCCAATCGTGGCTCTTTTTTTGTCTTTGTTTTTCACGGCGGTTCTTTTAAAAATGGCCTACGGGGCTTTGAACGACCTTCCAAAATGGTTTTTGATGATTTTCGATAATCCGTCTGTAAGTAAAATAAAATAGGCCGCAACGCCTTTGGGATAATCGGTCAAAAAGACTGATTTTTATTAATGAAATTGGAGTAAATAAAGGTTCCGAAAAAATCCTTTAAATCGGGCAAAAAATGGGATTCTTTTATGGTCTACTATCGGTATAAACCCCAAAAAGTTGAGAAAAATAATTTTTTAATGTTTTGGCATTTAGCTCATGCGAATCGCGCAAATGGGGAACGTTAATTTTTTAGTTGATAAAAGCTACAGAGGGAGAAGAATGAAAAAACGGATATTCCACGACCGGTTTCGGCGTAATACGCCTCATCTGGTGGACTATTTCCTTTTTTTTTTCATTCTCCTACACTTTTTACTTAACTTCAATTAGCCGGTCGTGGAATATACGTTTTTTTCATTCTTCTCCCTCTGTAACTTTTATCAACTAGAAAAATAATTGAAAACTCGTTAAAATTGAAAATGTTTGCCTAGATACTGTAAAATGGTAGTTTTTAGTCAAAAGAAACACAAATAAAACTAAAGGGAAAAAAATGAAAATCCAATAAAAAGCGAGATTTTTGGCCAAAAATGAGTAGCAACTGGCATAAAAAAAATGTCGAGGAAAACACCAAATCATTTGAATGGCGTGTTTTAGTCCTAAAAGTAGAAAATCTAATGAAAAGTGCTTTTATCGCCTCATATGAAATCTAAAATCGTATAAAAAGAAAGATTCTTGGCCAAAATAGCCAGAAAAACACCTAAAATACGGTAAAGTGAAATTATTTTTATTAAAAAAAAAAAAAAAAAAAAAAAAAAAAAAAAAAAAAAAAAAAAAAAAAAAAAAAAAAAAATTCGTTTTTTTTGGTTTCTAATAGACCCCAAAAGCGTCATTTTGGTTTCTAAGAGACCCCAAAAACGTCATTTTCTGGTGTCTAAAAGACCCTAAAAATGTCATTTCTCTGGTGTCTAAAAGACCCCAAAAACGTCACTTCTCTGGTGTATAAAAGACCCCAAAAAACGTCATTTCTCTCGTGTCTAAAAGACCCCAAAAACGTCACTTTTCTGGTGACTAAAAGACCCAAAAAACGTCATTTCTCTGGTGTCTAAAAGACCCCAAAAACGTCATTTTTCTGGTGACTAAAAGACCCCAAAAAATTCATTTTTCTGGTGACTAAAAGACCCCAAAAACGTCATTTTTCTGGTGCCTACAAGACCCCGAAAACGTCATTTCTCTGGTGTCTAAAAGACCCAAAAACGTCATTTTTCTGGTGACTAAAAGACCCAAAAAAATCATTTCTCTGGTGTCTAAAAGACACCAAAAACGTCATTTATCTGGTGACTAAAAGACCCCAAAAAATTCATTTTTCTGGTGACTAAAAGACCCCAAAAACGTCATTTTTCTGGTGCCTACAAGACCCCGAAAACGTCATTTCTCTGGTGTCTAAAAGACCCCAAAAACGTCACTTCTCTGGTGTATAAAAGACCCCAAAAAACGTCATTTCTCTCGTGTCTAAAAGACCCCAAAAACGTCACTTTTCTGGTGACTAAAAGACCCAAAAAACGTCATTTCTCTGGTGTCTAAAAGACCCCAAAAACGTCATTTTTCTGGTGACTAAAAGACCCCAAAAAATTCATTTTTCTGGTGACTAAAAGACCCCAAAAACGTCATTTTTCTGGTGCCTACAAGACCCCGAAAACGTCATTTCTCTGGTGTCTAAAAGACCCAAAAACGTCATTTTTCTGGTGACTAAAAGACCCAAAAAAATCATTTCTCTGGTGTCTAAAAGACACCAAAAACGTCATTTATCTGGTGACTAAAAGACCCCAAAAAATTCATTTTTCTGGTGACTAAAAGACCCCAAAAACGTCATTTTTCTGGTGCCTACAAGACCCCGAAAACGTCATTTCTCTGGTGTCTAAAAGACCCAAAAAACGTCATTTCTATGGTGTCTAAAAGACTCCTAAAACCTCATTTTTCTGGTGTCTAAAAGACCCCAAAAACGTCATTTCTATGGTGTCTTAAAAAAAAAAAGATTTTGATAAAAAATATCCCTCAAGGGTAATAAAAGCATTTTGGCTCAATGGAATCTCCTTTTTCTGTGCCAAAGGAGTTGTAAAATTCTAAGACGATTATCTCCGATTGTCCTAAACGAGTAGCGGCCATAAAATCACACAAACAATTTTTGTTTTAAAATACTTTTTTCTGTTTTAAGATTCCTGAATCCAGAAAGACAATCAAAAAGTCCAAATTCGCCAAGGTCGATAAGTCCAAAGTGGACCAATAATATCAGTTTCTAGAATCATTATTTTTATTTTTTTAAATATGTAAAATAATAATAATAATAAAAGGTTAATAGAAAAGGTTTCTTTATTAAAGGTGTCCTTTCAGTTATGGCTTCGAGGAACGTTATTAAAGATTTTATTTTATCCGTAATATTTTAGTAAGTATGTTTCTAGGTTAAACTTGTGTGAATAATGAAGATAATTTTTTGAATCATCAAATGACTAAAAAAGAAGTCAACGGTACCAGTTGAAATTCATATTTCAAGAATGAAAGTAAACGTTTTGTTTTTATTATTAATTTTTATAATTTATGCTTCAATATACGACATGCTTTCACCTTTTTTGACTCCCGAAGGGTATGTAAAAAAAATGCATAAAATTTTATTTTTAAATTTTTAGAATCCAAAAGCACGTCTTCTACTCAAACAGGGGC
The DNA here is from genome assembly GCA_014119065.1 of Orius insidiosus. Taxonomy (NCBI): domain Eukaryota; kingdom Metazoa; phylum Arthropoda; class Insecta; order Hemiptera; family Anthocoridae; genus Orius; species Orius insidiosus. Next base: position 90,212 of record JACGAQ010000310.1, on the reverse strand, counting down.
GTTTCATAAGCCGTAATATTGCTCATGCAGTTTTTTTCTGATAAGTGAGTATTTTTTTTTAGTTTTTACTCTGACATGAAACTATTCGTTCTTCTGATGCTTTTTCAAATGATTAATTTAACATTTTGAATATGCATTTTTTGGAGAAAATGCGACATTTCCTATATTTCATCATTATTTGGTCAGTTATGTCGAATTCCGGGGATATTTTAATTTTTAATTTAATTTTTATTCAATTATTAGGTGTACAAAATGAAACACGGCTAAAATCTACAAAATTCAAATTTACCCTGTGGCTGAGTTTCATTTTGTACACCTAATAAATAAAATTGTAGGAAATTTAATTCTCTATAAATTTGTACTTAATTATTTTTTTTCTAGGATGCACCATTTTCGGAAAATAATTTTTTTTTAAAATAAATTTATCTTGAAAACAGTGCGTCCTAGAGAAAAAATGAATAGAATAAAAATTAAGAGAATTGAATTTCCAACAGATTTTATTTAGTGCATTTTTTCAATATTTTTTTTATAAAAAGAAGTAGATATGACCAATGAGCAAGAGGCTTACTCTTACTATTGGTCAATCTACTCTTTTTTGTTTTAATTGTATTAAGCCCAGGGCTTGTTACAAAGGGGGAGGGGATCAGACCCAGGCGGGGGCTTTCGCCATAATGATTTTTTCAATATCTGTAACGGTTTACGATTTACAAGCCTTTAAAAATTAACCTTCTTAATGGTTATACTTCAATAACCTTCTTACACAGAGAAGGTCAACTTTTGATGGACTTTAACGCCTAAAATGTTCAAAATTTTGAAAAAATGAACTACTAGGTGTACAAAATGAAACTCGGCTAAAATCTACAAAATTCAAAGCCCTGTGGCTGAGTTTCATTTTGTACACCTAATAATAGTTAAATAATTGAATAATAATTTTAATTCAATTTTTTTCAGATTCCAAAATCAAGGAATATAACAAAAGGAAAATTTGCAAGCACAGATTTACTTCACGGGATATTTTTTTAAGGAAAATTTATTAAGTTTCCTCTTCCAATTTTTCTTCTTCTAATTTTTCTCCTTCTTCTTCTTCTACTTGAGATTCCATCCAAGCGGATTCAGTTTCTCTCGGTGTTAAAACAGGCGGGTAAAAACTGTCGTGTGCAGGAGTTGCCGGAATTTCGGTTCTCACTAAAATATTCGTCTCGAAAACGCTTTCTGGCCCTTCGAGCAAATTGTCGTTGAGGCATAAAGTCGCCCTTCTCATCCCTTCTAGTTTTCGGATCAAATCTTCATCTTTTAATCCATGCTAAAGAAAAGAATAAAATAAATATTTTTTGCCTTTTTTTTACCCTTTTTGCTTGAAACATGCATTGTGATGATCGTTCGTAGTCGAGCTTCTGAAAATTAATGAATGCCAAATATGCCCACGCTTCTGGAAGTCTCGGGTCCATTCTGTTCGCTTCAGCCAATGCGATTTCGCTTTCTTCGAGCTCGCCGAGATAATAAAGCGCCATCCCCAATCCGAGCCAGTTCATCGGCGTTTTTTGGATCAAGGAGGCCTTTTTAAATACTTCATGAGCCTCTTCGATTTTTTCATTTTTTAAATAATAATTTCCCATTCTGAAAACATTTTTAAACCCTACTTTTCAAGATAAATACAAAAAAAAGATTTTGGAAAATACACGGTGTCCGGAAACACACGTAAAGTGAAAAGTGGTTTTATGATAAAAAGTTAAATGTAACCCCCCATTAATTTAAATCAAAAAATTTGATGGTGTAGTTTAAAATGCGTTTGGATGTACAAGGTGCCCCAAAAAGAACCTAATTTCGTGATTTCAAATGAGAACTCCTATTTTTTTTTTTTTTTTTTTTTTCCAGATTAGTAAACTACTCAAAATTTCAATGTGATTTGACTATTTATAAGACCATTTTTGACTACATTAAAAATTGTCGAATTTTATCGTTTTTCGCGCTAAAATCCGTAAATCGACCTAAGAGACTCATTTTTTTCCACTTCATTTTGTCCGGAGATTCTATCACAAATTCAAGCGATTTTTCTGGTGTCTAAGAGACCCCAAAAACCTAATTTTTCTGGTGTCCAAAAGACCCCAGAAACGTCATTTTTCTGGCGTCTAAAAGACCCCAAAAAACATCATTTCTCTGGTGTCTAAAAGACCCCAGAAACGTCATTTCTTTGGTGTCTCAAAGACCCCAAAAACGTCATTTCTCTGGTGTCTAAAAGACCCCAAAAACGTCATTTCTCTGGTGTCTAAAAGACCCCAAAAACGTCATTTTTCCGGTGTCTAAAAGACCCCAAAAACTTCATTTTTCTGGTGCCTAAAAGACCACAAAAACGTCATTTCTCTGGTGTCTAAAAGACCCCAAAAACGTCATTTCTCCGGTGTCTAAAAGACCCCAAAAACGCCATTTTTCCGGTGTCTAAAATACCCCAAAAACGTCATTTCTCTGGTGTCTAAAAGACCCCAAAAACGTCATTTTCTGGTGTATAAAATACCCCAAAAACGTCATTTCTCTGGTGTCAAAAAGACCCCAAAAACGTCATTTTTCTGGTGTCTTAAAGACCCCAAAAACGTCATTTTCCGGTGTATAAAAGACACCAAAAACGTCATTTTTCGGTGTATAAAAGACCCAAAAACGTCATTTCTCTGGTGTCTAAAAGACCCCAAAAACTTCATTTTTCTGGTGCCTAAAAGACCCCAAAAACGCCATTTCTCTGGTGTCTAAAAGACCCCAAAAACCTCATTTCTCTGGTGTCTAAAAGACCCCAAAAACGTCATTTTTCTGGTGTCTGAAATACCCCAAAAACGTCATTTTTCAGGTGTCTAAAAGACCCCAAAAACGCCATTTCTCTGGTGTCTAAAAGCCCCCAAAAACGCCATTTCTCTGGTGTCTAAGACCCCAAAAACGTCATTTCTCTGGTGTCTAAAAGACCCCAAAAACGCCATTTCTCTGGTGTCTAAAAGACCCCAAAAACGTCATTTCTCTGGTGTCTAAAAGACCCCAAAAACCTCATTTCTATGGTGTCTAAAAGACCCCAGAAACGTAATTTCTCCGGTGTTTAAATGACCCAAAAAAGTCATTTTTCTGGTGTCAAAAAGACCCCAAAATCCCTACACGAAGGGTAATGCAATACATCCTCTTTGAGAAAGTTATAAAAAGTCTACCTGTGGTACGTCAGCCCGAGATTTTTATAATCTTTGGCAATTCGTATCGCAAAATCGTAACATTTCATCGCATTTTCTTCGTCCCCAAGACGGTCATAATTGTGCCCCATAAGACTCCACACATTTTCATCCTAAAATTTATTTAAATATTAAAATTTAAAAAAAAATTAAAAACTTACTTCCCATTTTAGTATATTCGCTTTTTCTAAATTTTCTAAGCTCTGTTTGTAGTTTTTCATCAAATAATGTGCAACTCCTAGGTAATAGTTAGATTCGAAAGAAGTTTTTGGGTTTTCAAGCTCTTTGTTTAAGCAAACGATGGCAAACTGTGGATCATGATTATCTGTTTTTGATTAATTTTTAATACTTCTGGTAAATTATATTTTAAAATTCTATGCTGGCGTTTATGTAGAAGCTGTCGAGACTTTTATAGTCGGGAGACCAGCTGGGAAAGTATTCTTCTTTTTTTTCCGAGTTGTCGTCGACATCTGTCATAGCTTCGTATCCTTTGACGAAATTGACGTGGGCTCCTTCGCCGTTTCCGGTCAAAAGGTGGTGGACGTGGAAGGCCGCCCAGCCGGCGAAGAATCGGGGATGATTTTCGACTAACGATGTATAAAGTAAGCTGGCTTCTTGGTAGTTTCCGTTTAAAGTAAACCTAGCGGCTTGCAACAAAAGTCTATGATCATTAGACAACCGAAAACTTATTTTGGTACCCTTCTTTATTCTTTTTATCAATGTCGAAAATTTTTCGAAGACCATTTTCGACTTTTTTTGCCGGAAATTCTTCTTCTTTAAAATACAAAGCGTTTATCGTATAATCAGTCCACCATTCTTCTGAAGGATCCTCGTTCATAACAAGCCTCTAAAAATCTTTTTTATATTTATTTATACAGGGTGTCCGGAAACACATGGCAAGCGTCTAGGAGAGCGTTAAAAAGTGGTTTTACGAAAAAAAGTTAAATGTAAACCCCCCTTAATTTAAATCAAAGAATTTGATGGTGTAGTTTAAAATCCGCCTGGATATACAGGGTGTCCCAGACACAACCTAACTTCGTTATTTCAAATAAGAACCCCTATTTTTTATTTCATTCGTAATCTACGCAAAATTTCAAGTAGAATTGAGTACTCATAACGATTTTGGACAACTTTTAAAAAATGTCAAATTTAGCGTTTTTTGCGCTAAAATCCGTTAAAATTGACCTAGGAGACTCGTTTTTTTTTTTTAATTCCACTTATTTTTTCCCGAAGAATCCAACTGTCTCAAATTTGAGCATCCTCGCATTCTGCATCACGAGATTTCGTCGCTAATGGCCTTTTTTCAAGTTAGAACCCAAATTTTTAGTTCAGAAATAAAAATTAGCACTTGTTGAAAGGAATTTTTCTTTCGGACCACAAATTTTGAAAGAGCTACAGCGTCTTTTGTGTTTATGCATCAAAAATTAAAATCCGTCAACAAATCGCTAATTTCCATTTTTGAAGTATGGAATTTGGAGTTAAACTTGAAAAAAGGCCATTAGCGACGAAATCTCGTGATGCAAAATGCGAAGATGCTCAAATTTGAGACAGTTGGATTCTTCGGGAAAAAATAAGTGGAATTAAAAAAAAACGAGTCTCCTAGGTCAATTTTAACGGATTTTAGCGCAAAAAACGCTAAATTTTGACATTTTTTAAAAGTTGTCCAAATTCGTCATATGAGTACTCAAATCTACTTGAAATTTTGCGTAGATTACGAATCTGAAATAAAAAATAGGTGTTCTCATTTGAAATAATGAAGTTAGGTTGTGTCTGGGACACCCTGTATATCCAGGCGGATTTTAAACTACACCATCAAATTCTTTGATTTAAATTAAGGGGGGTTTACATTTAACTTTTTTCGTAAAACCACTTTTTAACGCTCTCCCAGACGCTTGCCATGTGTTTCCGGACACCCTGTATATTTTAAATTTACATCTTGTAATAATTTATCGGCTCGAGTTTTATTCTGAAATTCACGAGCTTCGGCGGTGTAAAGCCTTAAGCTATCATCGGTGGGAAGATCGACATATACTTTACCCGGCTTATGAACAATATGGGACTCAATCCCGTTTATAATCCTGTTCGTCTTTTCTATAAGCTTGTTGTAAACCGTCATGGCGTATATCTGAATTATTGATTTTATAAAAATTTATATCAAACATTTTACTTTTAAGTGTTCTTCGGATATGTCTTCGTGTACGGTTCCGACGACGTCGACGGCGAAGTCGACCACAAGTTTTTTGACCATATCTTCGACAGTGTTGAGCAATCCGCTGTAATGGAGGAATTTCCAAAAATCCATTTCTTCATAAGAATCCCCACGACGGCCATTCTGTATATTATTCTCGACGTAAACCTTTGATGATGTACAAATAAATTGAGATTTTAAAAAAAATTTTCTACTTTGTATTCTTCCTGTATCATGTCGATCAAATCGAAATATCTTTTGAAAAATTCTCATCCTTTTAGTCTCCAATTCGTTAGAATCAAAAGTTTTATCAGGTATTATTTTTGTTACTCTTAAAAAAGGATTAACGTTTTTATTAGGTGTGCAAAATGAAACTCAGACCTTCTCCGTGTAAGAAGGTTACTGAAGTATAACCATTAAGAAGGTTAATTTTTAAAGGCTTGTAAATCGTAAACCGTTACAGATATTGAAAAAATGCACTAAATAAAATCAGTTGAAAATTCAATTTTCTTTAATTTTTATTCTATTCATTTTTTCTCTAGGACGCACTGTTTTCAAGATAAATTTATTTAAAAAAAATTGTTTTCCGAAAATGGTGCATCCTAGAAAAAATAATTAAGTGCGAATTTATAGAGAATTAAATTTCCTACAAGTTTATTTATTAGTGTACAAAACTCAGCCACAGGGTAAATTTGAATTTTGTAGATTTTAGCCGAGTTTCATTTTGTACACCTAGTAGTTCATTTTTTCAAAATTTTGAACATTTTAGGCGTTAAAGTCCACCAAAAGTTGACCTTCTCCGTGTAAGAAGGTTATTGAAGTATAACCATTAAGAAGGTTAATTTTTAAAGGCTTGTAAATCGTAAACCGTTACAGATATTGAAAAAATGCACTAAATAAAATCTGTTGGAAATTTAATTCTCTTTAATTTTTATTCTATTCATTTTTTCTCTAGGACGCACTGTTTTCAAGATAAATTTATTTTAAAAAAAATTATTTTCCGAAAATAGTGCATCCTAGAAAAAAATAATTTAGTGCAAATTTATAGAGAATTAAATTTCCTACAAGTTTTATTTATTAGGTCTACAAAACGCAGCCACAGGGTAAATTTGAATTTGTAGATTTTAGCCGAGTTTCGTTTTGTACCTAGTATTTCATTTTTTCAAAATTTCAACATTTTAGGCGTTAAAGTCCATCAAAAGTTGACCTTCTCCGTGTAAGAAGGTTATTGAAGTATAACCATTAAGAAGGTTAACTTTTAAAGGCTTGTAAATCGTAAACCGTTACAGATATTGAAAAAATGCACTAAATAAAATCTGTTGGAAATTTAATTATCTTTAATTTTTATTGTATTCATTTTTTCTCTAGGACGCACTGTTTTCAAGATAAATTTATTTTAAAAAAAATTATTTTCCGAAAATGGTGCATCCTAGAAAAAAATAATTAAGTGCAAATTTATAGAGAATTAAATTTCCTACAAGTTTTATTTATTAGGTCTACAAAACGCAGCCACAGGGTAAATTTGAATTTTGTAGATTTTAGCCGAGTTTCATTTTGTACACCTAGTATTTCATTTTTTCAAAATTTTAACATTTTAGGCGTTAAAGTCCATGAAAAGTTGACCTTCTCCGTGTAAGAAGGTTATTGAAGTATAACCATTAAGAAGGTTAATTTTTAAAGGCTTGTAAATCGTAAACCGTTACAGATATTGAAAAAATGCACAAAATAAAATCTGTTGGAAATTGAATTATCTTTAATTTTTATTCTATTCATTTTTTCTCTAGGACGCACTGTTTTCAAGATAAATTTATTAAAAAAAATATTTTCGAAATGGTGCATCCTAGAAAAAAATGATTAAGTCAAAATAGAGAATTAAATTTCCTACAAGTTTTATTTATTAGGTGTACAAAATGAAACTCAGCCACAGGGTAAATTTGAATTTTGTAGATTTTAGCCGAGTTTCATTTTGTACACCTAATATATTTTATGTGCTTACCCTTCTTCTAATTCTGCTATTGGCATTTTTTCGACCAAAGGCTTTAAAAGGCTGACTTCGATGATGACAAATATTAATTTTCCAGAGGCAGTTAGGGCGTAAATGGGCGCAGGTAAGTCGGCTGTGGCACTTTTTGAACGGTCCTGAAATTTCGGTTTTAGTAGATGCCGGAATTTTTCGTTCTGGACATTCATTCATGGTCGTTTTTCACGGTTTTTTGGCAAAAAATAAGACGCTACTGTGCTTACTTGCAGAAGAAAAGATCCTTTGCTGACAGACCTTTACGAGAAGCTCCAGTTTTGCTTTTTCCGCCTAAACTTTTTCTAGCGATGCTTTTTTTAGCTAGCTTTTCCTAGCGACGCTTTTCCTAGCAACGCTTTTCTGGCTACGCTCTTCCTCGCCACACTTTTTCTCGCGACGCTTTTCCTCGTGCTCTTTTTTCGTCCAGCGACGCTTTTTCTGGACGAACTTTTTCTTCGAAGGCTCTTCCTTTTTGAGCCTTTTTCTTCCGGGGATTCTTCAGGTTCTTGGAGCAACTCTTGCTTACGTGGAAACCATCTTTTGTAGTATTCGTCTTCTTGAAAAATTAATACGGGACAAGCCACGCGAGTGGAAGTCACTGAAAATCAACATATCACATTGTCTAAAAGTTCAAATACCTCCAGGATAAAGAAGATTTGATAAATCAGCATAAATGATATATGGTGGTACTTCATCTTCACCCTTTTTGTCATCTTTTTTCCCTTTTTTCTTAAAATCGACTGCCTTCTAGACAAAGATTTCCTTGACACAGATTTCCTGGACATCGACTTCCTCGAAACCGATTTCCTGGACACCGATTTCCTCGATATCGACTTTTTCGCCATCGATTTACGAGATTTTTTCGCCATCGATTTTCTCGCTAATGACTTTCTACCACCCTTTGCGCCCCCTTTTATCTTCGGGATCGACTTTATATCGATTCTTTCCATCTGAGGTATCGAATTCGGAGGAAGAAGCCGCAATTCGATCGGCCACGTACGATATCTAAGAATCAAGTTGAAATTGAGGCGCTCCGGGTACGAAGGGCGAACTCAACATCGGACCATTTTTTTTTTTTTCATTTTCAGATTCTAGACCTTTTGATGAATACACCCATATAATTTTATATTGAGTTTGCCCTTTTTTCCCCTTTAAATACGTAAAAACCGATATGCGGCAAAGCTCTAACTGCGATATTCGAGCGGGTACGAAGGGCGAACTCCACATCCTAGTCCACAACCCCCACTCCTTGTCCCATTCCAGGGCATGACTTTTCTGTTGAGTTCGCCCGTAACATAAAACTTTAAAATGCGAATATCTCGAAACTACGTTTTGTTGAGTTCGCCCTTCGTACTCGGAGCGCTTTATTATTGTATTTTGTGCTTCTTTTACTTTTGAATTGTTTGAAAGAATTGTTTCTCCATATATTCCGACAAATACACTCTTAACATTTCATTCCAGTTCAACCTCGACGATGGAACTTCTAGCTCTGACTTTATATCGACATATGTGCAGTTTTTAATATCATACACGCTTTCTCCTAGTCTTGAAAAAACAAAAAATTTGTTTAGCGTATAAAAAAGTTATTTACCGATATTTGGAAAGAGTGGGATTTCCAAACATAGGCGGGCCTAATGTCGACCACTTTTTAAACTTAACTTCGCTACTTTTATCGGAGATCCCTTCAGAATATAAAACATGTTTTTAGTCTCAGGATCTTCTATCTGAAGCAAAATATTGAGGATTATTTAGAAAAAGAAAATTACTTCTGGATTTTGGTTTGGGTATAAAAAAGGAATGGAAGCTTGAAATGTTGGGTTTTTATCAGCGTCTTTGAATTCGCAGTTAATGATGGATTCGATGGTGAAGACGATGGCGTTCGCCAAAGGTGGGACGTCTTCATTGAAATTATCTGCGTTGACGGCTTTAATTTTTATCCTCGGGATTGCCATCATAGGAGCCGTCTCTTCTTTTACAGCAACGCTGCTACTTTTGGCTAGTCCTGCAGGAGCCTTCTGAGTTGGCGGCTTTTCAGAATTTTCCAATAGAATTATTTCTTCTTGGTATTTTTCTCCTTTTATTAGAGGAAGAATGTCCAAATTACCTTCTCCTAACATCATTGTTTGTTTTATAACCTCTTTGGAACCTCCTTTTCCTCCTTTTGGCCTTTGATGCTTCCTCTTTTAGCTGATTTTCTTCGGTTCGATTTCCTTCTGACTGATTTTCGACTTTTCGTACTTGATTTTCGACCTTTGGCGCTTAATTTTCGACTTTTTGTGCTTGATTTGCGACTTTTACTTTGCCTTCTACCTCCTTTACTTTGTCTTCTTCCTCCTTTACTTTGTCGTCTTACGCTTTTCCTGCTGACGCTCTTTCTGCTTAAGCTCTTTCGGCTGCTTCCTTTTGAACTTTTTACCGCCGATGCGCTTGTACGCGCTTTTCCGATCTTGTTGGCGACTCCTGTAACTATTCGAAAGTTTTGTCACATTTTAATTTACGAAAAAAAAAAACAGTTCGGATCCCAGGACGCACAGGGGAAAAAGATGTCCAAAATGACTGTCTTTTCTTGACCAAAATGGCGAAAAACGTCCAAAATGACGGCCTCTTGGCTGAGAGAACGATTTCAAGAAAAATATTTTAGTGAAAATGGTGAGAAACGTCCAATATGACGGTCTTTTGGCAGAGAGTGCGATTTCAAGAAAAATGTCTTGGCCAGAATGGCGAAAAACGTCCAAAATGACGGCCTCTTGGCTGAGAGAACGATTTCCAGAAAAATATTTTGTCAAAATGGCGAAAAACGTCCAAAATGACGTCCTCTTGTCTGAGAGAGCGACTTCAAGAAAAATGTCTTGGCCAAAATGGCGAAAAACGTCCAAAATGACGGCCTCTTGGCAGAGAGAAGCATTTGAAGAAAAATGTTTTGGTCAAAATGGCGAAAAACGTCGAATATGACGTCCTCTTGGCATAGAGAGCGATTTAAGAATAACGTCTTGGCCAAGGTCCAAATGTCTAGGATCCCAGGACGCACAGGAGAAAAAAGAAGCTGACAAACAAGCCCGTTGGCTTTGAAGCCAGGCTTAAAATGCATAACGCATAAGGTCAAAAGAATGGTAAAAAGTTCATGCACAGCCTTACACCTGCCCAGACAGAGTAGAAGGGAAGTCTGTATTTTAGTAGGTCAAACTCTGCAAACACCTTCAAATGTTGGGAGTGACGGAGTAGTTTGAAGGATGGGGAAAAGAAGGAGCAGGTCCTCATGTGCTGCTAGGCCTAATACTGCTGATGCTTAGGGGGAAAAGCCCAGTCCTTTGAAATATTTAACGAAACCTCAATCCAGTCGTACAGCAAAAAGCCTGAGGATGGACGGAGTTGACCTAGAAAGTAGTGATGTGCTCAATGAACAATCAATTTACATAAAAAAGGCATCCGAGTCAGATCATCGACGTCTTCCAAAGTATTTCCAGGAATTTTGAAAGAAATTTCTTCATTGACTTCAGTATTTTCTTCAGAAAGAACAACAGTTGTAATAGTCCCGACAAGCTCATTGTTAAACTGCACCAATATCTGGACTTCAGACGGATACGCCGGAAGTACCTACAAAACAAAATGATTTTACCAGTCATAAGAACTTACGACATTCTCGATGGATTCGACGACAAACTTTAAATAGTTCGTTTCGCATTTTTCTTTTTCTGGAACCTCATTTTCCTTTGAATGCTTTCGACTGTGTTTTCTGACGTTCGATTGTCGTCTTGACTGACGCCTCGACTGTCGCCTTGACTGACGTCTCGATTTCCTCCTCGACTTCCGTCTAGACTGCCTTCTATCTGCCATTATATTAATATTTACTACAAAAAATGCAACATATGATAGAATTGTAGGTGATTCTCTCCCATTAAGAACCGGCCGTCAAGAGGGGGACCTCGAAGGAAGGGACTTCCTTTCAGTGGGGACCGCTTCGAGAGTAGTCTCACCAGGGTCATGACAACGTAGAACATCATGTTAGCAACTTATTCCATCATCTTTCTCGCGATTATAGTTCTAGGTAAGACTCTTTTATTTTTTTTATTTCTCAAAAAATAGATTAACTCATTTTCTGACTTTTACTTCTATTTTTTTTTACAAAAATCATTGAAAAAAATTTATTTTTTTATTTTTTAAAATAGTTTTTAGATTTTTAATTTCATGAAGATATGTTTTTGTAGGAAAATAATGGGAAAAAAGGTTGTTTTGAATATTTTTAAAAGGCGAAGGTTTGTTCTCTCTTTAGGAGTGGAGTGAAAGGGGGTCCACTTCACTTTCTATTCTCCTCTAACGGACTCAAAACGCATTTTACGACGTACGCATCTTCATGACAACTTACCATTTCAGGACCATCCTCAAGTTTTCCAGTCTTTTACATAAACATCTGCCCTTTTCTTAAAAACTCTTACTTTTCTCTTTTTTTCTCCCCTTTAAACTCTCTTCCATCATATTAAAAACATTTTCGGTTTTCTCTCAAAAGTTCCCATGTGATTTCCCTTTCTGATTTATCGACCCTGGCCGACTTGTCGCTCTCGTCATTAGTGGTGCACTACGAAAATTTACTTTCTTCCAATTTTATTGTTGAAAAGCCCAATTTTTTATTTTTTTTTAGAAAGCGTGGATCCCAAGGTTCTTCGCGGAAATACGTAATTTTTTAAAATCTCATTTTCATTGGAGACCGAGTTGAACCGGTTATTCTTTTCCAGGAATTATCGAGGTCACTACGATATTATTTTTAAAAAATTTACCCTGGGATCTTATAAAAGTTTTATAATTACATCGTAAACTTTTAGCCCAGTTATATATTTTGTTATAAATAATATTTTTATTTCACGTCCTTTTGAGAACAAAGGACTACCCTTTCTCTTCTATGACCTCCTATGACTTCTATAGAAAAAAGAAAAATATTTTGCTCCAAATGGCGAAAAACGTCCAAAATGACGGCCTTTTTGGCAGAGAGAGGCATTTGAAGAAAAAGGTTTTGGTCAAAATGGCGAAAAACGTCTAATATGACGACCTATTGGCTGAGAGTGCGATTTCAAGAAAAATGTCTTTGCCAAAATGGCGAAAAACGTCCAAAATGACGGCCTCTTGGATGAGAAAACGATTTCAAGATAAATATTTTGGTCAAAATGAAGAAAAACGTCCAAAACGACGGTCTTTTGGCAGAGAGTGCGATTTCAAGAAAAATGTCTTTGCCAAAATGGCGAAAAAAGGTCCAAAATGACGGCCTTTTTGGCAGAGAGGGGCATTTGAAGAAAAATGTCTTGACCAAAATGGCGAAAAACGTCCAAAATGACGGCCTCTTGGCTGAGAGAACGATTTCAAGAAAAATATTTTGAGAACTAAATAATTCAGAATTAACCTCGAAAAGTGGTTTTCAACTTCCTCAAGTTTCCTATTCATCAATCAAATCAATTTTGTCATCTCCGGTTACCTTTGAAATACATAAAAGGACCTTTCTCTTCTATATCCACGTGTATTTTTGACTCTGTGGTTCCGGAAGACTAAAAAAAAACTTGTTTTCTACAATTTTTTCAAAGTTAAAAAATAAGTAGAGACATTTCATTGAAAAGAATCTCATTGAAAAGAGGCAAAAGAATGCAATCTGAACGGTGAAAGACTGGGACTTGAGGTCGACAAACTTTCCAAACGTGCTTCCTTTGATTTGATTTTCAATCAGTCGACTAAATCTCCTGTTATCATTTTATCATCCTTTACTTATCTCGAAAATTGGCGTCGACAACTTTTTAATTTATCTGAATATGCTTAACACTGATGTTTATCCGATATTCAGGGTTTATTCGATGTTGAGAAAAAAGACAATGGAGATTTTGACCATGTGAAAGTCCCCCTTTTTTTTCTCCGTCTTCGGACAAAACGTTACAATAGATCCTTGTTCAATGACTTACCTCACTGTTCTTACGTATTTTTTTCATTATTGGACAATCACAGGTGACGTGATGCGTAAGGGAAACTGATTAAATACTCCATGTAAAGGGAAGTTCACTTTTTCTTGGCCAAAATGGCGAAAAACGTCCAAATGACGGCCTCTCGGAAGAGAGCGATTTCAAGGATAAGTTTTGGCCAAAATGGCGAAAAACTTCCAAAAGACGTCCTCTTGGCTGAAAAAGCGACTTCAAGAAAAATGTCTTGGCCAAAATGGCGAAAAACGTCCAGAAAGACGGCCTATTGGCTGAGAAAGCGATTTCAAAAACTTTTTTTTGGTTAAAAATGGTGAAAACGTCCAAAAAGACGGCCTTTTGGATGAGAAAGTGATTTCAAAATATTTCTTTTTTGGCCAAAATGGCGAAAAACGTCCAAAATGACGGCCTTTTAGGCAGAGAGAGGATTTAAGAAAAATTTGGTCAAAATGGCGAAAAACGTCCAAAATGACGGCCTTTGGATGAGAGAACGATTTCAAGAAAAATATTTTGGTCAAAATGGCGAAAAACGTCCAAAATGACGGTCTTTTGGCAGAGAGGATTTAAAGAAAAACGTCTTTGCCAAAATGGCGAAAAACGTCCAAAATGACTATCTTTTGGCAGAGAGAGGCATTTGAAGAAAAATGTCTTTGCCAAAATGGCGAAAAACGTCCAAAATGACGGCCTTTTGGATGAGAGAACGATTTCAGAAAAATATTTTGGTCAAAATGGTGAAAAACGTCCAAAATGACTATCTTTTGGCAAAGAGAGGCATTTGAAAAAAATGTCTTTGTCAAAATGGCGAAAAACGTCCAAAATGACGGCCTCTTGGCTGAGAAGATTTCAAGAAATATTTTGGTCAAAATGGCGAAAAACGTCCAAAAGACGGCCTTTTGGATGAGAAAGTGATTTCAAAAATTTTTTTTTGGCCAAAATGGCGAAAAACGTCCAAAATGACGGCCTTTTAGGCAGAGAGAGGCATTTAAAGAAAAAGGTTTTGGTCAAAATGGCGAAAAACGTCTAAATGACGACCTTGGCTGAGAGAGCGATTTCAAGAAAAATGTCTTTGCCAAAATGGCGAAAAACGTCCAAAATGACGGCCTTTGGATGAGAGAAGTTTCAGAAAAATATTTTGGTCAAAATGGTAAAAACGTCCAAAATGACTATTTTTGGCAGAGAGAGGCATTTGAAGAAAATGTCTTTGTCAAAATGGCGAAAAACGTCCAAAAGGCCTCTTGGCAGAGAGAGGCATTTGAAGAAAAATGTCTTGACCAAAATGGCGAAAAACGTCCAAAATGACGGCCTCTTGGCTTATTGGAAATACCCCAAAAAAGCTTACGAAGGCTGTTTATTTAGTTTAAATTCACTCAATTTTATGAAACATCACAAACAAATTATTCCCACTGTGACTTCCATGTTTACTTACCCCCCTGATAAAGCTTGACAAAGGAAACTTTATAAACTTGCCAATTAAAATGTAGAATAATATTTTCTAGTTAAAGTGGTGAAACCTAAATTAAAAATTATTTGACCATGGTTTTGGCAAATGACCTCTAAAAAACAGGTTGAAATAATTTTTCGTTCTATTTTTTCTTTGTAGCGAAAATTTTCGTCGTCTCTAATGAACCGTTATGTGACATATTGTAAAACCAGACAACCTTGAAGATCTCTCTTTTTATTGGAAATAAAAAGAAAAATTAAAATCTTTTAATTGTTTAAACCTTGACTTCATTTGAAATAAAAGGACAATGGCTTTTTTTCGCTTTATTTTTTCCCAAAATAATTTTTTTTTTTTTTTTCAGTAACAAGTCAAAAGAAAGACGATAAAAAAGACGAAGTTGAATTCGTCTGCCCAGAAGGTGCAGGCAACGGAAATTTCGCGGATCCTGCGACTTGCAGAAGATTCTACCAAGTAATTAAATTAATGATTGATATTTTTTTATTGATTTATTATTTTTAGTGTGTAGATAACTATCCATATTTAAATAGATGTCCTTCAGGTCTCTACTTCGACGATGTAAATAAACTTTGCACATTCAAAGCGGAGGCGAGGTGTGGACCTCTTCCAACAAGTAAGAAAATTCAATTATATAACTTGCCATCTTAAACTTAGTTATCTTAAAAGGAAAACTTGTGATCTCTTTAGACTTTTTGGCTTTTTAAAAGCTTTAATTAAATCTAAAAAAAATTTTGTTTTCAGCTCCAGCACCGAGTACAGAACCGCCGGTAGATTTAGCCAAAAATGTGATACTTCGGAATGCCAGTTGCCTTACTGCTGGTGTTCAAGAGACGGGACGATCGTTCCCGGAAATCTAGACCCAGAAAAGGTAATTTTCAAAAAAGTTGTTCCCCATAAAATTTGAGTTTTTCACTATTCTCAGTCTGCTTTTTCGGAAACACAATTTCAAAATTTTCCCCTTTAATTTAGTTTTGATAGATTAACAAAGGACTCTAATTATGCACCCTATTAACCTGATTAACATTATTCAAAGGAAGTTTCAGTTGACTTTGGTTACAACAATTAATTCGATTATAGTAAAAATTCTGTCACACATAGGTTGGGTTCGTTTTTATTATTAGGTGTACAAAATGCAACTCGGCTAAAATCTACAAATTCAAATTTACCCTGTGGCTGAGTTTCATTTATACACCTAATAAATAAAACTTGTAGGAAATTTAATTCTCTATTTGCACTGAACTATTTTTTCTAGGATGCACCATTTTCGGAAAATAATTTTTTTTTTTAAATAAATTTATCTTGAAAACAGTGCGTCCTAGAGAAAAAATGAATTGAATAAAAATTAAAAAATTGAATTTCCAACTGATTTTATTAGTGCATTTTTTCATATCTGTAACGGTTTACGATTTACAGCCTTTAAAAATTAACCTTCTTAATAGTTATACTTTAATAACCTTCTTACACGGAGAAGGTCAACTTTTGAAGGACTTTAACGCCTAAAAGTTCAAAATTTTGAAAAATGACTACTAGGTGTACAAACTTGTAGGAAATTTAATTATCTATAAATTTGTACTTAATTATCTTTTTCTAGGATGCACCATTTTCGGAAAATAATTTGTTTTAAATAAATTTATCTTGAAAACAGTGCGTGAAATTCTACGTCATTTTGCCAACATTACTCGCAGCGAGATTGTCGGGATGAGAGCACCCTTTTTAAAACCGGGAAGAATACTCAATACAAGTAATTAATATTAGCTTTGTTCCATCCGCAGTTTGAAATCGGTTTGAAACTCGTGGAGCATGCGCAGAAATTTTCCGTCAAATCTGAAGTCATCTGCCGTCAAATTAGACGTGCAAATCCTTCTGCGCATGCTCCAGAAGTTTCGAACCAGTTTCAAACTGCGGTTGGAACGAAGCTATTGTAAAACAAAAATGAAAGAAAGAAATAACGCTAATTTTAGGTTGCTGAAGATTTTGGTTTATCTACGACAGTTCAGTGGGCATACCACCATCAAGATCCCCATCTGGCCATACACTTGGACTACAAAATCCCTCATGAATGCAAATCTGGTACATGTCCGACGAAATCGTTTCCGGGTATCTGGGAAGTGCCGTTGAACGCCCACTACGTCGAGACATACGAGGGTGGCCACTGCCCATATTTGGATCAGTGTCCTTCATAATCACGACGCTACGGAAGTTTTCGAATGGCTCAAAGAAGACTTTGAAAGATACTACAACAAAATCGTGCTCCCTACATGATGCCTTTTCATACTAACTGGTTCCAGATCAAAGAACTCGAAGCTGGCTTCATAAATTCGTCGATTGGGCGAGCAATTTGTAATTATTTGTTTTAAAACTACTATTAGTATGGTTTTTTTTATTCCGTTAATTATGATATTTTGGTAACCAATAATGGAGGAAGAAATGACCGTGATAACGGTTATCACGACGTCTTCTTTTCACTGTGCTCTCTCTCCGAGATTTAGTGGATAAAGCGGGAGCCGGAAATAATCGTTAAGAAGACTTTGAAAGATACTACAATCAAAATCGTGCTCCCTACATGATGCCTTTTCATACTAATTGGTTCCAGATCAAAGAACTCGAAGCTGGCCTTCATAAATTCGTCGATTGGGCGAGCAATTTGTAATTATTTGTTTTAAAACTACTATTAGTATGGTGATTTCGATTCCGTTAATTATGATTTGGTAACCAATAATGGAGGAGAAATGACCGTGATAACGGTTATCTCACGACGCGTCTTCCTTTTCACTGTGCCTCTATCTCCGAGAGATTTAGTGGATAAAGCGGGAGCCGGAAATAACTCGTCTCCTCACCGCCGCCACTGTTCCCCAATAGATAGAGCCACTCACCACCTCATTAATGGTTTTAAAGTTTAAAGTGGTCGAGGCTATTAATCTAAATTTTTATTTAATTTCTATTACATACGTCTATATTTTTCCAACATAAAAATTTTTGAGTGGCAAAAATTCACTCCGATTTGAGCCGTTGCTTAGGCGGGAAAGGGTGTCAAACGGATTTTATTAGTAATTACGGCACTTGTGAGTTTACGATACCAGAACAACGCGCATGCGCGTGTTTTCGTGTATTTCAGTTCCCGCGTTTATTTAAAAATTCAAGTTTGAGATTTGCCTGAATTCATACTAGTTTGATAACACGTGGGATTAAACTTCCAACAAATTTGCATATAATCTTGTGAAGTGAACAGTTTCGGAGTTATGGACCATCAAAAGTCGGTTTTGCTGAAAAGATTGCTAAAAATATATCAAATATCTCGAGAAATGTCACTGAAGCACTGTTAAGTGCTAGATACTTTTTGTTGAAAATTTAGTGTAGAATATTTTGTACTTCATATTTTTTGCGCTAAACCTCATAGTTATCGAGATATTTGATAAAAATTGATAAAAGCTTTTTGACATCGATCTGCCTCAGGGTCCAGAACTAATTATTAGGTGTACAAAATGAAACTTGGCTAAAATCTACAAAATTCAAATTTACCCTGTGGCTGAGTTTAATTTTGTACACCTAATAAATAAAAATTGTAGGAAATTTAATTCTCTATAAAGTAGGTACTTAATTATTTTTTTCTAGGATGCACCTTTTTCGGAAAATAATTTTTTTTAAATAAATTTATCTTGAAAAGGGTGCGTCCTAAAGAAAAAATGAATAGAATAAAAATTAAAGAGAATTAAATTTCCAACAGATTTTATTTAGTGCATTTTTCAATATCTGTAACGGTTTACGATTTACAAGCCTTTAAAAATTAACCTTCTTAATGGCTATACTTCAATAACCTTCTTACACGGAGAAGGTCAACTTTTGATGGACTTTAACGCCTAAAATGTTTAAAATTTTGAAAAAATGAACTACTAGGTGTACAAAATGAAACTCGGCTAAAATCTACAAAATTCAAATTTACCCTGTGGCTGAGTTTCATTTTGTTCACCTAATATATTGTGGTACCTAACTTTTTTTAACAGAGAAGACGTTTGGTTCGTGACGGTAACTCAGGCCTTAACCTGGGCGACGGATCCGAAAACGACTAAAGATCTGAACACCTACGAACCCTGGAAATGCAACAAAAAAGAAAACGTCCCACCAAAAGCTTGCAACCTACCAAACAAATGCGCTCTCTCTTTTAAGCCTCCAGAAGCCAATTTTACAACAACAAGGTATTTTCCTTACTTTCTTTTCAATAAAAAAAATTAATAAATATTTTTACAGGTATTTGACGACATGTAGAGAATGCCCAAACAAATATCCATGGCTGGGAGATTCCGAAGGTACGGGAATCGCAGGAAGGGACGTCTACCAAAGGGAAAACTAGTATTCCTTAAGGAAAATCAATTTAAAGGCTGGAGATTTTAAAAAAATTAAGATTAAAAATTGTACAATTTTTTATTTAATCAAGATTTTTATTGTACAGATGAACATGTATATATCAACCCTTTTTCCCAATGTCGTCTGATAAAATTAAAATGAATTTTTGTATACAGAACTTATTTTATTTCAAAAAAATATGCCCAAAATTTTATCTAACTTTTGAACGCTTATGTAAAAGCGAAAAATGTTTAAAAAATGTATGATTTATAGACGAAGACAATACCTTTTTAGTGCTCGAAACTACGTAGGTAAATATAAAAGTAGGAAATCATTTTTAATTTATAAAATGGGCGATAAGCTGATTAAACGTTTGTGTGGAGATAACGCGGAATTTTTATCAGTTTGAATCCTCTTTTAGACGAGTATAATGGTCTCGGGGTCTAATTTTTAAAACGTCCCTTTTTTTTAATTAATAAATGGAGTTGTCAACTTTGGCGCAGGTAAAATGATTTATTTTTATGAAAAGTTAAGAGGCTTTTTTTGCTTTAAGAGTCTTCTACATAAGAATTACCAATGTAAAAAACCAACATCTGCTCTGATTTTTTGTTATTTAACTTCAAATTCAAACCTTTTGTCTAAAAATGCATATTTCAAGTGTTTTCTTCAACTATTTGGCTGAGATAACTCCTTTTTACCGCATTTTTCTCTGCTACTCATCATGTAAACCATTTTTCCCCGGTTATTAAGATGAAACGCCGACTTAAAATTAGGAATAGGCTTGTAAAAGGTGTACAAAATGAAACTCGGCTAAAATTTACAAAATTCAAATTTACCCGGTGGCTGAGTTTCATTTTGTACACCTAATAAATAAAAATTGTAGGAAATTTAATTCTCTATAAATTTGTACTTAATTATTTTTTTCTAGGATGCACCATTTTCGGAAAATAATTTTTTTAAAAATAAATTTATCTTGAAAAAGTGCGTCCTAGAGAAAAATGAATAGAATAAAAATTAAAGAGAATTAAATTTGCAACAGATTTTATTTAGTGCATTTTTTCAATATCTGTAACGGTTTACGATTTACAAGCCTTTAAAAATTAACCTTCGTAATGGTTATTCTTCAATAACCTTCTTACACGAAGAAGGTCAACTTTTGATGGACTTTAACGCCTAAAATGTTCAAAATTTTGAAAAATGAACTACTATGTGTATAAAATGAAACTCGGCTAAAATCTACATAATTCAAATTTACCCTGTGGCTGAGTTTCATTTGGTACACCTAATAAATAAAAATTGTAGGAAATTTAATTCTCTATAAATTTGTACTTAATTATTTTTTTCTAGGATGCACCATTTTCGGAAAATAATTTTTTTAAAATAAATTTATCTTGAAAACAGTGCGTCCTAGAGAAAAAATGAATAGAATAAAAATTAAAGATAATTAAATTTTTAACAGATTTTATTTAGTGCATTTTTTCAATATCTGTAACGGTTTACGATTTACAAGCCTTTAAAAATTAACCTTCTTAATGGTTATACTTCAATAACCTTCTTACACGGAGAAGGTCAACTTTTAATGGACTTTAACGCCTAAAATGTTTAAAATTTTGAACAAATGAACTACTAGGTGTACAAAATGAAACTCGGCTAAAATCTTCAAAATTCAAATTTACCCTGTGGCTGTACACCAAATAAATTGATTTTTTTATAGGTCGGTTTGAGTTCGATAGCGCTAGGAAATTTAGTTTCCAATGGAATGACAATTGCTTTCCCCTCAGTGGCAATCCCTGCTCTTAATCAATCACGAGAATATCAACTCGAACAATATCATGTATCCTGGATCGGTGGGTTATTATAAAAAGTTGTGAACGAATAATTTTTTATTTACAGCTAGCTTACCTCAAGTTTCCATGATTCTGGGTTCGTTTTTAATTGGCCCTATTGTCGACAGTTTTGGGAGAAGAATAGCTTTTGTTATGTCTGTCATATCTGGTTTGATAGGTAGAAATAATTAGTCGACTTCATATATAAAAGCACTTTTTTTCTTTTAGGATGGATTACAATAAGTATGGGAACTGACTGGTTTTGGATATATGCAGGTAGACTCTTGACTGGGTTTTCTATGGGTTTTAGTAACGCAACTACTTCGGTTTTTCTGGCTGAAATCACCTCACCTAAACTTAGAGGTCCAATAACTGCTGGAAAGATCATCGCATTTTCAACTGGAGTGACCATTATGTCTATCATCGGTTGGATATTTAAGGTAAACCGAAATGATTGAGATTAAATTTTTAGTTTTCTCCCATTAGGATAATTGGTGCATTATCGCAATGGTGGCAGCAGTTGTACCAACTTTGACGCTTATATTAACTTTAAGGTATTTACCGGAATCAAAAATTTGGAAGGAAACCCCCTCAAGAAAAATCTCCTACAGACGTTTTTTTGTCGAATACAGAAAAAGGCGTGAAATCTACGTACCGTTTAATATAATGAACCTTTTAGCAGTTCTTCGCCATCTATCAGGTACCAGTGTCATCTTAACGTATTCTGTGAGTTATTGTAATATATGAAGCAATTTATAAATAATTTTTATATTTTAGATTGATTTTTTGTCAAAAACTTACATACATGAGGATAAAGTGTATCAAGTGGCGATAGCGATTGGGGTCGCCAGAATAGTTTTTGGCTTGGTGGCAGCGTGGTTGTCGAAAAAATTCGGACGTCGAAAACCTGTGACGTTTTCTGGTGCCGCTATGTCGTTGTCGATGATGGGCTTCTCGTTGTATTTGCAGAAGAAAAAGAGGTGAATCAGTCGTTTTTGGTCGCTTTTATACTCGTCGTTATAGCATCTTCGACCATCTTTTCCGGCATCACTCAGAGCATTATGGGAGAAATCTTTCCACTCGACGTCCGCGGGGTATGTCTCAAAAATGATCAGAAATGCTTGTAGAATTTAAACTTTCTTTAGTAAAAGTTTGGCTTGTTTGAACTAATATGACCAAAAAGGTCGTCAAGCTGGCATAATCTAAAAAACGAATTAGCTATGAACAAAAAACAACAAAAAACGTACGCTTAATATTAGAGGATAATTCAGCGGAAAAATATCACCTGCAGTTAGTTTTAAGTCTTCATCTAACAATATCTGGTTCAAAAAGTATTTCTGTAATTTTAAAAAAAGGTTATCACCTAATTCACTGCAGGGTTCAAGTTATTAAAGTATCCTCCATGCCCAGTTTTTGGGAGAACGCAGACCCCCTGGAGAAAATTCGTTGCTCTTTACCGAACCATGAAGTTGACATCCGTCGCCAACAGGAAAATGAGATGGCTGATGTTTCGGAAAAGAGCATTCTCTAGTAGGGTTTTTGGAGAGTCTCGATCTGCTATGACAAGATGGAACTTCTTCCAAGGTCAAACGCTCTCATCAAAGGACATTGCCAATGCATGGTACGGCAGAATTACTTGTGCTTAGGCGAGAAAAAAAGAAAACCCGTTGAACTATCTATCCAGTCTCTGGAGGCTAATGAAATGCTGGGGGCTGGACGGACAGCTTTGACCAAGCATGCAAAGCGCAGTATCTAATTAGAGACCTTGGCATGGAAGGTACTACAATAGCTTTTCTTTCAAGAATTAAAGATACAAAGTGTCTGAAACCACAACACTTCTGGGTTGTCAAAAATAGCCATATGAATGGTCAAATCAAATTGAAATTTTGCGTAGATTACGAATCTGAAATAAAAAAATAAGGGTTTTCTCGTGAAATAACGAAGTTAGGTTCAGTTGGGGGCACCCTGTTTATCCAAACACATTTTAACCCTTTAAGGAATGTATGTCGACATTTTGGCGGAAAAACTGCCAACAGGACCACGTTTTGGCGGGAAAACAGCCTGCAGGTCGCCATTTTGGCGGGAAAACAGCTTGTGGGCAGACATTACGACGGGAATACAGCATGTATGTCGACATTTTGACGGGAAAACAGCCTTCAGATAGACATTTTGGCAGGAAAACAGCCATCAGGTCGACATTTTGGCGGGAAAACTGCCAGCAGGACCACGTTTTGGCGGGAAAACAGCTTGTGGGCAGACATTACGCCGGGAATACAGCATGTGTGTCGACGTTTTGGCGGGAAAACTGCCAACATGACCACGTTTTGGCGGGAAAACAGCTATCAGATAGACATTTTGGCAGGAAAACAGCCATCAGGTCGACATTTTGGCGGGAAAACTGCCAACAGGACCACGTTTTGGCGGGAAAACAGCCTTCAGATAGACATTTTGGCAGGAAAACAGCCATCAGGTCGACATTTTGGCGGGAAAACAGCCAGCAGGACCACGTTTTGGCGGAAAACTGCCAGCAGGACTACGAAGTGTTCCATGTGTTTCTGGACACCCTGTATAATGAAAATAATTTTAATACTCACATCTTTGGAAAATCGATCATGTTCGTCGTCCATTATCATTGTGAACACTTTGTAATTAAATCCTTTTACCTGAAAATGGCAAAAGTGCGGGAGTAAAAAATGGAAAAAGAAAAACGCTTAGTTTGAACTGATTGATGGATAAAACGGTTGGCTGGTTCAGTGAATGATTTCGAAATTGACAAATTGTTTCAATTTTACCTTCTCTGCGAGTTTCTCGACTGCGTTGACCATCGCGAAACCTTCCACCATCCGAATAGCAAATAAAGCGACGGTCACATAAACGTATCCGACGTTTAATTCGTCGAATGATTCAATGACGTAACTGATGCACATGTACAAGCTCGAAATGGACAAGACGAATACGAGAAGGAAATTCGCAATCGTTACCATCGTATAGTCGTCGTTGATCTCCTCCGCTATTCTCAAAAGGCTGTGGTAAACGTCGAAAATAATATATGACCTCTGGAAACCCCCGTCAAACGGAAAAGAGACCAAACAATCTTCCACTTTATGAGTCAAAGATTCAAAAAGACTTCCCAAATAAATCAAATACGAAATGAACTCACACTGCGCTAATGTTATCGTTAACAACATCCAATAATTCGTTATAATATCCACAGTTGAATAAACACCATTTTGTGAAGAATAAAATATTATTTCGCTTATCATTAATAGAAAAACAATTCCAAATCTAAACAGAACTAAATAACAAAATTTTATGTTTACTTCCAAACCAAATATTTTTAAAATCCCAATTAATCTTTCGAGTCTATTCAAATATTTTTTGTCGACAATTAAGCTTAAAATGGCAGCAAAATATGAAAAGTAAGAGATTATCAGATTAACCCTTTCTATGAGCAGCCTGTTATATTTTTCATACCACTCAGGTTCTTCGTAGTATAAAAATAAAAAGTTAAAACAAAAAAGGGATGTTAGTGTTAGAAAATTAGATATGGGCATCACATGATAGTATTTAGAAGAAAAAAATATTTTTTTGATGTTAGTGATGTGCCTGTGAGCTTTTCTTACTGTATGGGACATGTGGAGTGACTAATAATTTTGTTTTCGACTGAACAAATCGATAAATTGATTTTAGGTGTGCACAGGGTTGACTTCGTGTACGACATTTACGACGGCGTTTGTCGTTTTGATGACCTTCCCGTGGCTTTCGACGGCACTCGACGGGAAGCATCTTGTTATGGTGTATGCGACGTTTTCGGCACTTTCGGCCATTTCGACCATCATCTTTCTTCCGGAAACTAACGGGAAAACTTTAGACGAGATCAAAGAGATTTTTTCAAAAAATGGTAATTCATTTTTTCGTATGTATACGGGGTGTCCGGAAACACAAGAATTTGATGGTACAGTAATGCGTTTGGATATACAGGGTGCTCCCAACAGAAGCTCCTACGTTATTTTAAATAAGAACCCCTATTACAGATTCGTAATCTACGCAAAATTTCAAGTTGATTTTTGACATCTTAAAATGTCAAATTTTTGCGATTTTAGCGCTAAAATCCGTTAAAATTATTAAGAGACTATTTTTTTTCCCCACTCAATTGTGCCCGAAGATTCCAACTATCACAAATTCAAGCATCTTCGCATTCTGCATCACGAGTGGCTAATGGCCTTTTTTCATGTTTGAAGCCAAATTTCTTACTTCAGAAATGGAAATTAGCGCTAAAAACGCTAAAATTTTTAGCGACATTTTTCTTATAATTGTCAAAAAAGGTCGTATGAATAGTCAAATCAACTTGAAATTTTGCGTAGATTAAGAATCTGAAATAAAAAATAGGGGTTCTTATTTGAAATAAAGAAGTTCGGTTCTGCTGTGGGCACCCTGTATATCAAAACGCATTTTAAGCTACACCATCAAATTGAGGCGCTCCGGGTACGAAGGGCGAACTCAACAAAACGTAGTTTCGAGATATTCGCATTTTAAAGTTTTGTGTTACGGGCGAACTCAACAGAAAAGTCATGCCCTGGAATGGGAAAAGGAGTGGGGGTTGTGGACTAGGATGTGGAGTTCGCCCTTCGTACCCGCTCGGATATCGCAGTTAGAGCTTTGCCGCATACTTATCGGGTTTTACGTATTTTAAAGGGGAAAAAAGGGCAAACTCAATATAAAAATTGTATGGGTGTATTCATCAAAAGGTCTAGAATCTGAAAATGAAAAAAAAAAAAAATTTGTCCGATTTTGAGTTCGCCCTTCGTACCCGGAGCGCCGCAATTCTTTGAATTAAATTAAGGGGGTTTACATTTAACTTTTTCTCATAAAACAACTTTTTAACTCTCCCAAACGCGTGCCGTTCCGGACACCGTGTTAATTTGGTTTTTGCTATGATTTTTGGTAGTTTTTTTTGGTTTTTCCAACCTAAAAACTTCCATTTTCCATATTTTGGTGATTCTTTCCCTAAGTCAGGCACAAATATGAATTTAAAGAGAAAGAAAATAATTTTTAATCAAGTAAAAACATTTTTATTAATGTTTTTTCTGTATTAGTGGAACTCATTGAGCCTGCAGGCGTGCCATTGAAGGCAACTGAAGTGAAAGAGGAGATGAAATAACTTAATAACCTGATATTTTTAATGTAAGTACAAAACAAAAATTCACTTTTTAAAAACTTTCAACTTCCTCATATTAGGTGTACAAAATCAAACTCTGCTAAAATCTACAAAATTCAAATTTACTCTGTGGCTGAGTTTCATTTTGTACACCTAATAAATAAAAATTGTAGGAAATTTAATTTTCTAAAAATTTATACTTAATTATTTTTTTCTAGGATGCACCATTTTCGGAAAATAATTTTTTTTAAATAAATTTATCTTGAAAACGGTGCGTCCTAGAGAAAAAATGAATAGAATAAAAATTAAAGAGAATTGAATTTCCAACTGATTTTATTTAGTTATTTTTTCAATATCTGTAACGGTTTACGATTTACAAGCCTTTAAAAATTAACCTTCTTAATGGTTATACTTCAATAACCTTCTTACACGGAGAAGGTCAACTTTTGATGGACTTTAACGCCTAAAATGTTCAAAATTTTGAAAAAATGAACTACTGGCTGAGTTTCATTTTGTACACCTAATAGAAGTTATTATGATACCCTCCACGTCGTTTTTTTTTTCAGTGAACTTTCTGGAGTCATTATCGATGTACCTGAATCGCCGGTCGCGCCTGAAGATGAATGAGAGCATAATCGGATTTTTTCCTTCAATTTCTTAAGTATTCCGCTTTTCAATGATTTTTAAATTCAAGACTTTATTTTAAAGTACAAAGAAAGATTTGTAAATTAATAAAAAATATAATTTGAGAGATAATTTACAATTTGCCCCTTAATGGTAACTCATTCCATTTAAATAAATAGAAGATCATGAAAAAGTTTTGTGCTGGTCAAATGATTGTGGTTGATTGAATGGATGCTGTTGCTAGATTCTGGCAAAGGGCCGTACTTTTTGACTTTCGAGTGCCCCTGTATGACGAAAGATAATGGGATCGGAGTGGTCGTAGTTGTCGTGGTAGAAGTGGATGTCGGCCTGGTCGTTGGCGCGGTTGTTGTAGTTGAAGTGGTTGATGTGGTGGTCTCGCTAATTTTTGGATGTTTGTAGTTCTGCAGGTAGTTGAGTCTGAAAAAGTTCTCGGTTATCTCTGGCTTTGAAGTCGTTATAGAAATTGGAGTCGTCGAAGTCGTCGTATATAAATGCGTTGTGATTTGGGGCCATCCGGCGACCTGACTAATCTCGCTTACTTTGCTCGGGGGTGGCTCGAGTGAAAGCGAAGGTGCTTTAAGCCAGTAATGAACGTGTTGGACTTGGGGAGGACTGTAAACGTGAGTGGGATCTATTAAAGGATCACCTTGTCCGACCGGGCGCCAATCTCCGATGCTACTACCACCTGTGAAACATAAAACTCATTTTTGAATAAAGAAAAGCCTTCGTTCTAAGAATCGAGATCTGGTCATCAAATATGAATCCTTGTTCAAATATGGGAATGGTGTCCTTGACAATGTATGTGGATCAGAGGGACATCGAGAGGAAGACAAGTAGAGCACCCGCCGTCAATACGTGAGCTGTGACTCAATCCGACGAAGCGCGTTTCACTAAACGTCCTAGATTTATACTCGTATGGGGCTATTTTCTAGTAATTAAGCATTTTCGTGGGAACTTCCTGCATCTTTTTTTTTCTTAAGCCGGACGCGGATCGATACGCGCCCTTTTTTCTTTTCGTATGAAAGAAAACGTTTCTGCTTTACGTGACAAATTGGTTAAACCCCTTTTCACTTTCTGTCCTAACCTAAAATAAAAGCTCTTTTTGTCACATTCCATGCTAATCACGTTCGTTACAAATAGAAGATGTTTCAGAAATTTTTTAACACTTCGAAAATTTATCACTAAGTTCCTTTTGAAAAAAGTTAACTCCTTCAAAAAGACTTTATGGTGAAACCCGCGCACGGTATTAGAAAAGAGTCTTAGGGACCCAGTGAAAATGTGCTGTTGTTATTCTGAGGTTGTAGGTATGCGGTGCCGGCCGTCCGTATTTTTTCCGGAACACTTGAGGTGCTCCGGGTACGAAGGGCGAACTCAACAAAACGTAGTTTCGAGATATTCGCATTTTAAAGTTTATGTTACGGGCGAACTCAACAGAAAAGTCATGCCCTGAAATGGGGAAAGGAGTGGGGGTTGTGGAATAGAATGTGGAGTTCGCCCTTCGTACCCGCTCGGATATCGCAGTTAGAGCTTTGCCGCAAATCGGTTTTTACGTATTTAAAGAGGAAAAAGGGCGAACTCAACATTAAAATTATAGGGTGTATTCACCAAAAGATCTAGAATCTAAAAATGAAAAAAAAAATGTGTCCAATGTTGAGTTCGCCCTTCGTACCCGGAACGCCTCACTTTACGGCCGCAATTTTCTTCCGAATTTTAATAAATTTGTACAAAATCTTCCTTACTTACCTAACCTTCCTACTTTCCTAACCTTCACTATATCGTAACCTTCCTTACCTTAGTTATCTCATATATTTTATCAGATTTTTTTTTGAAACTATCAAAAATAGCAGAGATCTGTCGATTTAAATTATGGTTGACTCTCTACGGCCGTACCTTACTTAAGTACCCTTCCTACTTTACTTCTTTCGTAACCTTCCTAACCTTCCTTACTCTGCTATCTTGGAAACGCCATCTTTTTTTGAAACCTTCCTACTTTCCTAACCTTTACTATATCCTAACCTTCCTTACCTTGGTTATCTCAGATGTTTTGCCAGATTTTTTTTGAAACTATCAAAAATGGCAGAGATCTGTCGATTTAAATTATGCTTGACTCTCTACTGCCGTACCTTACTTAAGTAACCTTCCTACTTTACTTCTTTCATAACCTTCCTAACCTTCCTTACTCTGTTATCTTGGAAATTTCGCACATCTTTTTTTGAAACTGTCAAAAATGGCGAAGATCTGTCAATATAATTTTTGTTTGACGTTCTACGGCTGTTCTATTGGTCCGATTTTAACCAAATTTTTACCAAATACTCCTTATATTATACAGAATCATTTGATTTTTGGAAATTATTGGACAAAAATTCCCGCCATGAAGTTTTGCGTTATATTAGGTGTACAAAATGAAACTCGGCTAAAATCTACAAAATTCAAATTTACCCTGTGGCTGAGTTTCATTTTGTACACCTAATAAATAAAAATTGTAGGAAATTTAATTCTCTATAAATTTGCACTTAATTATTTTATTCTAGGATGCACCATTTTCGGAAAATAATTTTTTTTAAATAAAATTATCTTGAAAACAGTGCGTCCTAGAGAAAAAATGAATAGAATAAAAATTAAAGAGAATTAAATTTCCAACAGATTTTAATTAGTGCATTTTTCAATATCTGTAACGGTTTACGATTTACAAGCCTTTAAAAATTAACCTTCTTAATGGTTATACTTCAATAACCTTCTTACACGGAGAAGGTCAACTTTTGATGGACTTTAACGCCTAAAATGTTCAAAATTTTGAAAAAATGAACTACTAGGTGTATAAAATGAAACTCGGCTAAAATCTATAAAATTTAAATTAATTTCTGTGGCTGAGTTTCATTTTGTACACCTAATAAAAACGGTCTACGCACAGGGAAACGGCTAATTAATTTTGACCCTCTCCCCAACTGAATGTGGACGGTAATACAATAATCCTCTTTTAGATAGTCAAAACTTTTTCTGAGCCTCCTGATCTCTCTTACTTCAAAATCAACCAAAAAAAGCAATATTTAAGGCAAAATGAATATTATTATACATGACAGGAATAAATGGAATAAGTAAAAAAAAATCTACCTAATATATTCCGTAGGGAGAAAAAAATGATAGACATTAAAGGAATTTTTTTTATAACTCAAATATTTTTCTGAATATCTTTTCGTATACTTCGAAACTTTCTTCACTTTCACGTTTAATTTTGTTACAATTTTTTTATTTAACGATTTTATTGATTTACATTTTCGTTCCATGAATTTCAATCCGCCAGGCACAGAAAAAAATCTTTCCATCCCTTCCGATTATTTTTAATTTTTTTAAAATTTAAGTTATTAAAAGATTTATTTAAAAAATGATTTGGTTATTTTAAACAAAAATTGTTATTTTAAACAAAAATATAGAATTAAATAAAAGTTGCTGAATACAAAAAGTCGTTGACAGGTAAACGTTATTTTATTAAAATTCTAATCATATTTTAATCGCAACACAATTTATACGTTTCATGGATTTATCAATCAAACCACTTCATAATTAATTGCTGTGGGGGTCATCAACTAACATTTGATTTTTAAAGTTAATTAATATTAAATATTTATACACCAAATTTTGGTTAAACTTTCTGATGTCATTATTAAAAATGTTGCTTTAAGGTTGGGATATTTTAGATAAGCAGTAATTTGTTAAAAAAGTAACTAATTTTTTTAAGCTTATAAATAAATAAACTTACTGTACGTAAGCAGCAATAGAAGCAGGATTGCGGCGTGCATGTCGTATCTAGTATGTAAGTGCCTTTTCTGAGCTCCCCTGTCAAGTTAAGCCCCCCCTCCAGGAACTCCCCCGACCTCTTCTATTGACGATGAAAGAAGAAGAATTAAGGCTGAAGATACGCGGCAAATTGATAAAAATAATAATCGATTTGAGAATTTTTTTTTTGGAAGCTTTTTAATCTTCAGGCGGTTATAATGACTCAAGGGGGTTTTTGTACGTTTGAAACCGGTCCTCTGAGAAAATGGCGACGATTAAATTTTTTTTTTGTAAATCGCGAATTAGAGAACAGATTTCTGGTGCTTCTTTCTGAAAATTTCAAGATGACTACGTAAGATTTACTCGCAATCTACGGAAAAAAAAGTTGCTATTAGGTGTACAAAATGAAACTCGGCTAAAATCTACAAAATTCAAATTTACCCTGTGGCTGAGTTTCATTTTGTACACCTAATAAAATAAAAATTGTAGGAAATTTAATTCTCTATAAATTTGTACTTAATTATTTTTTTCCAGGATGCACCATTTTCGGAGAATAATTTTTTTTTTAAATAAATTTATCTTGAAAACAGTGCGTCCTAGAGAAAAAATGAATAGAATAAAAATTAAAGAGAATTAAATTTCCAACAGATTTTATTTAGTGCATTTTTTCAATATCCGTAACGGTTAACGATTTACAAGCCTTTAAAAATTAACCTTCTTAATGGTTATACTTCAATAACCTTCTTACACGGAGAAGGTCAACTTTTGATGGACTTTAACGCCTAAAATGTTCAAAATTTTGAAAAAATGAACTACTTGGTGTACAAATTGAAACTCGTCTAAAATCTACAAAATTCAAATTTACCCTGTGGCTTTCATTGTGTAAACCTAATAGTTAATTATTGGGGCGGTTTTACTTAAAAGGGTCAAAAGGGATCTTTTAGACCCCTTAGTCATTATGTTATTTTAATTTTTTCAAAGAAAGTAATTGTGATACCATCGAAGGACGCTTTCTTATGGTAAGAAGACTTCCTAGGCCCCTTAGTCAATAACTTTTACTGCGATTTTAAAATCTTCAAAGAAACTTATTGTGAAATCCTCACTTAATGTCACTGAAATACCCTCGAAGGACGGTTCTTTTAGTAAGGGTCTTCTGGACCCCAAACTTATTTAATTTTACAGCGATTTTTAATTTCTCAATGAAACTTATTGTATTACCTTCGTAGGACGATTTCTTCTTCAACCCTTGTCACTAACTTTTACTCTGATTTATATTTCATCAAAGAAAGCTGTTGTGATACCCTCGAAAGATGTTTTTTTTTGGGGTCTATGGAAGTAAGTAAAACTGCTATTTTAACGTCATAAAAAAAAAATAAATTATAAATATTTAAAAGGGTCAAAGGGATCATGTAGGATTATGTGATTTTCACTTTCTCTAAGGAAGTAATTGTGATACCCTCTTAGGATTGTTTTTATTTATTTATTTTTTTAGGACAACCTTTTGGGTACATCTCTTTCCTTTGAAATCTACGTATTCAAATTTAAATTTTTTATTTCTTACGCAAGAACAGTAGACGGAATACTTTTTTAACCTTTTTTTCTGGACGAAATTTTTCATAAAATTAAAGGATAACTTTTTACCCAAATCAACCCTACTTTTAAGTTTTTAAAAAATTAATTATTTTTAACTTTTGTTTTGAAATGTTTTAAATCGAAAGAAAAAAAATTTATTAACGAAATTATGCTTTAAAACTTGAAGATCTTCACTTCCCCGTCCTGACAGCTCTCTCTATCAACAATTTTCGAAACTAAAAATAATAACGTCCTCTTCACAAAGTTTTAATTAAAGAAATAGCAAGTGGTTTTTAACTTCCTTAAAGAAATTATTGTGTTTTACAAACAATTAACCGGCAATAATTTTTATTTTTTAATAATCGAAAGAAAAAATACAATCATTAATTTTTAGATCAATATTCTCAATGTTTTAAGTACCTTACGGATAAAAAAAGTTTAAAAAACCTATCTCGCTCCATTGTTTTAATGAAAGAGCCTAGGGAGAGAGAGAAAAAAAATATGTCCACCAACCCATATTGTAAAGACTTTTAAATCTAGTTTTAATTTTACAGCTCGCTGTAATTTAGTTAATAATTTATTTAATCTACGTTTACTTAGTTATAATAATAATTGTAAAAAAAATTACCGAAGAAAAAGATTAAATAATTTTCTAATGATTTGGTACAATAATTTAATTATTTTAACGCTTTTTAGTCATGAATTGTGAATACCAAGAAAACAAATTTACCTAAAAATTAATAAAACGAAAATAATTTCTTCAAAATTCATAAAAGCTTCCCTTCCTGGAATTCCATTTTGTAATTTAAAGTGATATTTTTATATTATTTGTATTTTTTAATAAACACCACGAGAAAATCAAT
The DNA here is from genome assembly GCA_014119065.1 of Orius insidiosus. NCBI lineage: Eukaryota > Metazoa > Arthropoda > Insecta > Hemiptera > Anthocoridae > Orius > Orius insidiosus. The sequence goes on along the minus strand of JACGAQ010000310.1, from coordinate 57,221 downwards.
AAATAAATAAAAAGATGAGAGATGAGCGATGATATAGAGAAGTAGTAGGTATATTTGGAACAGCTTGATGCAATAGATTTGATTTTTGATTGATTTTGCTTTTCCCTGGTGGACTGAAGAATCCATAAGGTTAAAAAACATTAAAACATCATAATTTTTAGTTTATTTACATCGATAAATATCACATTATACCTTATAATCTAGTGACTGAGAAACACATTTATTAAATTAATATACAAACAAAATGTACAAAAGATAGAATGCAATTTAAAAAAAAATTTGAATCTCTTAAAAAATATATCACAAGGGGAAAAAAAACTAAAATAAGAAAATGACTTTATATGGAAACAACTAATTTAAAAGTTGAGTATCTTTGGTACGATTTTTTTATTATTTTTTAATAGTAGATAATAAGAAGAAACACCAAAAGTATGCATGCGATTTTCTGGTTACTAGCAGAATTTGAGCCTAGAAAAAAAAAGGAATTCGTAAAATTGAAGATAAGGGTGGAAACTTACTAGTGCACCCTCCTCCCCACTGGTCAGAAATAATATAGGCAGAGTAAAAAGTTTTAGTTGAAACCCCTCATTTTGGGACTAGTTTTTGAATTTTTTGGTATCCCCAAAAACTATGCTATCTATTTTTTGATTGCGCGTGCGCAAAACGTAAAAAAAAAAAAATTGAACAAAAAAAATTTTTTTTTCCAAAGCATTTGGTACAACAAAAAAAAAAAGTTAAATGTACGCAAAATTTGAAGATGATTTGACTATTTATATGATCTCTTTGGACTTAAAAATTTAGCGGATTTTAGACGGAAAAACACTACGGGATCTGGAAGACCCTTCCCAAATATCTGACATGAAGGGTAAAACGTCGCGTTAGTTCTAACACCGGATAAGTCATTTTTTATCAATTTTGAGTAAGGCATTGTTTCTGACGGTAAATTTTGTGGAGAATCGAATTCAGTTGGTAGTTTAACCCTATTACCAACAGAAAAAGCGTAGTTCACGATTTAGCCAACAGGATGCATTGATTCCAATGAGAAATTAATCCGCATTTTGGCTCTCCTGAAAGCCTAGGAAAAATGACTTATCCGGTGTTAGAACTAACGCGACGACTACTTCTTTAAGGAAGTTAGGTTAAAAGGCCAAAAAATGGGATTTTTTTTTAATGGAAGATTTCGTTTCTACAAAATGTTTCGCGTAAAACTCATTGAATGATTTATTTTTGAATAATTGTTTCCATACAGCATAAAAAAATACTCTCGAAATTTTTTTATCCTTCCACTTTCTCTGTTTGAATTTTTTTCGTCAAGAAGGGTCTTTATGACCCCATGGGGCCTAGGAGACCCTGAGGAGACAGGAGGAACAATATTTTTCTCTACCATGATTATTTTCCGAGTTTTTCCCGGGGGGGGGGGGGGGGTTGTAAGTTTCCACCTTGTATATGAATTACCAATGATGTGAAGTCTTGATTGGGGTTTTCTCGGTTCGAGTGGGTCGGCTAAATTGAGAGGTGGGCTCGCTTCCCGTGAGTTCCAATAAAGCGTATCAATCGAGGATGTACATTTCATTTTAAGCTCCCCATTCTCGAAATGCTTCTCTTCAGCGATATAGTTCAACATGAGTTCGGCTCTTTTCAAACCGTATTTATCTTCTTTTAAAAAGGGACCGTTTAAATAAGTCGAGTTTACCTGAGAGAAATATTTTTAGATAAAAAAACAAATTAATTCAATGTTTAAGTCGACTTACGTGTAAGCCGTTTATAAGCCAGTTAAGGTGCGGAGGAGGTGAAGAAGGTCCTGCGACGCAAACTAAACTAATATGATCCCCAGGGCTGTATTTTTCTTTCGCCCCGTGTATTACAGGACCGGATTTCGGTAAATCTGAAAAAACCGTCAATTTTCCAAACACCTACAAAAATCTAAAACTTACAAACTACGGATAAATCTTTAAAATGAGATTTTGTATCGAAGTTTGGAGCTTCCCCTGAAACTTCGCATCGATATCTTCCACTCGTATCTAATTCTGTTTGCGTCAAAGTGACAACTGTCGTATTTGACTTACTCAGCTGAAAACAAAACAAAACATTAGTAATAATAAAAGGAATCGCTATCAAAAACACTCTGTGTAAAAGTACTAGTTTGAAAAGCTTCCAACGATAACTTCCTTAAAGAGAAGTAAAGATATAGGAGGGGAAAGTATAAAGGAGGGGAGGTATTAGGTGTACAAAATGAAACTCAGCCACAGGGTAAATTTGAATTTTGTAGATTTTAGCCGAGTTTCATTTTGTACACCTAGTAGTTCATTTTTTCAAAATTTTGAACATTTTAGGCGTTAAAGTCCATCAAAAGTGGACGTTCTCCGTGTGAGAAGGTTATTGAAGTATAACCATTAAGAAGGTTAATTTTTAAAGGCTTGTAAATCGTAAACCGTTACAGATATTGAAAAAATGCACTAAATAAATCTGTTGGAAATTTAATTCTCTTCAATTTTTATTCTATTCATTTTTTCTCTAGGACGCACTGTTTTCAAGATAAATTTATTTTTTAAAAAATTATCATCCGAAAATGGTGCATCCTAGAAAAAAAAATTAAGTAAAAATTTATAGAGGATTAAATTTCCTACAATTTTTATTTATTAGGTGTACAAATGAAACTCAGCCACAGGGTAAATTTGAATTTTGTAGATTTTAGCCGAGTTTCATTTTGTACACCTAATATTTAAGAAATTTTAAATTTCAGCTTTTATTTAGAAAAAAAAGGTTGTTCCAACCCTCCCTCATCGAGTAAAGCTCTTTCCTTCGAAATGGGACCAAAATCTCTTTTATTGCTGAAAGGAAAATGGCGAAAAGATAGCGTGACGTGAAAATAACTGACATTTCTCTCTCCCCACATTTTTTTATTAGATATTGTATTATTCTGTCGTTTTTCATTTAAAAAAAATATGTATACCTATCAAAAATTCTACGAAAGCCATAGATTTCTAATATTTTCTTTGAAAAGCTAGGAAAAGGTAGACTAAAGCAAATTAAAACCCTCTTTCATTTGCAGAAAAGCTGAGCTTTCTTTACGTTCTTCTCAATCGAACCTCCATTTTAAAAGGAACTGCTGTTCTTTACTTTTTTAAGAATCCCAGATTCGCTATAATCTTTCGAAGTTTTTAGTAGATTTTATAGGGAGGGAAATATCATCGATTATAATTGAATTTTCATGTTTTTCATGTTTCACTAGGGGAAAAATACATCGTTGGTGGGAAAAAAGTGATTTGTTTTAAATAATTTAAAGTTACTATTTTTAGAGCCATAAAATTTCAAACGCTTCTATGTATTGAGTTTCCATTATGGGCGATAACGGATAACGATAACACAGTAAACTTGAGCAGAATTCCCGAATGGATCTGTAAATCGTGAATATTATGGTTATTATACTAAGTATCAAAACAAATTTTTAGCTAAAAGTTGACAAAAAAGCTGAAAATAAATTTTTTTTTATACTCTTCGCGGGGCACTCAGGTTTTGATAACGGCAAACAGCTGGGACTAAAATGGGTTGTGACGTAAATATGTTACCTTTGGCTCGTGATATTCCGCTCTGAGTGCTTACCTACTTTCAAAAAAAAAAAAAAAAAAAAAAAAAAATTGACGCAATTACTTAAAAAGGTTCAAATTACGAACAATAAGAAGTACAATTTGGACATTTCATGCGCGAGAGAAGTATTTTACTTTCAATTAGCGTAGATCAAAGAGAGTAATTAAGACAGTTTTATTAGACAAACGTCGCTGAAGGTTTTTAATTGCACTTTTAAATGGATATTGTCGCTTCTAAAGGTGAAAAATTGTGGTTTTACTTTTTTTTATATCATTGGTTTTTTAAACGGAAGGGGCTTAAAGATTAGTGATAACCATCTGGAAGGCGTGAGTCACCGAATTTCATGCTGGTGGATTATTTACACCTAAATGAATCAACCCCATGCCATAAAAAACACCAGGACATTCCGATAGTGATCACTGTCAAATTAAATTAATACTTTTTTATCGATCTGAAAAAGGTCGTATCATTGTTTTCCCCCATTAGAGAGCCGTTATTATTCATGGGTTTTTAACTTAACTGTTTGTAGAGAGAAGTTATCGTAATACTCTCCGGTTTTCGTGGATCATATGAGGCGCTCCGGATACGAAGGGCGAACTCGACATCGGACAAATTTTTTAACTTCCTTAAAGAAATTATTGTGATACCCTCGACGTCAGTTTTTTTTTCATTTTCAGATTCTAGACCTCTTGGTGAATACACCCATATAATTTTTATGTTGAGCTCGCCATTTTTTCCCCTTTAAATACGTAAAAACCGAAACTTTAAAATTGTCGAGTTCGCCCTTCGTATCCGGAGCGCCTCATATATGGAATACTTTCACTGATTTTCTGTGGCGCCCGCCAGCCGAATAGGGTCTTCTGGACCCCTTAGTCGATGTCTTAAACTTTTTCAAACAAAACTAATTGTAATACCCACGACGGTCGGTTGCTTTTGAAAGGATCATCTAGATCCTATAGTAATTTAGTGGTTATAACTCTCAAAAAGAAACTTATTCTAATACCCCCGAAGGACAGTTGCTTAAGAAAGGGTCTTCAGGACCCCAGAGTCAGCAACTTTAGATATAATTTGAACTCCAACCGTATTGTAATACCCTCGACGGACGGTTTTCGAAAGGGTTTTTCAGACCCCATAGTCACCAACTTTTGTAATGATTTATTAAAGAAAATTGCAATGCCCTCGAAAGACTGTTGCTTTTGAAAGGATCTTCGGGACCCACTAGTTCGAAATACAGTGGTTTCAACTCTCGAAAAGAAACTTATTCTAATACCCCCAAAGGACGGTTTCTAACGGCCTTCTGGGCCCCACATTTTGTAACTCTTACGTGTCAACTCTCATGAAGAATCTTATTGTAAAACGCTCGATGGTTGTCTTGGGGAAGGCCTTCTAGACCCCTGAGTCTGTAACTTTATTTGGGTTTTTTGGTTATGCGTAATCGCGCAAATGGGGAACGTAAATTTTTAATTCCCTTCCCACAGTGTCCATAATAACGTCTAATTGAAGTCAAGTAAAAAGTGTAGGAGAATGAAAAAATAAGGAAATAGTCCACCTGATGAGGCGTATTACGCCGAAACCGGTCGTGGAATATCGGTTTTTTTCATTCTTCTTCCTCTGTAACTTTTATTTCGTAATTAACTTTATTTGTGATTTTTTTTTTCAAAAAGAAACTTATTGTAATACCTTCGAAAGACTGTAGCTATTGAAAGGATCTTCTGGGCCAGACAAGTTAGTAACACCATGGTATCAACTATCAAAAAGAAACTTATTCTAATACGAAGGACGGTTGCAAATGAAAGGATCTTCTGGGCCAGAAAAGTAAGTACCTAACACAGTGGTATCAACTCTCAAAAGGACGGGTTTTTTTTAATATCCGGGGGCGGTGCTAGCTTGATAGCCCCTGCGCACTTAAATCCTAAGGGATCTATTGTGCTACCCCAACTCTTGGGATCAGATTCTGGAGACTGGTAGAGTTCTCATGATCTCCATCAGTCTCCGGAAGGCAGCGCCTTTCAGGTCCGCCAGGAGGAGTGGTTTGCCGAAGTGCTTCGCATTCGCACAAAAGGTGCTCTGTTGTCTCTGCACACTCGTCGCAGAGTCTGCACCTCACTTCTGCGGTGAGCCCCATGTTCCTTAGGTGATATCTGACGGGGTGGTGCCCCGTCAGGATACCTACAAGCAACCCAAGGTCTGTTCTGCTTAGAGACAGGGTGTTTGATACCCTTAATGGGAAGTCTTTTTGCCTGCGCAAAGGACGGTTGCTATTGATAGGATCTTCTGGGCCAGACAAGTTAGTATCACCATGGTATCAACTCTCAAAAAGAAACTTATTCTAATACGGGGGTATTAGAAGGACCTTCGGGGAAAGGACGGTTGCTGATGAAAGATCTCCCAGGCCTGAAAAGTTAGTGACACAGTGGTATCAACTCTCAGAAAGAAACTTATTCTATTACCCCCAAAGGACGGTTGCTAATGAAAGGATCTTCTGGGCCAGAAAAGTTAATACACAGTGGTATCAACTCTCAAAAAGAAACTTATTCTATTACCCCCAAAGGACGGTTGCTAATGAAAGGATCTTCTGGGCCAGAAAAGATAATACACAGTGGTATCAACTCTCAAAAAGAAACTTATTCTATTACCCCCAAAGGAAGGTTGCTAATGAAAGGATCTTCTGGGCCAGAAAAGTTAATACACAGTGGTATCAACTCTCAAAAAGAAACTTATTCTATTACCCCCAAAGGACGGTTGCTAATGAAAGGATCTTCTGGGCCAGAAAAGTTAATACACAGTGGTATCAACTCTCAAAAAGAAACTTATTCTATTACCCCCAAAGGACGGTTGCTAATGAAAGGATCTTCTGGGCCAGAAAAGTTAATACACAGTGGTATCAACTCTCAAAAAGAAACTTATTCTATTACCCCCAAAGGACGGTTGCTAATGAAAGGATCTTCTGGGCCAGAAAAGTTAATACACAGTGGTATCAACTCTTAAAAAGAAACTTATTCTATTACCCCCAAAGGACGGTTGCTAATGAAAGGATCTTCTGGGCCAGAAAAGTTAATACACAGTGGTATCAACTCTCAAAAAGAAACTTATTCTATTACCCCCAAAGGACGGTTGCTAATGAAAGGATCTTCTGGGCCAGAAAAGTTAATACACAGTGGTATCAACTCTCAAAAAGAAACTTATTCTATTACCCCCAAAGGACGGTTGCTAATGAAAGGATCTTCTGGGCCAGAAAAGTTAATACACAGTGGTATCAACTCTCAAAAAGAAACTTATTCTATTACCCCCAAAGGACGGTTGCTAATGAAAGGATCTTCTGGGCCAGAAAAGTTAATACACAGTGGTATCAACTCTCAAAAAGAAACTTATTCTATTACCCCCAAAGGAAGGTTGCTAATGAAAGGATCTTCTGGGCCAGAAAAGTTAATACACAGTGGTATCAACTCTCAAAAAGAAACTTATTCTATTACCCTCAAAGGACGGTTGCTAATGAAAGGATCTTCTGGGCCAGAAAAGTTAATACACAGTGGTATCAACTCTCAAAAAGAATCTTATTCTATTACCCCCAAAGGACGGTTGCTAATGAAAGGATCTTCTGGGCCAGAAAAGTTAATACACAGTGGTATCAACTCTCAAAAAGAAACTTATTCTATTACCCCCAAAGGACGGTTGCTAATGAAAGGATCTTCTGGGCCAGAAAAGTTAATACACAGTGGTATCAACTCTCAAAAAGAAACTTATTCTATTACCCCCAAAGGAAGGTTGCTAATGAAAGGATCTTCTGGGCCAGAAAAGTTAATACACAGTGGTATCAACTCTCAAAAAGAAACTTATTCTATTACCCCCAAAGGACGGTTGCTAATGAAAGGATCTTCTGGGCCAGAAAAGTTAATACACAGTGGTATCAACTCTCAAAAAGAAACTTATTCTATTACCCCCAAAGGAAGGTTGCTAATGAAAGGATCTTCTGGGCCAGAAAAGTTAATACACAGTGGTATCAACTCTCAAAAAGAAACTTATTCTATTACCCCCAAAGGACGGTTGCTAATGAACGGATCTTCTGGGCCAGAAAAGTTAATACACAGTGGTATCAACTCTCAAAAAGAATCTTATTCTATTACCCCCAAAGGACGGTTGCTAATGAAAGGATCTTCTGGGCCAGAAAAGTTAATACACAGTGGTATCAACTCTCAAAAAGAAACTTATTCTATTACCCCCAAAGGACGGTTGCTAATGAAAGGATCTTCTGGGCCAGAAAAGTTAATACACAGTGGTATCAACTCTCAAAAGAAACTTATTCTATTACCCCCAAAGGACGGTTGCTAATGAAAGGATCTTCTGGGCCAGAAAAGTTAATACACAGTGGTATCAACTCTCAAAAAGAATCTTATTCTATCACCCCCAAAGGACGGTTGCTAATGAAAGGATCTTCTGGGCCAGAAAAGTTAATACACAGTGGTATCAACTCTCAAAAAGAAACTTATTCTAATTCCCCCGAAGGACGGTTGCTATAGAAAGGACCTTCTTTGCCCCACATTTTGTAAGTATGAGTAAGTGATGTTAACTGTCACTAAGAATCTTATTGTAAAACCCTCGATAGTTGCTTAGGAAAGCTTAAATAATAAAATAGCTAAGTTCGGAATTCAGGATACTCAGGAGTAATGGGGTGAAGTTATGGGGTTTGAATTTCACTGAGAAACAAATAAATTTTTTAAGAACTTAACATTTTTAAAAAATCATTTTGTTGTCATGAAGAGAATTCGAGCGGGAAATGAAGGTAAAATCGATTCCGATAGTACCGGAACAGTTATTAATCTTATCAATAAATTAAACGGATCCGAAGGTCCGGGGAAACTCACGTCGACGTAAACTCCCGAGACTGGAAACACTTGAACGGATGGAACTTCCTGTGGATGAACCCTGTAGAACTCCTTCCCTGATTTATACCACTTGACGGAATAGAGTGTGTCCCCACGGAGTTCGAAGAGGCACGAAAGACGAGCGTCTTGTCCCATCATCACGTATCGCGGGACGACCACTTGTTTCAAATATATACCCACTCCTGAAAAAATAAATAAAAACAAAATAATTCATTACAATATAAAGAATAGTAACAGAAATATAGCTAAAATTATGAAATTGAAGAATCAAAAATATGTTTAACGCATTTAAAAGTACTAGTTTGAACAGCTTCCAACGAAAACTTCCTTAAAGAGAAGTAACAATACAAGAGGGGAGTATAACGGAAGGGGAAGTATTAGGTGTACAAAATGAAACTCGGCTAAAATCTACAAAATTCAAATTTACCCTGTGGCTGAGTTTCATTTTGTACACCTAATAAATAAAATTGTAGGAAATTTAATTCTCTATAAATTTGTACTAGATTATTTTTTTCTAGGATGCACCATTTTCGGAAAATAATTTTTTTTAAATAAATATATCTTGAAAACAGTGCGTCCCAGAGATAAAATGAATAGAATAAAGATTAAAGAGAATTAAATTTCCAACAGATTTTATTTAGTGCATTTTTTCAATATCTGTAACGGTTTACGATTTACAAGCCTTTAAAAACTAACCTTCTTAAAGGTTATACTTCAATAACCTTCTTTCACGGAGAAGGTCAACTTTTGATGGACTTTAACGCCAAAAATGTTTAAAATTTTGAAAAAATGAACTACTAGGTGTACAAAATGTAACTCGGCTAAAATTTACAAAATTCAAATTTTCCCTGTGGCTGAGTTCCATTTTGTACACCTAATATAAAGGAGTATAAAGTATACCCCTTTTTTCCGGCCAAATACAAGACCTGCAAAAGAAAACGATCAAGGAAAATGTCAAAATCCAGTAGAAAGGGCATTTGTTGGCTGAGAAACAGGAAAAACACTTTTAAGGGCATGTGAAAGGCAAGGCTCCCGGAGTACTTCTGCCGCTAGATGCCGTTGATTTTCACGGCAATAGTTCAGGCATCTAACGCTAGGTGAAATAGCCGAACTGCGAAGTGACAGGGCTATTGAATCTGTGATGGGAGACTCTTAGGCCAAAAAATTGAGGAAAACGATATAAAGTATATATAATAGGCGTTTTTTTTTAATTTTTTAAGTATCAAGGTTGAAATAATGGGATTTTTGTACAAGGGATGTCCCTTTTCAAAAGGGTGGAAGCATGAAATTTCTATGTACTAAAAAAAACCTTTTTTTAACCAAAATTCGTAAAAAATGTAAGGAGTATTTGGTGAAAATTTGGTAAAAATCGGAACAACGGTTCGGCCACAACGAATTTTTAAAATTTCAAAAAGACGAATTTCGAAATTCAAAAATCGCATTGGGTTTTGGGGACCGCCCGTCTTTGAGTCTCATTGATGTGGCAGTTAACGGTAGATTAACGCTTTAAACCGCGCGGTCACCTCTTAAACCAACAAAAAATTATTGGCGAACATCAATAATGATTTTAAATTAAAATCACAATCGTGTGAAATTAAACTCACAGTAGGAATGTGATTAATTGTCAAATTCAGGCTTAAAAGGGGCATTAACGGGTTTTTGTAATCGGCGGGGTGGTGAAAAGACTTACCCACACTTCCGCATTTTAATCGATGTTAATCATTTAAACCAGTCGTATCCGCGCTCTACCTTCCATTTGACTTTTCCCATTTTTTTCCGGAAAAAACCCCTTAGCTAATTTATTATTATTTTTTTCATAACGAAATTCTCCGGTAACCTCTTCAGTAATTTAATTGCAACAATAATACAAATTGTTTTCAAAACGCGTTTCGGATTTCCATTTCCCCTATTAGGCAAATAAACATGTTATCCAATTATGTTGTTAGAAACCAGAATACTAATTAGACTTTACGTCAATTAGAGTGCTTAATTTTTTACTATTTAATTTTTTAAGTTTTCGTTATCTTTTAACATATACATAATTTTATTTTTTTCTACCCTTAAAATAACCCGCATTTTCTTTCCTTAGCACATGGCAACAATCAATTTTTTTCCCCTGTCAAGAAATTAAACAATGGGGAACTAACTAGGTTTAATTTCATGCAATTTAATACGTAGAAAATATTAATAATGATAATAAATGGGGATTGGACGAAAATCCACTAAAATAAAGTGACTAAAAAATGAATACTGAGAAAATCTTCAGATATGTTTTAAGGTTTTTTTTTTGGTTAAAGAAACAAGAAAAAAAAAGAAATCTACCTAAATAAAGAAAAAAACCAAAAAACAAATATTGAAAATCGTAAATAACATATGATTACAATTATGCCCATTCTTGGCAGAAAGCTCCTCTCAGGTCCCCCCTCCTATAATAGCTTTGTTTGACAATAACTTAGTTTGAAACTCCTGGAGCATGCGAAGAAGGATTTGCACTTCAGATTTGACGGACGAACGATTTGAACGACGTCTAACTTCACGACCAAATCTATTTGCGCGTGCTCCAGGAGTTCCGGTTGGAACAAAGCTAACATTAAGGCACAGAAACCCCTTTTTCGACAGAAAGATCAAAGCAAAATCAAGGCTAATAAAAAAAATTAATTCATAGGCAGTTTTCTGAATCTTTTGCTCAAAAAACGCCATTTTTAGAGAGTTATGAGCATTTTCCTTATTCGCCGATCAATTTTTGGGCACTTTAACATCTACTTATCCTAAAAAGCCTCGCAAATAATTGATTTAACCATTTTAGGTGAGGTTTTAGCGTTCAACTTGTATAGAAAAGCCTCGTAAAAACACCATTTTGAAATTTTTTTAACCATTTTTAGTGAGTTTAGAGCAATTTTTATATTCGCCGATCACTTTGGGGAACTTTTACGTTTAGTTCTTCTGAAAAGCCTCGTAAATAATCGATTTAACCATTTTTAGTGAGGTTTTAGCGTTCAACTTGTACAGAAAAGCCTCGTAAAAACACCCTTTTGAAATTGTTTTAACCATTTTTAGTGAGTTTAACATCTACTTCTTCTAAAAAGCTTCGTAAACAATCGATTTAACCATTTTTAGTGAGTTTCGAGCGTTCAACTTCTCCAAAAAAGCCTCGTAAAAACACCATTTTGAAATTTTTTGAAACTATTTTTAGTGAGTTTAGAGAAATTTTATATTCGCCGATCACTTTGGGGCACTTTTACGTTTAGTTCTTCTAAAAAGCCTCGTAAATAATCGATTTAACCATTTTTAGTGAGGTTTTAGCGTTCAACTTGTACAGAAAAGCCTCGTAAAACACCCTTTTGAAATTGTTTTAACCATTTTTAGTGAGTTTAACATCTACTTCTCCTAAAAAGCCTCGTAAATAATCGATTTAACCATTTTTGACTATTTTTAGTGAGTTTCGAGCGTTCAACTTCTCCAAAAAAGCCTCGTAAAAACACCATTTTGAAATTTTTTGAAACTATCTTTAGTGAGTTTAAAGCAATTTTTATAATCGCCGATCACTTTGGGGCACTTTGACGTCTAGTTCTTCTAAAAAGCCTCGTAAATAATCGATTTAACCATTTTTAACTATTTTTGGTGAGTTTTGAGCGTTCAACTTCTCCAGAAAACCCTCGTAAATACACCATTTTGAAATAGTTTTAAACATTTTTAGTGAGTTCAGAGCGATTTCCTTATTCGCCGATCACTTTTGCACACTTTTACATCTACTTCTCCTAAAAAGCCTCGTAAATAATCGATTTAACCATTTTAAGTGAGTTTTGAGTGATCAACTTCTCCAGAAAAAGCATCGTAAACAATCGATTTAACCATTTTCAGTGAATTTTGACTGTTTTCCTTATTCCCCGATCACTTTTGGGAACTTTTACGTCAACTTCTCCTAAAAAGCCTCGTAAATAATCGATTTAACCATTTTAACCATTTTAATGAGTGTTTAGCGTTCAGCTTCTCCAGTAAAAAGCCTCGTAAACAATCGATTTAACCATTTACAGTGAGTTTAGAGCGTTTTCCTTATTCCCCGATCAAATTTGGGCACTTTTACGTCGACTTCTCCTAAAAAGCCTCGTAAATAATCGATTTTACCATTTTTAGTGAGTTTTTAAAGTTCAACTTCTCCAGAAAAAAATTCGTAAATACCTCATTTTGAAATCGATTTAACCTCACAAAATTTAGAAAATAGTTCAATTGAGGCGCTCCGGGTACGACGGGCGAACTCAACATCGGACAATTTTTTTTTTTTTTTTTTTTTTCATTTTCAGATTCTAGAGCTCTTGGTGAATACACCCATATTTTTTTTGTGTTCACCCTTTTTCCTCTTTAAATACATAAATCCGATAAGTATGCGGCAAAGCTCTAACTGCGATATCCGAGCGGGTACGAAGGGCGAACTCCACATCCTAGTCCACAACTCCCACTCCTTTTCCCATTCCAGGGCATGACTTATCTGTTGAGTTCGCCCGTAACATAAAACTTTAAAATGCGAACATCTCGAAACTACGTTTTGATGAGTTCGCCCTTCGTACCCGGAGCGCCTCAATTAATGCATAGATCATAATGAAAATTTAAAATGTAGGTTAAAAGCCTTTGGTAACGCTTGTTGACATCTGGCTGCCAAGATATTTGAATAGAGAAGACGTTCTATTTCTGAAATTCTATTAAAAGTGTTGCGTTTTAAAAAATGTGATCCTTCACAATGGAAACTCGAACGATATGTCATCGCAGCTGCTTTTCGCTATTTTTAACACGCTTTGCAAACGTAAAAGCCCGAAGGCACATCGATTTTAATTTGATTCATGAGGGCCACAGATTTTAGAGGAAATTAAAGATTATTTTAGGTTTAATCAAAGCGATTCATCAATAGAAAGTCGAATAATTCGAATTTTTTTTTAAACCGAGACCAACGTTCTTTTTTTTCGACCAGGGATTTTAGTTAATTAACTGTGTCCGAAAAAAGGTTGGAAATGCAAATACGTGAGGACAATAAATTTTTTTTTGTCTTTCCTCCCCACCTTTTTGAAAAGAGTGTCAGGAGGGGAACTTCCGGCGGAAGCACAGCGGCCCGGAACTGGACAAAAGGGAAACTTGTGTTTCATTAGCGATTATTGATTCCGACTCTTGTACGAACCTCTTCCGAAAATCCTCACTTTTCACAAAACCCGCGGACTCCTTTTTATTTTTTTCACGAGCCTCAAGAACTTCGGGGGAGGTAAAAAAGCAACTTTCCACTCCGGCATTTAAAAGGGAAAAAAAAACTTTTTTACTCCCTCCAAATTGCGACATCAAGCTGATTTTAAAGTTCTTTTTGACGTGATAAACATACTTTTCGATCAAAGGGGATTAGTTACGAGAATTACCGAAATAAACATAAAAAGCTTTTCAAATTTTAATGTTACAATCAACTAAAAAAATTCCCTATTGAATAAGATAATCTTATTTGACTGTGTGGATTTAGGGCATATCGCATTTCCTGAACAAATAAACTTGGAGATTTTATTTTATTAACCATGCTCAAATAACAAATTCCGTGAATTCCGCAATTGTTGTTAACCCTCCGCTGGCTCTGCTTAACTTTTCGAAATCCCTCTAATTTTATTTACTTACTTGAAAAGGGTCATGCCATATCGTGGGCTTGGAAATTTAAAAAAAATTGACCAATAGATCACTCTCTTTTGGCCGAAAAAATTATAGGCTCTGGGAATTTTTCTCGATTTTCTGGGGTCTGAATGGAGGGTAATCTAATAACTTCACTTCGAATAAATTAAAAATTTCCGCCAAAAGACCGAGAAAAATCAAATAAAAGTCAGATTAAAAAGAGGTTTATAGACCAAAAATATGAGGAAAACAGCAAGAAAATTTTGTAACTTTTTTTTTTTTAGGTAAAAAAATGAAGAAATAAAATTGGAATTAGGGATTTTTGTTCAAAAGGTTGGGGCAGAGCCCAAAAACCTGGGATGAAGGGAGTTTATCGTCCATAATAGAGAGCGTAAAAAAAGTACTGGTTTGAAGAGCTTCCAATGAAAACTTCCTTAAGGAGAAGTATCTAAATAAGAGGGGGAAGTATTACGGAGGGGACGTAAAACGTAGGGGGAAGTATATGGGAGGGGAAGTATAACGGAATGGGAAGTATAACGGAATGGGAAGTATATGGGAGGGGAAGTATAACGGAGGGGGAAGTATATGGGTGGGGAAGTATAACGGGGGGGAAGTAAATGGGAGGGGGAAGTTTAAGTGAGAGGTAGTTTAACAGAGTGTGAAGTATAACGGAGGGGGATTATAAGGGAACGAAAGTATAACGGAAGGGGATGTATAAGGGAGGGAAAGTATAAAGAAGAACTTTCCAAGTTTGTTTTTTCGAAAAATTTTCTAAGTTTTATTTTGTCTAAAAAATAGTTTTTTTTTCCAAAAATTTTCCGTTTTTTTCCCAAAAATTTTCTTAGTTTTTTTTGAAAAAACGAAATTTGTTATGTTTTTTTTTTTTTTTTTTTTTTTTTTTTTTTTTTTTTTCCGAAAATATTTCCAAGTGTTAAGGTAAAAATAATGGGCTCATTGGCCTAGGGATGTGTCTCACGTAGAAGTATGAAATTTCTCGCTACTAAAAAAAATAAAATAAAAAAGTGACAATTTTTTTACACCAAAAATTCTAAAAAAATATAAGGAGTACCTAATTTGTGAAAATTTGGTGAAAATCGGACCAACTGCAACGGTTCGGCCGCAGCGAATTTTTTAAAATTTCAAACAGACATATCTCCGCCATTTTTTCGAAATTCAAAAATAGCCCTAGTTAGTTTCTTCTTCACCGGCAAAAGAAAGTGTGAAAATTTAGTGAAAATCGGATGAAAACTGTGGCCGTTAAGTGTACCGGAAAAAAATGCTACGGCCGGCCGCAACCACAGACAAAGTTGAGATCGGTGTACATAGATCCAAATTCGAATTTATCCTACGGGGTCTGGAAGACCCCTCCCCAAAAACCCGACGTGGAGGGTATCACAATAACTTCTTTAAGGAAGTTAAAATCAAATAAAAGTCAGATTAAAGAGAGGTTTATAGACCAAAAATATGAGGAAAACAGCAAGAAAATTTTGTAATTTTTTTTTTTTAGGTCAAAAAATGAAGAAATAAATATTGAAATTAGGGATTTTTGTTCAAAAGGTTTGGGCAGAGCCCAAAAACCTGGGATGAAGGGAGTTTATCGTCCATAATAGAGAGCGAAGAAAAAGGACTGGTTTGAAGAGCTATCAACGAAAACTTCCTTAAAGAGAAGTATCTATATAGGAGGGGGAAGTATAACGGAGGGGACGTAAAACGTAGGGGGAAGTATATGGGAGGGGAAGTATAACGGAAGTGGGAAGTATATGGGAGGGGGAAGTATAAGTGAGGGGTAGTATAACAGAGGGTGAAGTATAACAGAGGGTGAAGTATAACAGAGGGTGAAGTATAACAGAGGGGGAAGTATAACAGAGGGGGAAGTATAAGGGAACGAAAGTATATGTATATGGAGTATTTTCCAAGTTCTTTTTTTCGAAAATTTTTTTAAGTGCCAAGGTAGAAATAATGGGCTCTTTGGCCGACGGATGTGCCTCTCGTAATGGGTAGAAGTATAAAATTTCTCCCTACTAAAAAATGATAATTAAAAGTGGCAATTTTTTTAATTCTTAAAAAATATAAGGAATAATTGGTGAAAATCGGATTAACGGTTCGGCCGCAGCGAATTTTTTAAAATTTCAAACAGACATATCTCCGCCATTTTTTCGAAATTCAAAAATTGCCCTCGTTACATTCTTCTTCACCGGCTAAAGAAATTTTTGTGAAAATTTGGTGAAAATCGGATGAAAACTGTGGCCGTAAAGTGTACCGGAAAAAATGCTACGGCCGGCCGGAACCACAGACAACCTCATGATCGCCAAAGATCACTAATCAATTTTCTTCTGCGGGGTCTGAAAGACCCTTTGCCAGATACCGTACCTAGGAGGGTATCACAATAACTTCTTTGAGGAAGTAAAAATTACCAAATATCCCTAAAGATCATTCATCAAGAAGGGATTCTCTTCCACAAACCGTATTTGGAGGGTATTCCAGTAACTTCCCTTTGAAAAATATAATTAGAAAAATCGTTATAAAACAGAGGCTTCAGTCCTAGATCACAGTCAAAACCCTTTTTTTCCCCCGTCATTTTTTTAATCGAGTCGAACCTGCCAGTATAACGACAATAGAGCTCTTTTCAACAAAGAAACAAATTGCCCAGTTGACAGCCTTGTCAAGTCCTATGATTAGGCTATAGAAAAAATAGAGAGAGAAAAAAAATTTTCTTTCCGTAACAATAAATAATACAATTTCATAAAATAAAGAATATGAATAAGAATTTCCAATGTAAAAAAAATAATTAAAAAACTTAAAAAAGTTTTAAAATTAACAGAAAAACCAAAAGTCCAAAAAAGAAGATGAGAAATGTACGTATTTCAAATAAAACCATGGCAGTCAGAGGTAAAAAGTGAAATATATCCCACGTCCTTTTCAGGAATGACATATTACACAAGGGGCCTAACGCCTTCAATTTATTGGAACTTGTATACAAGGAAATTTATGTTATAAACAAAGTCTTCCTTGAACCTAAGGAAGAGCAAAAGATGATGCGGAAGTTTTGAAATTTACGTTTCTTAACTTTTCTTAATGATTTAGTGTCTTCATTTTTTTGGAAATGGGTCTTCTAGACCCCATGGGGTCAAAACCGTCAGGTTTTTGGATGAAAATTAGGGAAGACCTATTTTTTTAATATTAGGTGTACAAAATGAAACTCAGCCACAGGGTAAATTTGAATTTGTAGATTTTAGCCGAGTTTCATTCATTTCAGTAGTTCATTTTTTCAAAATTTTGAACATTTTAGGCGTTAAAGTCCATCAAAAGTTGACCTTCTCTGTGTAAGAAGGTTATTGAACTGTAACCATTTAGAAGGTTAATTTTTAAAGGCATGTAAATCGTAAACCGTTACAGATATTGAAAAAATGCACTAAATAAAATCTGTTGGAAATTCAATTCTCTTTAATTTTTATTCTATTCGTTTTTTCTCTAGGACGCACTGTTTTCAAGATAAATTTATTTTAAAAAAAATTATTTTCCGAAAATGGTGCATCCTAGAAAAAAAATAATTAAGTGCAAATTTATAGAGAATTAAATTTCCTACAAGTTTTATTTATTAGGTGTACAAAATGAAACTCAGCCACTGGGTAAATTTGAATTTCGTAGATTTTAGCCGAGTTTCATTTTGTACACCTAATACATACTTCAAGACCCGCACAATTTTCTTTTTCTAATTGAAGCTATCATCACTCGGTGCCGTCTGTAAATAACGTCTTTTTTTCCCCCATAAGTTTTTTAATTGAAATAATGCTTTTTAATGATATTTTTGACTTTTGAAGTACATAAATTAAACAAAAAAACCTCCAATAATGTTCAGAACAATGGCTATTTGTCTCATTCCAGTAAAGATTAAATACGACAATACCTAATAATAGTTAATCCTTAAAATGATCCCAAGCACACGTTTTGACGTTGAGCTAGATCAATAGTGCATAAATAATCCTAACACTGCTTGAATAGGCTGGATTTCATACAAATATCGAATGATTAAAAATTTCCTTTTCAACAAATAGTACTCATTCAAGCAGCACTGTATTTAAGCCATAAATCAAATTGGGGTGGCAAAACTGTTTTTAAACAATAAATAAACTTTTTAGGTGGTTGAATAAGAAGTTATACGATTAAGAAGGCCATGATTTCGATGTTAATCAAAGAGGCAACACTGCTTTTAAGGAATCAATGTTATAGGTTTGTTAGTTGAGGAATGAGGATTGTATGGCTGTGCTATTGATAAAGAAATTGAGGTGACAAAACTGTTTTTAAAGCCATAAATCATCTTTTTATGTGGTTCAATGAGAAGTTACGATTAAGAAGGCCATGATTTCAATGTTAATCAAGGAGGCAACACTGATTTTTAAGGAATCAATGTTATAGGTTTGTTAGTTGAGGAATGAGGATTATATGGCTGTGCTTTTGATTAAAGAAATTGAGGTGACAACACTGTTTTTCAGCCATACATCATCTTTTTAGGTGGTTAAATGAGAAATTACGATTAAGAAGGCCATGATTTCGATGTTAACAAGGAGGCAACACTGATTTTTAAGGAATCAATGTTATAGGTTTGTTAGTTGAGGAATGAGGATTATATGGCTGTGCTTTTGATAAGAGAAATTGAGGTGACAAAACTGTTTTTAAAGCCATAAATCATCTTTTTACGTGGTTAAATGAGAAATTACGATTAAGAAGGCCATGATTTCGATTTAATCAAGGAGGCAACACTGATTTTTAAGGAATCAATGTTATAGGTTTGTTAGCTGAGGAATGAGGATTATAAGGCTGTGCTATTGATAAAGAAATTGAGGTGGCAAAACTGTTTTTAAAGCCATAAATCATCTTTTTACGTGGTTAAATGAGAAATTACGATTAAGAAGGCCATGATTTCGATGTTAATCAAAGAGGCAACACTGCTTTTTAAGGAATCAATGTTATAGGTTTGTTAGCTGAGGAATGAGGATTATATGGCTGTTTTTTTGATAAAAGAAATTAAGGTGACAAAACTGTTTTTAAAGCCATAAATCATCTTTTTACGTGGTTAAATGAGAAATTACGATTAAGAAGGCCATGATTTCGATGTTAATCAAGGAGGCAACACTGATTTTTAAGGAATCAATGTTATAGGTTTGTTAGTTGAGGAATCCGGATTATAAGGCGCTTTTGATCAAAGAAATTGAGGTGGCAAAACTGTTTTTAGGCCATAAATCATCTTTTTATGTGGTTAAATGAGTAATTACGATTAAGAAGGCCATGATTTCGATGTTAATCAAGGTGACAACACTGATTTTAAGGCGGTAAAATAGTAGAAATGAGGCTCACGGTCTCTTTGACTCGTGCACAAAAGACCGTCAAAATTTTCCCTTTTTTATCTCTCCTCATTTTCCTTCGGCTCCCACATAAAACGCTAGGATTAAGGAAGCTTGAGGCTAGGTTAAAATCTTTTTAAGAAAATAAAAAATAAAAAGTTTTCAAACTATTTTTTTTTTTTTTTTTTCAAATAAAATATGAGATGAAGAAAAATAAAAAAAGAAGCTATTAGGGATATATCGGCTATCCAGTTTTTTGTCCATAAAACTTTCTCAAGTTCTTTATTTGAAGTTACACTTTTATTTCTTCGAACCTAAAAATCGAAAAGAAACGACCTAATATTAAAACTTTTACCGAATTTCGACGAAGGAGGAAAAAAAAGTTGGTTTTTATTAAATCATGGTTAGAAAATATCAATAATTAAAGGTTTGTCTATTCGGGCGTAAATCTAGCAATTCCTGTCACTCGAACAAAGGTATTTTCGAGGCATAAATTATGTGAAAATACAAACGGACTAACAACGTGGAAAACCAGATAATTTTGTTATCGTTTTAATCAGAAAAGCTATAAATAAACTTTTTCGGTGAGATTTTTTTTTCCTCAGAAAAAAAAAATTGGACACAAGTTACAAAACACTTTTTGCCAAATAAATAAAAAACAAAAGTTTAGTAAAAGTTTATTTACTAATTTAAAATCACAGTAAATTTTATTAAAACCTTCGACTCAAAGGGCATATATTTGCCAAAAGTTAGCACTGCAATTATTTCATTATAAAGCGTTGAGTTTGAAAGTTTAAAATTTAAACAAGAAGTTTAAAAAAATATTTTTCCTCTTCAACTTTGCATCAAGTTTGATTAGGATTTGATGTACGAATCTGGACCTAAAGTTCGATTATAATCGTCAGAAAGATTATGTAATTACGAACAAGCTTAACTTTATGACATGTTAACTCACGAGAGGATTTCAAACGAACGGCTTCCTTCAAACAAACCTAAAATGTTTTAACTTTTTTACTACCAGATATGGCCGAAATGAGAAGTCATAATCATAATCTCCATCTTAATTATTTTTGAGTAGGATTATAATTATGATTTTGATTATAATCATTATTTTTATAAGTAATTTTAAATAATTTAAAATTTTATGATATGTCATTTTAAACGAATTTTTAAAAAGAAAATCACACTTTTTTGAGATTTTCGTAAAAATTACTAGAATTTTGTTCGTACAAATTATTAAAAGAATACAAAATGTTAACAAAAATCGTTATAAAAAATTCAAATTCACAAAATTAATAAAAAATTACGCTTCCTGGAAATTTTGTAATAAAATACGACTAAAAATGGAAAATCGCACCTCAATAAAATAATATGATTACTGTATTAATTACGATAAAATTGACGTTTCTAGGCTAAACAACAAGGAAAGCACAAAAAATTCAGGAATAGGTAAGTGATTTTTTTCGGTCATAGGAACCTCAAAAACTTCCAATAAAATGGAAGGAAAAGTACAACTAAAAGAAAAAAAAAATTAAATAAAAAAGGTTAAGAAAGAGGGTATCATGTCAAAGAAAAATAAAGTTGAAAACATAAGCGAAAAAATAATTATGAGGGGGTGTTTTAGCTGAAATGTATGACAGGTGATGATTTATTTTCGATCGTTTCAAAATGTAAACAAACACCCCTTCATAATTTTGATTATCTAAGCTTCTAATTTTCTTCGAATTTCTTGTTTTGTTTTTGCTTTTTGAAAACGAACGCTAAAAAGCCTGAAGACATCAGTGTTTCTGAGAAATTGGAGATCCTTAAAAAGTACATAGAATTTTACGTACTTCTCTTATTATTATCAGTCGTTTAATTTTATCATTTAGTGTTGGGCCCAAGGCGATCAAATTAAGCGGCGTCTACTAGTTTGAAGAGCTCCCAACGAAAACTTCCTTTAAGAGAAGGAACATAGAAGGGGGAAGTATAACGTAGGAGAAGTTTAGGGAGAGGGAAGTATAAAGGAGGGGCAGTTCAAGAAGGGTGAAGTATAACGGAGGGGAAGTTCAAGAACGGGGAGTACAAAGGAGGGGGAATAATAATTTCTAGGTAGAAATAATGAGCCGTCTACCTAGAGGAATGTGATCTCGCCCCCGGTAAAAGTATCACATTTCTCCCTACTACATAGGATAACTATTTAAAAAAAAAAATTAAAAATTCCTTTATTTTTCCCCCTCCAAAAATTCTTACAAAATATGAGGAGTATTTGGTGAAAATTTGGTAAAAATCGGACAGACGGTTCGGCCACAGTGCAGTTTTTAAAATTTCAAACATACATATCTCGGCCATTTTGATCAAATTCGAAAAATTTCTTGTCATTTTTTTGCAGTTAAAAAAGAAAATCCTATTAAAATTTTGTGGAAATCGGTTAAAAGTTATGGGAAAAAAAGCCGGCCAACTACTCTGAACTTTGGACTATATCTCCGCCATTTGTGCGAATTTTTAAAAACGCTTTGTCATTTTTAAGGTGCTACAAATGGAAGAACCTGTATAAATTTGGTGAAAATCAGATGAAAACCGCTGCCGAGACGCCCGAAATCGCGACGGACGGCCGGCACCACAGACAACCTCATGATCGGTAAAGATCACTAATCATTTTTTCTCTACGGGGTCTTGAAGACCCTTTTCCAGATACCGTACCAGGGAGGGTATCACAATAACTTTTTTGGGAAAGTTAAAAAAATGAAAATTGGTCACAAAAAAAGTAAATTCCCCTAAAAAAGAAAGAGATTCTAGACCAAAATGAGCGTTGAACTTCTCCAAAAAATTGGGTAAATATTATTCTTTGATAAAAAACATATTTACGTTTTAAAAAAATCTACCTAAAATAAATAAATAAATCGATCAAAATGAGTTCTTTTTTTGGGATAGATCTAGCATTCCCCGAGTGTCGACCACATTACCAGCCCGCTTAATTAGTTCAAAGGTCGGACACGTATTAAAGATGACCCTAGGGTGTACTTTAGACTACAAATTGATTATTTGATATTTTTTCCGCAACCTCATTTGAAAGAAAATAAAAGTAGGACAATTTTTTATTTTAATGGTTTGGGTTCTTTGCTGAAACGTTTGCGGGGTCACGTCTGTCCCGTCCACGCCAGGTGGGAACAGGAACGAGAAGGGCAGATGCCGAGCCTTTCCGAGCCGGCACTAATTTAATGGCTAATTGCCCTTCTGGCTACTTTCAGGCGTACATCGCGCGGGAGGAAAAAAACAAAAAAGCTAAACAATTAATGACATTCGGTACCCCTAATTATTCTCCCGTTTTATTTGATTTTTTTTCGAAATCCGTCGTTGGAAAGGGGTTTCATTAAATCATAATGCCGAGGAAATAATTTAAAAAGGGACGGAATAAAAAAATTAAAATCCTCACACCTAAAAGCGAAAGGTGGAAGGGAAAAAAAGGGTTTCTTTAAAAGCCCAGTAGCCTTGACTAAAAGCTAAGCTCGCGGGAAAAAGCGCTTTTAAAATTTACTCCAGACTTCTAAAATTCTCAATTACCAACTTCTTCGTTCCAGAGATAAAATAAAATTTAAAATTTATCAATTTTATTTGAATTAAGCACCTAAATTGATTAATTTTTATAGAGCAGGCATAAAAAAAAAATAAATAAATAAAAATACATTTTTTTGCCGGCAGATGGTGTCGCAATAACTTCTCTTGAGGAAGTAATGAAACAAGAAGTTCAGGATTACCATTTTTAAACTAAATTAATATTGTAAGAGGAGAATTTTGGGAGAACACCGTTCAACATAACGCATTTCACCTTAAAGCAGTTGAACTTAAAAAACCTGCATTTTGACATACAAAATCTGTAGATCACCATAATGCGTTTTGGCGTAATTCAATTGAACATGAAGCTCTCAAAAGTTCAAAAATTTTGAGCATATTGCATTTCAACATAAAGCGTTTCGCCATAAACGACTTTTTAAATAAATACAATTCGACATGACAAAAGTGCAAGTTGACATAAAAAAAAATCTATCTAAAACTGGAAGTCACCATAACTCTTCTCACCATAAAAGCCTCACTTTAAACTTGTTGTTTTGCCATAAAATTGATTCTGTCGTTCGGGCATAATACATCTCACCATAAACTAGGTACAGGGAAAGACCAAGCCTACTTTCGCCGTTTAAAACGCGATTATGGCGAAACGATAAAAACCTTAAAATTTGAAAGATCACCATAATGCAATTCACCATAAAGTATCTCAGCATAAACTAGGAAAAGCAAGCAGGTAGCAATGGGATCAGCTCATTTATGACTCCGGGGGGGGGGGGGGGGGTTAATTTTTTCTCTAGCGAGGATGTGCAAATTGCATTAGAATGAACTGTCAAATTTTAAGGTTGTTGTCATTTCGCCATAATCGCGTTTTAAACCGCGAAAATAGCGAAAGCGCTGTCACAAGTTTATGGTGTATTATGCCCAAACGACAGAAACAGTTTTATGGCGAAACGACAAATTCTTTAAAATGAAAGTTTCCTTTATGTTCAACTGCGTTATGTTGAAACGACAAATTTTATGTCGAAACGACGTGTTAAATCTCTTCTTTATGGTGAGACATATTACGCTCCAATGCATATGGTGAGCGTTTTTGACTATTTCTTTATGTTGAGGCGCGAGGTAACTCGCGATTATTGCTATTGTACGGTCGATTATGGCGAACCGCATTATGTCGAAACGTATACACTCAGTATTTTTAGTAAGAGGAGTATTTTTACAAAAGCTTATTACCTATTAAGGACCTAAAATTAATTTTTAGACAATTAGGAGAGCAAGCTTAAAAAAAAAATAAAATAAAATAAAAATAAAAATAATGAAATGAGAACTCCAGGGTTACCATTTTTAAACTAAATTAAAATAGTAAGAGGAGTATTTTTAAATAGGCATTCGGATTTTTCGCTGTCACGCCAAGTCGGCCAAAGGTGGCTCGCGTGCCCGCTTTTCAAAAACTATAAAACGCTTCGTTTAACGCACACGCCGCTGAGTCAGTGAGAATAAAGGGTTGAAGACAATTTTTTTTCCCACGCATGGCGTTTTTAAAAATTTTTTAGTTTCCTCAATTTCTACAAAAACGAGAGGACAGTTAGGGTCAAATTTAATTGAATGAATTTTAGGAAAAGCAGCCCTAATCCAGCTTATTTTACATCGGGAATCGAACATGACATGGGTGGCGAGTGAGGCTAAAAAAGGGTCGATCTCCCAGATTATCTCTTCAGAGGAAGATCAACGTTATAGTCTATGGGTTGTATATTTTGAATGCGGAAAACTCTCCCCTTCCGTGCTCCGAATCGGAATTGTAAATTTCCCATCCAGGTGTACACTTATTGAATAATTTTCCAGGATCAGAAAAAATTCGCTTCACACTAAAATCATATCAATAATTAGTAATTGGGAAAACATTTCACGGAGGAACTTCACTCAATGGCTGATATTCATGACTTCCCTGAGGGAGTTTCCAACTCGGGGACAAAAGACTAAAAAAGCCACCGTTCAAAATCCAATTAACGTCAATGATACAAATCTCTGCTATATTTTTCCAACAAAAAAATCCTTGATTTAAAAACTGTCCGAGCATAAAACCGACTTTTCAATCAAAAGAAGTCCTCTTGGGGGCTCGAACGAAAATTGAAGTCAAAAATCCAGTTGTCAATTTTTTTTTAAAGTCATCGAATTTGCAGGCTGATAGATAAGGTTAAAAACATTCAAAGAATCGCTTCCTAAAATGTGTTATTAAAAAATAATAAAGTACTAGTTTGAAGAGCTTCCGACGAAAACTTACTTAAATAGAAGTAACAATACAGGAAAGGGAAGTATAAGAGAAGGGAAGTATAACGGAGGGGGAAGTATAAGGAAGGGGAAATATAAGGGAGGGAAGTATAACGGAGGGGGAAATATAACGAAGGGTGAAGTTTTTTTTTTTTTTCGAAAATTTTCCCAAGTTTTTTTTCGAAAAATTTTATTTTTTTTTTTTTTTTTCAAAAATTTTCCGAGTTTTTTTCTGAAAAATTTTTAAAGTTTTTTTTTTAATTTTCCGAGTTTTTTTTTTTCAAAAATTTTTCAGAGTTTTTTTTTTTTTGTGTTACTTAGTAGGGTAGTTTTGTAGGGTAGAAATAATGGGATTTTTGCCCAAGAGAGGTCCCTCTCGTAAGGCGTGGAATTGTAAAATTTCTCCCAACTAAAATGATAATTAATGTAAAAAAAATGATAATTTTTGACCACAGAAAGTTGAGATCGGTGTAGATCCATATTCGAGTTTACCCTAAGGGGTCTGAAAGACCCCTTCCCCAAAAACCCAACGTAGAGGGTATCACAATAACTTCTTGAAGTTAAAAACAGAAAAGAAAATTTAAAAAAAAATAAATAAATAAAATATGGGATCAAAAAAAGTTGGTTCGTATAACCCGATTAGCCTCTTTCAAGCACTTCAACTAATTCAATATAAAAAAATTAATTCAGATCCACCTATGCAAATTTTTTTTTTTCAAATTTTAAATACCTACATATTTATAACTTGAAAAAGTGGAGAAAAATCAATTTTGAGAAGGGCCAAAAGTGACACGTGTCAATAGCAGTTGAAAATTGTCATCCAAAAAAATTTTATGACATAAAAATATTAAAACATTTCATCACATTTATTTTAATCTTATCCGTGCTTAACAATGCGAAAAAGGCAGCTGTCGCAGGTGTGTTTACTAGCTTTCCTCTGGCCTAATTAGCCTTGTCGTTGAAGAAAAATTGTTGGATTTAGTGATGCGGATTCAAAAACTTATTACTGTGATACCCTCCATGTGACTTTCACCGGTCTTCCATGGACATTAGTCCGATCTTCACCAAATTTTACCAAATACTCCTTGAATTCAATAGACATTATTCAAAAAATCAATTTTTTTTAAATGCATAGTAGGTGGATATTATGGCACCGCTCCGTTTGGGCGAAGGCTTTCATTTTATCTACCACTCAAATTTAATCTTTAATATTAGGGATGAAAACTGCTTGCCCTACTTGTGGAAGTTCCAGTTGGGGCCTGTTCCAGATAGTTCTTTTACAGAGAAATCAAATAAATAATCAAATGAATAATAAATTACTTTTTTTTCTTCATGAATAAATAATATGGATATATTTTTAATATATAAAACAAAGAATCTTTGTCAAAAGAACGCTAGATTATTTAATTTTATGTAATACAATATTAATTAAAAAAGAAAAAAAAACCTACAATCAGATATTTGAAATTTTATTTTAAATTGAGAATAATAAGAAGCCAGATACAAATTGGGGGGAAACAAATCCCCATTATTGGAAAAGTTTTTTCCGATTAATTTTTAAATAAGCCTATTATGGACTCCGTCAGATCAATAGTAAAAAAAAGGAGGTAAAAAAAATGTGGAAAAACCACGTTCGTTGTGAGCAAACCAAAATAATTGTTTCCTTTTTTAATGGAAGTTATTGCATCAGATTTTTTGGCGTCAAAAAAAAAAAAAAAAAGTGTTTTTCCCTCTTTTTTAAACTTGCCCCTCCGAAACTTTTTATCACTTAATATGGGACTAAAAAAATAATAATAAAAAATAAATATAAATAAAGTACAAGTTTGAAGGGCTTCCAACGAAAACTTCTTTAAAGAGAAGTAAAAATATAGGAGGGGGAATTATTGAAGAGGGGAAGTATAACGGAGGTGGAAGTATTATAAGGAGGGGAAGTATAACGGTGGGGGAAGCATAAAGGAGAGGAAGTATAACGGAGGGGAAAGTTTTGTATCAAGGTAGAAATAATGGGATTTTTACCCAAGGGAGGTCTCTCTCATAACGCGTTGAAGTATGAAATTTCTCCCCACAAAATGATTAATGTAAAAAAATTATAATGTTATTATACCGAAAATTCGTAAAAAATATAAGGATAATTGGTGAAAATTTGGTGAAAAACGCACAACGCGCAACGGTTCGGAGGCAGCGAATTTTAAAAAATTTCAAACAGAAAGAAAGATTAATTTCATTTTATTAATTTTCAAATTTTTTTTTTTTTTAAGAAGAAAAATTCAAAGAAAAGGTGAAAATCGGTTGAAAACTGTGTCCGTTAAGTGTTCCGGAAAAAATGCTACGACCGGCCGGCACCATAGACAAAGTTGAGATCGGCAAAGATCAATATTCGATTTGACCCCCCGGGGTCAGGAAGACCCTTCCCAAAAACCCCACGTGGAGGGTATCACAATAACTTCTTTCAGGAAGTTAAATAAAAAAAAATAAAAAATCTACCTA
The DNA here is from genome assembly GCA_014119065.1 of Orius insidiosus. Lineage (NCBI taxonomy): Eukaryota > Metazoa > Arthropoda > Insecta > Hemiptera > Anthocoridae > Orius > Orius insidiosus. Next base: position 29,476 of record JACGAQ010000310.1, on the reverse strand, counting down.
CAACAACAGTTGTCAAAAACTTTTTTCTATATACGAACTTGTCCGAAAACCATCTCTAGAGTGTATTTGGATAAAATTATTTTTAAAAAAGGTTAGAAAAGCAAATTTTACAAAAAAGCACATAATAAGCTTTAGTACTTCTAAATTTACATAAATGAGAAAGCGGGAGAAAAAAAATTGAAATAAAGCTTTTTCCTTCTGTTTCAATTCATTAATTTGTTTTTATAAGCCATTAAAAATAAATTAAGTTTACCCATTTCCATGGGGGGTACGCAATTGAAATGGAACAAAGGTCCGGCTATCATGCTAATAATAAGCCGAGAAGATTTTCAAGATTAAATTACAAAAGTTAGACGAGAAGTAATAGCTTCACGGTTGACGGTCGTGCTCCATCTGCCACTCAACCAGAAGGGAAACCTCCGGAGGGTCCCAAAATATTTCAATATCTCCCTTTAAAGCGTCTATTATTAAAAAGATGATCAGTTTTCAAAGAGCGAAATTGCCTTTTTACGAATTAATAGATATTGAAAAAATATTGATTATTGGAGTGGAAAAAAAATGTAAACAATTTGAAAGGTTTTTTGTGAACATAAGCATTCTTAAAATAGAAGCGATTTGTCATAAAACGCCATGAATCAAATAAGTGAGAAGAAAAAAAATATGTTTCTGTCTTAGTGGTTTACAAATGGGTACTTCTTCGGAAGAGGAAGCCGAAATCAAATATTTGTTTCCTACGGCTAATTCCTTCCCGGGCCCTACCTGTTTGAACAAAGTTTAATAACAACCCTTTAGGGTAAAGGATATTCCGACGAAATCTCAGAGTGACAAATTTCTTTTAAAAATTCGCCTTTTATGAAAAAATTAAAATACAGTATTTCGTTTGAAAAAGTCTGTTTTCTCTTGATCTTTTTCTAGATTGCTATTTTATAAATAAAACATTTCTTTTTTTAAAAAGCCTTTTACTTACCTTTAAATAACTTAATAAGTCCACAGGGAGCCTTTTGTAACTCGAAATAAAATTCTTTTCAATTATAAAAGATGTCAAGTAATTCGTACATTAAATTAAGACAATTTAAAAAAATAAAATTAGTTTCGTCTTTTTTTATTTTTTTTTTATTTGATGGGAAAAAAGGAACGTTAAGTGTGAATATCGACAACCGCCCAATTGTCTCTTTCTTCTTGAAATCGCGAATTGCCTGTCGAAAAGGAAACAAACATTTTTCACCCCATCGGTTTATCGGAGTAAAAGAAATACCTGCAATGCGAGGAAAAATTTTATTTATAAAAATAATTTCTATATGAAAAAATTGAAGAGTTTGGTCACAACTTTTTATGGTTTTACAGAGGTTATATTAGGTGTACAAAATGAAACTCAGCCACAGGGTAAATTTGAATTTTGTAGATTTTAGCCGAGTTTAATTTTGTACATCAAGTAGTTCATTTTTTCAAAATTTTAAACATTTTAGACGTTAAAGTCCATCAAAAGTTGACTTTCTCCGTGTAAGAAGGTTATTGAAGTATAACCATTAAGAAGGTTATAGTTTTTAAAGGCTTGTAAATCGTAAACCGTTACAGATATTGAAAAATGCACTAAATAAAATCTGTTGGAAATTTAATTCTCTTTAATTTTTATTCTATTCATTTTTCTCTAGGACGCACTGTTTTCAAGATAAATTTATTTTAAAAAAAATTATTTTCCGAAAATGGTTCATCCTAGAAAAAAATAATTAAGTACGAATTTATAGAGAATTAAATTTCCTACAATTTTTATTTATTAGGTGAACAAAATGAAACTCAGCCCCAGGGTAAAGAATTTTGTAGATTTTAGCCGAGTTTCATTTTGTACACCTAGTAGTTCGTTTTTTCAAAATTTTGAACATTGTAGGCGTTAAGTCCATCAAAAGTTGAACTTCTCCGTGTAAGAAGGTTATTGAAGTATAAACATTAAGAAGGTTAATTTTTAACGGCTTGTTAATCGTAAACCGTTACAGATATTGAAAAAATGCAATAAATAAAATCTGTTGGAAATTTAATTCTCTTCAATTTTTATTCTATTCATTTTTTCTCTAGGACGCACTGTTTTCAAGATAAATTTATTTTAAAAAAAATTATTTTCCGAAAATGGTTCATCCTAGAAAAAAATAATTAAGTACAAATTTATAGAGAATTAAATTTCCTACAATTTTTATTTATTAGGTGTCCGAAATGAAACTCAGCCACAGGGTAAATTTGAATTTTGTAGATTTTAGCCGAGTTTCATTTGTACACCAAATACTTTAACGAATAGTCACCCGTTCCAAGTAAAGCTACGAACATAAAAAACCTGAATCTCTAATAATCTCCATTTCATTTGGAATGCAACTTTTCTGGTTCAAAAAATGTCAATAAAATTTGATAGATGGAAATTCCTCTTTGTTAAACTGAATCCGAGGATTTAATTTAGACGATAAAATTAGGAAACTTTATAACGCAGCTCGAAATTCTATGTAAATAGGTAACAAACTTCAGAGGAAACTTTAGTAAAATGAAAGTAATAAATTTTTTTACTGAGCAAGAGCAAGCGATATTAAAGTTGTGAGAATTTCGAGGAATATATTCCTAGAACTGAATGGTGGGGGGGGGGGGGGGGGGGGGGTACGAGTGTACAAAAGACCGTCCGGCCGTATCGCCAAACGTAGCATTTATCCGGAACTCTTTACGGCCATAATTTTCACCCGATTTGTACAAAATTTTACACTATCTTTCTCAGTCGATGAAGAAGAAGAAAAAAAAGTTGGAAAAAAAACATTAAAAATTTTTCGAAACAAAAATTAATAATTAAATGAGGCGCTCCGGGTACGAAGGGCGAACTCAACATCGGACAAATTTTTTTTTTCATTTTCAGATTCTAGACCTCTTGGTGAATACGCCCATATAATTTTTATGTTGAGTTCGCCCTTTTTTCCCCTATAAATACGTAAAAACCGATATGCGGCAAAGCTCTAACTGTGATATCCGAGCGGGTACGAAGGGCGAACTCCACATCCTAGTACTCAACCCCCACTTCTTTTCCCATTCCAGGGCATGAATTTTCTGTTGAGTTCGCCCGTAACATAAAACTTTAAAATGCGAATATCTCGAAACTACGTTTTGTTGAGTTCGCCCTTCGTAGTCGGAGCGCCTCAAATAAAAACTTAGAAAATTAAAAAAAAAATGGTTATGGAAAAATAGCTTAGAAAAATTTTCAAAAAAAATCCCCGATGGGAATTCAAAAAACATCGCCTCCTTAATACTTCCCCTCCTTAAACTTCCCTTCCTTTATACTTCCCCTCCTTTATACTTTCCTCTATACTACCTCCTCCTTAAACTTCCCCTTAATCATACTTACCCCTCCTTAAACTTCCACTCCATTATACTTTCCCCTCCTTGAACTTCCCTTCCTTTATACTTCCCCCTCCTTAAAATTCTTCTCCATAATACTTCCCCCTCCTATATTGTTCATTTTCTTTAAGGAAGTTTTCGTTGGAAGCTCTTCCAACTTCTTTTCTTGTTTAGTCACTTCGTCCCTGTACACCACGACCTGCACAAACCTATTTTGTCGGCTAAAAAAACTCTTAAGTTAAGCAACGTGTTTTTAACCCAGTTTAAAAAGGGATGGTGATCGCCGATCGTTAAAGCGGTAGTGTATAACCTTTTGGACCTTAACTGCACTAAGCATGTTATGTAAAGAAGAACAAAAAAAGGGGAAAAAAAAAACGTTTTCCAAGGATAAAAATGCAAGAATGTTTTCCAGTCACGTGTTTACCCGAATGCTGGAAGGGGGAAGAGGAGAGAAAAAAAGGCAACTCAATTTCAACACACAAACAGCTCGTTTTGGCATTCTAATTTTTTTGTTTCTTTTGCTAGATTGCTGATAAACTAAAGAAAAATTCATAAATATAAGAAATTTAACAACTATCCAATCTCAAGTCTATCGAGTCCACGAGAATATATTGTGATTCCCTCATTGTTAAAAAGGTCATCCACACCACCAAGAGCAGGGATTTACAAACTTTTTAGGAAGCTGACCCATTTTACCGGTCAAATTGGGTGGTGGACCCTTTTTTAACTTCCTTAAAGAAGTTATTGTGATACCCTCCACGTCGGGTTTTTGGTTAATTCGAATATGGATCTATACCGATCTCAACTTTGTCTGTGGTTCCGGCCGGCCGTAGCATTTCTTTCTAAGAATTCATGGATGTAGGGGGTGGGGGTGACCTTGGGTGAAAAAAAAAATCGTTTTTTGAAAAAGTTTAAGTCAATTTGTTGTCAAAAGAAAAAAAAAAAAAAAAAGTTTAATACAGTGAAACTTCCCAATAACGGACACTCCTGGGGACCATAAATTTGTCCGCTATATAGAGGTGTCCGCTTATCGGAAAATAGGAAAAAAAGTTTTTTTTTAAAAAATGAAAAATAAAGTTTAATTTCTGATTAGGAAAACATAATACACGTAGGTATATATTATTACATACATATATACGATATTACATAATATGTACATACATATTAAAAATAAAAATTAAACTTTTAAAAAGTCGGTAATTTTGAAGTGAAGTCAGGAGTAAAACTGAATTTTATAAATAAAAGACATGGCGAGGGACAAAAAGGGATTAACTAAGGTCAAAGATCATAAGTAAGATGCAAAATGTAAACAAAACATCTCTAGAACAACAGAATGTCAATAAACTTTATCCTTGAAAACCGTGCTGTCCGCTTATAGGAGACTTTTAGGGGTAAAATTGAATTTTTCAGGCTGTCCGCGTCCGTTATTGAGAGTGTCCGCTTTATAGAAATATTTAGGATACCTTTTCCTATGTTTTAACGCCGGGGAATCAGAATTTGTCCGTTGAAGGGAGATGTCCGCTTTTAAGAGGTGTCCGTAAAGGCAAGTTTCACTGTATTTAAACTGTAGAATACGTGAATATTTTAATCTCAAACTATAGGTAAGAAAACGGGATGATAAACAAACAAAAAATTACGAATCAAACTGTTGGAGGGGGGGGGGGGGGATAAAACGGATTTTATTTTTGTTACACATGTTTTTCTAAAACATTTACCCAAAACAATTAAAATGTGTAGAAAAGTAAAAGAAAATGCGATAAATTTGAAATAAACTTACATTTTGAAGGGAGGATGGCTGAAATTCAAAATTGAGAACAGAAAGGGACGCGAAGGAGACCAAGACGCCATTTTGAACTAACCACTGCTGCCAACCACATCCTTCTCGACCATAAAATACAAAAATATCCAATTTTAAGTATATATTAAAAGATAAATTTAAGAATGAAACATCTGTTTCTAATTCAAATCAAACACATTCACAAAATATGTTTCACGCTTAAAAATTCAGCTTGATAGAACACTCGGCGTATTGAGATTTTCCGCGCCTTTTTTTCCTGTGATAACTGATAAGTGATACCATTTTATTGCAAAATTAACTAAAATAAACTATTGCCAAAAAAAAAAACCAAAACAATAATTTTTTTAATGGATTAAATAGAAAGAACATTTTTATGTACTTATTTTTAAAATATGTATTCGTACATTTGGATACTTTTTGTATTTTATGGTCGAGAAGGCTGTGGTTGGCGGCAGTGGTTAGTTCAAAATGGCGTCTTGGTCTCCTTTGCGTCTCTTTCTGTTCTCAATTTTGAAATCACGTGATTTCGTCGCTAATGGCCTTTTTTCAAGTTAGAACTCAAATTTTTAGTTCAGAAATGAAAATTAGCACTTGTTGAAAGGAATTTTTCTTTCGGACCACAAATTTTGAAAGAGCTACAGCGTCTATTGTGTTTATGCATCAAAAATTAAAATTCCGTCAACAAATCGCTAATTTCCATTTTTGAAGTATGGAATTTGGAGTTAAACTTGAAAAAAGGCCATTAGCGACGAAACCTCGTGATGCAGAATGCGAAGATGCTCAAATTTGAGACAGTTGGATTCTTCGGGAAAAAATAAGTGGAATTAAAAAAAAAACGAGTCTCCTAGGTCAATTTTAACGGATTTTAGCGCAAAAAAACGCTAAATTTTGACATTTTTTAAAAGTTGTCCAAAATCGTCATATGAGTACTCAAATCTACTTGAAATTTTGCGTAGATTACGAATCTGAAATAAAAAATAGGGGTTCTTATTTGAAATAACGAAGTTAGGTTGTGTCTGGGACACCCTGTATATCCAGGCGGATTTTAAACTACACCATCAAATTCTTTGATTTAAATTAAGGGGGTTTACATTTAACTTTTTTTCGTAAAACCACTTTTTAACGCTCTCCCAGACGCTTGCCATGTGTTTCCGGACACCCTGTATATAATAATTAAAAAAAAAAAAAAAAAAAAACTTAAGTAGTATTGTGCAATCGCAGGCATATAATGCTGGTTTGTGTGGGAAAGTAAAAATGGCTTCTCTACCAAAATGAATAAATAAGTAAATAAAATCTGCCTAAAAGTTAAAAATAACGTAAAGGTCAAATTCTACAACAAACGCGGTTTCTTTATCAAAAACCGAGGGAAACTTCCATACATCCAGGAATGCGGTATTTTCGCTCTCCAAAAACCGTGTAAAAATGGGATTTACTTGTTAAAAAAAAAAAAAAAAAAAAAAAAAAAAAAATTCTTATGCTTAATCCGCTACGGCCGACCTGATTTCCATAGTAGGAAGCCTGTGGGCTAGCTGGCCGAACACCACTTTCATAATTCCTACAGTAGCTTTGTTCCAACCGCAATTTGAAACTGATTGGGGCGCAGAACTATTCGGACGTTAATTTGACGTCGTTCAAATCGTTGCTCAGTCAAATCTGAAGTCATCTGACATCAAATATGACGTGCAATCCTTCTGCGCATGCTCCAGGAGTTCCAAAACAGTTTCAAACTGCGGTTGGAACAAAGCTAATATTTTCGATAAGTAGTTTTCCCTAACTGCAATTGTACATAAAATGTACTTTAAGGATCTGACCAGTGGAAGTTATAAAAAAAAATACAATAGAGACGATATAAAATGTTGTTTAAATTAAAAAGCCTTGAATCCCACTTGGTTAAGAACTTGAAATACGCACTTGATTCAAACTGGAAAATAAGTTTTCCGAATTATAATGGAGAATGAAAAGTTTTCGGAGAATCATTTCAAGCGAAAATATTTTCCAACGAGTAAATCGAGAGTAAACAAGAGTTTCTCGTAATACCTTCATTGTGAGAATATGGCCATTATTCTCATCCTTTCCTTTTTCCTCTTTGTATCGATTTTACTAGAAAAAACTAACAAGGCTAATTTTATTCTACCTTTTAATATTTCTTTCATTTTTCACAAAATTCCCTTTTAAAAGTTATAATTATTTATAAGTGGACTTTTTTCCCCGTTGGCTATTTTTTAATAAACATCTACCTAAAAAAAGGGTAAAGTTTTAACCGCTATAAAATATCGGAAAGGAAATCATTTTTCAATATTGACGATATAACTTAAAAGGCAACTTGAGAAAATCGTTTAGGACCAGGCCTTCCGTGAATTTGGTTGGTAAGCACGTAAAATCAGAAAGTTGCCACATCTTATAGGCCGAAAAAATCCCGGATTTTTGACGGTTTTCCTCAGTTTATTCGCCAACAAGTTATATTCACCAGATTTTCTTCCGTATAAGTAGGGCTGATTCGATATGGCCTGCCTTCCGATATTTTATCCGATACGATATCTTTTGAAAATATCGGATGAACCGATATATCGGGAGGAAAATATCGGGTGAACCGATATATCGGAAGGAAAATATCGGATGAACCGACATATCGGAAGGAAAATATCGGATGAATCGACATATCGGAAGGAAAATATCAGATGAAGCGATACATCGGAAGAAAAATATCGGATGAACCGATATATCGGAAGGAAAATATCGGATGAACCGACATATCGGAAGGAAAATATCGGATGAATCGACATATCGGAAGGAAATATAGGATGAACCGACATATCGTTAGGGAAAACATCGGATGAACCGATATATCTGAAGGAAAATATCGGATGAACCGATATATCGGAAGGAAAATATCGGATGAACCGATATATCGGAAGGAAAATATCGGATGAACCGACATATCGGAAGGAAAATATAGGATGAACCGACATATCGTTAGGGAAAACATCGGATGAACCGATATATCTGAAGGAAAATATCGGATGAACCGATATATCGGAAGGAAAATATCGGATGAACCGATATATCGGAAGGAAAATATCGGATGAACCGACATATCGTTAGGGAAAATATCGGATGAACCGATAAATCGGAAGGAAAATATCGGATGAACCGATATATCGGAAGGAAAATATCGGATGAACCGAGTATCGGAAGGAAAATATCGGGTGAACCGATATATCGGAAGGAAAATATCGGATGAACCGACATATCGGAAGGAAAATATCGGATGAACCGACATATCGGAAGGAAAATATCGGATGAACCGACATATCGGAAGGAAAATATCGGATGAACCGACATATCGGAAGGAAATATCGGATGAACCGATATATCGGAAGAAAAATATCGGATGAACCGATATATCGGGAGGAAAATATCGGATGAACCGACATATCGTTAGGGAAAACATCGGATGAACCGATATATCTGAAGGAAAATATCGGATGAACCGATATATCGGAAGGAAAATATCGGATGAACCGATATATCGGAAGGAAAATATCGGATGAACCGATATATCTGAAGGAAAATATCGGATGAACCGATATATCGGAAGGAAATATCGGATGAACCGATATATCGGAAGAAAAATATCGGATGAACCGACATATCGGAAGGAAAATATCGGATGAACCGACATATTGGAAGGAAAATATCGGATGAACCGATAAATCGGAAGGAAAATATCGGATGAACCGATATATCGGAAGGAAAATATCGGATGAACCGACGTATCGGAAGGAAAATATCGGGTGAACCGATATATCGGAAGGAAATATCGGATGAACCGACATATCGGAAGGAAAATATCGGATGAACCGACATATCGGAAGGAAATATCGGATGAACCGACATATCGGAAGGAAAATATCGGATGAACCGACATATCGGAAGGAAAATATCGGATGAACCGACATAGTGGAAGGAAAATATCGGATGAACCGATATATCTGAAGGAAAATATCGGATGAACCGATATAACGGAAGAAAAATATCGCTAATATCGGAAGGAGAATATCACGATAATTCCGAAATATCGTGATATACCGCGATATATCGGGTAAGGAATATCGTATCGGATAAAATATCGGAAGGAAAATATCGGATAAACCGATATATCGGAACGAAAATATTGGTACGAATATCGCAAAAATCGGAAGGAAAATATCGATATTCCGATACATCGGAAGTATTGCAACAGCCCTAGGTATAAGTTTTTTGGGCCTGAAAGCACTGATTTTACATTTTTTTCTCGAACTTTTGACCGAAAGAAACCCATAAAAACTGGTTTAAATAGTTTTACTTAATGTTTTCATCTCCACCATTGAAAATACAGCAGAGAATACAAAAGTCTTCACCGTACAGTAGCAAGTTTTTCCAACTTTACAGCTGCAATTTTCATCCGATTATCACCAAATTTTCACAGAATCTTCCTTTCTTAGTAATCTCGAAAATGTCAAGAGCCTTTTTTCGCTCATACCACTTCTGATATCGTTTATCCCACTTCTGATACTCAGTTTTTGGCCGGCAAGCTTCCCTTTCTTCAGAATTTTGGTCGTTTCTGACAACCTTTCGCCAGATGAAAACCTTCACGATTGTTTTGAATAGCCTAGAAACACCGATTTCAACGGTTTATAAGCCACGAAACCGCCATCTTCATATTATGGATCTCCAAGGATGAAGGGGAAAAAAAGAGAGATTGAGACAAGTTGAGCTTATCCTTTAGACAGGAATACTTGGAAAGTAACTTTGAGGCTAATCCATCGGGATAATACAACCGCGTGACTGGATCAAAGAAGGGGAAAAAAACGAACGAGAAGTATCTATACAAAAAAGAACCAATTAACTTAGAATTTAAAAAAAAAAACTTTTTTTAAAAATAAATTGCGTGCACTATTGATTTTTCGAAGGACGAACACAGCTATTTGAAAATTCAAAATAATGCAACACAATCGATAGAGCAGTAATCGATAAATAAGAATGTTTTATGAGGCAAAGATTTTAACTTTTTAAATTGAAACTGAAAGTTTTTTCTTAAAAGAAAAAGTTCAAAATAGAAAATATATAAATTTTTATAATAATAATAATAATTTTTATTTTAAACAAGTTTTAGGGACTCCAGACATTTTTCGTTTGTTTAACTATAAAATTGAAAAGGAAGATAATAAAATGCTAAATAATTCTAATCCGGCGTGAGACGAAGCTGAGGTAAAATCGATGATTTCGCACTGGAAATGAAAGAGGTGAATCCATGACCTGATAACCTGAGTGGTCACATTTGCCATTCAGAATGATGACTACGTAGAAATATACAATATAATAAAATCAAAACAAAACGTCAAACGTCTCTATGTTTCAACTATCGATTGCACTCGACTTTCCCGTTGCATTTTTAATTCTTCGTAGGGAAAAAATGCATTCTACGAAAGGAAGAAATTGAGGTGAAAATTTCGCGAATGTTGGAAAAATGGTAGGTATAGATTTAACAAAATTTAGACAGAAAACACGGAAAAAAATCCAATAGCTTCGAGAAAATCGAGGAAAACGTCGAGTAGGTACTAGTTTGAGGAGCTTCCAACGAAAACTTCCTCATAGAGAAGGAATAAGGAGAGGGAAGTATAAAGGAGGGTAAAGTATAAGGGAGGGGAAGTTCAAGTACGGGGAATTACAAAGAAGGGGAAATAATTATTTTAAGCATTTAGACAAATTTTGAAAAAAAAATTTTTTGTATCAAGGTAGAAATAGTGAGCGTCTGCCAGAGGGATGTCACTTTCGCCTCTGGTAAAAATTTGATGAAAATCGGATGAAAACTGCGGCCGTGACACCCGAGTGAAATTTGCAAAGGACGGACGGCCGGCACCACAGACATCGGCATAGATCACTAATCAGTTTTCTTCTACGGCAGTGTCTCTCAATCTTTTGAAGCCTGCGCCCCCTAAGAGGAGGAAATACTTACTGCCGCGGTTAAGTTGGGCCGGTTAAATTTTTTAACGGGCGGTTAAGGTTTTAACCTTTACTAAATGTTGGGCCGGTTAAATTTTTGCCCTTTACTTAACGGGCCAGTTAACTTTTTAACGGGGGTTAACTTTTTGCCCTTTACTTAACCGGCTGGTTAAATTTTTAACAAGCGTTTAAGTTTTTGCTCTTTACTTAACGGGCCGGTTAATTTTTTTAACGGGTGGTTAACCTTGCCCTTTACTTAACGGGCCGGTTAAATTTTTGCCCTTTACTTAACGGGCCGGTTAAATTTTTGCCCTTTACTTAACGGGCCGGTTAACTTTTAAGCGGGCGGTCTAGTTTTTGCCCTTTACTTTTCGGGCGGCAATAAAAATTAAATAAAAAAAAAAGGACTCACGCTAACGCCTCCATGGCTGGCCACTAAGCCATTTCCCCCCTATCACCCAAATTTTGCATATCGCCCCACAGTAACTTCTCAGCGCCCCCCGTTGAGAATCACTGCTCTACGGGGTCTGGAAGACCCTTTCCAGCAACCGAACCAAAAGGAATCACAATAACTTCTTTGAGAAAGTTAAAAATCTGAAATTGGTTTTTCTCGGTCAAAAGACTAAAAATTTTGTAAAAAGGTATTCTATCGGAGCAAAAAAAAGTTTTTAAGTTTAAATAATGATACTGCGGTTGCTTTCGAAAATAAATCTACCTAAAACTGTATACTTAGAACGAAAAACTGAGAAAAGCGCCTTAAAATTTGGCCAAAAAGGGATTTAGGTATTGATTTTATTACCCGGAAAATACGCAGTGGGTCTAATTAATTAATTAACTAATTATAATTGAGTGAGTAGTATCCATATTATATAAACATTTTATCAGATGAAAATTCCGCAGCTAAGATTTCCGCACCAGACTGAGAAAATGGAAAATTAACACCTCAAAATCATAAATTTACATTTAATTTTAACAAGAAGTGAAACGATTTTTTTCTCACATTTTAATTAAAGTTTCTCAATTTTTTTTTCTTTCCTTCTTCCCGGAAGTGCCTTGGATCGCAATAAATTGTGGAAAGTAGTTTGCAATCCTACTTTCCGCGAATACGGCGAAACGACAAAAAACTTAATACTTGGCAGTTCACCATAATGCAATTCAACATAAAGCATCTCACCATAAACTAGGAGAAAGCAAAAGTGCAGGTAACCAATGGGATCAGCTCGTTTTATGACACAAGAGACATAAATTGGCGAGTATGTGCGAATTGCATTATGGTGAACTGTCAAGCTTAAGCTTTTGTCGTTTCGCCATAATCGCGTTTTTAAACGGCGAAAATAGGCTTGCTGTCCTAGTTTATGGTGTATTATGCCCAAACGACAGAAGCAGTTTTATAGCGAAACGACAAGTTCTTTAAAATGAAAGTTGCCTCTATGTTCAACTGCGTTATGTTGTCACGCCATTTGCGGGCATACCTACACAAATTGGCTTACGTTCTTCTCCTAATTGTGAAACATGTGACATGGAGGAAAGTGTCCCTCACATCGTACTGGAGTGTCCAGAGTATGAAAATGAGAGGAAGAGTTTGGAGGAAGTTCTGAGGTCGAAGAAAATATCGATGCCATACAATCTGGCATCGCTATTGAGAACCGAAGATAGCGACATATACATGGCGCTCTTTGAATTCTGGCGGGAAAATAATTAATTAAAAAATATAAAATACACCTATGGCTGATGGCACTGCCAACGCCAAAAAAAAAAAAAAAAAAAAACTGCGTAATGTTGAAACGCAAACTTTATATCGAAACGACGTGTTAAATCTTTTATTTGTGGGAGAATGTAATATGCAAATGCCATATGGTGAACGTTTTCGACAATTTTCTTATGCTGAGTTGCAGATTTTTTTTTTTTTTTTTTTTATGGTGAACAGTAACTCGCAATTTCTGCTATATTATGGTCAAATGCTTACGGCGAACCGCTTATGTCGACACGTATACACTCAATTTTTTAGGTAGATTTCTTTTCTTCAAAAATCTACCTATTGTAATGTACCAGTATCGCAGATTCAAAAATTTTCTATAGGTACGTTTTTCGTTTCATACCTCCTGGACCCCAAAAACCATCCTCAGTTGAAAAAGTTTATATATATATATATATATATATATTAGCACGATAACTGGAGCAATTTAATGTGAGGGTGACGATATCCGGTATTTAGAGCTTTTATCTCAATAGCTCGGACGAGTTCGTTAATGGCTGAAATCGGACCAGCGATTCACCTACTTTACTTAGGGCTTAAAGACAAATTAGCATTTTCTATTGAAATCCTAGTCCTTTTGCAAAAAAAAACTTTAAGACCTCTGCGAGGGCGTGTAAAAAATTAATTAAAGCAGGTTTGGACGAGCCAGGCGCAAAATATTGAACTAGCTAAACTTTAAAAAAAATTTGAATTTATACCGGGAAATTATTAAATATTTATTAATAAAATTATCAGATGTTTTTCTAGGGGCTCAGTGGCGCAATTTTTCTTATATCATCATTTTTTAAACATAATTATATATTTGTGTTTATACATATTAATTTTAATCATGAAAAGAATCTACCTTTTAGTCCCTGCTACCGCAGGGTCATTATTATTAATTAATAGTTTTATTGGCAGGAAAAAAAAAGGTAACCCTGATAACTTTTTTTATTCCCTTTATTTTGAATATGGGCAAAATGTAGAACGGAAATTCCCTTTAGAAAAAGGGGTGAAGAGGGGAACTCATTTCCTTTACATGGGTCGCATTTTCCTTGTAAACGCTTTTATCAAAATGTTCGCAAAACCTTAACAAGAACACAACGAAAGTATCTAATTGAGTTTTATTTTAACATAAATGAAATATACAAAACGTTTTATTTTATTGTTATCGAAATGAGGATTATTGATCACTGGCGTGTTTCTGACGTGCGTCAAAACGTGTTAAGATGAGGGATATGATCATAAAATGGTTTATATATTTTATGGAGTTTTGTATTTGTATTTTAAGTATAATTTAAAACAAAAATTACTGACAAAAAATATTAAAAGTATATTTTACTGGTCTAAACAAACGTAAGTGACTCGGAAATTCCCTACGAAGGCAAACGCTTCTTTTCTTACACAGAAAATTAATATTGGCGTGACGAGAAACAAGAAGGAATTCTTCGGTCTCGAATATTCGAAAAAAGGAAAAAAAATCGAGGCAGCGTTGGGATACACAAAGCCCCCTAAAACATAAAGTCATGTCTCATTGACTCGCGGGGATCATTTCGGAAACTTTGACAAGAAAAGACTATTTTGGAAGAAAAAGAAAAGAAGTAACTACAGGTTCGTGTGGTTTGAACTGGTCTGGAGCTTTCTAAGGGTTTCTTGGGGAAAAAAAGAAAGAAAAAAAAAACAGCCAAAATGCCCATGTTTCCGTGGAGAGAGATAGGAAAGAGAAAGAACGTGAATCTTTAGGTATTAGGTAGATTTTTTAAATAAGAACCTACATACAATTTTCGAGGTTGAAAAATACAAATTATTGGCTCAGCCGAATTTTTTTCCCTACTACCCGAAAAAGAAAAAATCAAAAAAAGATCGAACCGATATTTAAAATGCTACAAGGTTTTTCTTAAATCAGGCCCCCAAGCCAGGGGAAATGCTAGAAATAAAAGGAAAACGGGATTAAAAAGCGTTTTACAGCTTTAGTCCTCAAAAAACGACATATTCTCAACTTTTGTGTACTTTGTAATGTTTTTTAACTTCCTGAAGAGGTTATTGTGATTCCTAAAGCGGTTTAAATAAGATTTTTTGTATTTTTTCCGTTTTTAATAAGATTTTCGGAATTTTTCCTCGGTTTTTAAGATTTTCGAATTTTTGCACGGTTTGAATAAGATTTTTGGTATATCTCCTGGGTTTTGATAAAAATTTTGGGGCATTTTTCCTCGGTTTTAATAAGAATTTTGATATTTTTCCTCCGTTTCAATAAGATTTTTGGTATTTTCCCTCGGTATTAATAAGATTTTTGTATTTTTCCACGCTTTCAATAAGATTTTCGGAATTTTTCTTCGGCTTTTATAAGATTTTCGAATTTTTGCACGGTTTTAATCAGATTTTTGGTATATTTCCTGGGATTTGATAAAATTTTTGGGTATTTTTCCTCGGTTTTAATAGGATTTTTGATATTTTTCTTCAGTTTAATAAGATTTGTGATATTT
Organism: Orius insidiosus; assembly: GCA_014119065.1. Taxonomy (NCBI): domain Eukaryota; kingdom Metazoa; phylum Arthropoda; class Insecta; order Hemiptera; family Anthocoridae; genus Orius; species Orius insidiosus. The sequence goes on along the minus strand of JACGAQ010000310.1, from coordinate 14,115 downwards.
TTCCTCGGTTTTTGGACAAAGAAACCCATTTTTATAAGAATTTAAACATCCTTGTGTCAAAAAACGAGCTAATCCCATTGGCTGCCTGCACTTTTGTTTTTCCTAGTTTATGGTGGTGATGCTTTATATTGAATCGGATTATGGTGAACGGTCAAGTTTTAAGGTTTTTGTCGTTTCACCGTAATCGCGTAAAAGTAGGCTTGCTCTTTCGCTGCCCCTACTGTATGGTGAGATGTATAATGCCATAACGACAGAAACAGTTTTATGGCGAAACAACAAGTTTAAAGAGAGGCTTATATGGTGAGAATGTTATAGTGACATGAACTTTTTTATGTAGACTTGCATTTATTGAACAAGTCGTTCATGGCGAAACGCTTTATGTTAAATGCATTTTTTATTTTATTTTTGAACTTAAGAGAGCTTTATGTTCAATCGCATTATGCCCAAACGCATTATGGTGAACTACAGATTTTTTATATCGAAATGCAGATTTTTTTATGTCCAACTACTTTAGGGAGAAATGCGTTATGTTGAACGGTGTTCTCCCCGTTTGTCTCGCTAAGGGCCCGTTGGTCGATCTTCGCCAAATTTCACAAATACTCCTCATATTATAAAGAATTAATTGACAAAAAAGTCAAATAGTATAACGCAGATGTGGAAGAGTGGAATATTTTACGATCGGTTTCGGCTTCATCCATGCGGGAAGGTAGAGCGGAACATCCGCCACAACTTCGAAAAAAATTTTTTGAGAAAACCGCATTTTTAAATGTTTTTTTTTTCTTTTTCCTAGTTTTTTGGACAAGAAAACCCCATTTTTTCAGAATTTTCGGAAATTTTTTAAGAATTTTTTCTGTACCTCAACCCTTCTCCGAAGACACTGAGGGTATTACAATATTATCTAAGAGGTAGTAAAAGAGGCACTTGAAACTCATTAGAAAATACGCGAGAACATAAATCGTACGTTAATTGATTAATAGCATCGATTTAAAAAATTAATGAATTTTAGAAAACCAATTTAAGCACGTGTATAAAACTTAATTAAAACAACCAATCAATAATTTTCTAATTAAAATCAAGTATAAGAATTGAATTATCAAATAACAAAATTAAATAAATCAAAGCATCTATATACTCAATAAATCAGAAGGAAAAAAAAATGGTGGAATAGATCCATAATTAATTGAGGCACTCCGGTACGAAGGGCGAACTCAACAAAACGTAGTTTCGAGATATTCGCATTTTAAAGTGTTATGTTAAGGGCGAACTCAACAGAAAGTCATGCCCTGGAATGGGAAAAGGAGTGGGGGTTGTGGACTAGGATGTGGAGTTCGCCCTTCGTACCCGCTCGGATATCGCAGTTAGAGCTTGGCCGTATTTTAAAGGGAAAAAAGGGCACTCAATATAAAAATTATATTGGTGTATTCTCAAAAGGTCTAGAATCTGAAAATGAAAAAAAAGATTTGTCCGATGTTGAGTTCGCCCTTCGTACCCTATGGGGTCAGGAAGACCCTTCCCCAAAAGTCTGATAATTGAGGGTAAAACAATATTAGTTCTTTAACGTAGAAAAACAGGGAACAAGCTCAAGTACTTATTCGTACGCCTTTTTAGGTCTTCTTATTTTAACTCCAGACTTCTAAATATGCCAAAATGGCAAAAAGCCACACGTGAAATATTCACGCATTTTCCCACGTCGTGAGGTGTTTTGGTGGTAAAAGTGCGTTTTTCAAACCCGCAGTAAAGACTTATTTTACGGGATATTTTGATGGTTTGAAATAACGGGTCGTAAAATTACAATAGTGCGGTTTACAGTCGATGAAAATGCTTCTTTTGCCACGGTTTTTACGTTAAATCAAAATAAACAAAATGGCTCATAATAAGTAGAGATTTAAACTTTTGATAAATAAAAATTATCTCAAAAAACGAACCCAAAATAAACGGAGCGTAAATACTTAAAGAAACGTACAGATAAAAACGAAACTGTAAATTTTTTTTTGTATATGAATAAATGTGCTAAATTGAACTCTTTGAAAAGAAATAAGGTGAAAAAAAGGTGAATGAAATGGTTTATAAAGATTATTTCGTTGTAGAATCTGAGTGACAATCAGGGCGTATTCATGTGAGTGTAGAAGACTTGTTGAGAAAACGTCGGAAGGATGGAAAAAGGGGTTGTAACGAATCTGAGTTTTCGGTTTGCGGGGAGGGAATCCTTTGGCTCCTCCGTGACGAGCTCTATTTTGTTAAAGCTGTCAGCACGCTCTTGCACTTTCAATTCGACCCTCTAGCTACCGTATCAAAAGTGAACTTTTCAAATGATTCGAAACCATACAAACTGAACTTATGTCAAACATAATCATGGATTTCTGAAGAAAACAGACGTAATGTTCCAGACACTTGACGGCTTTGAAATTTTCATACATAACATTTATAAAAATAAAATGTAAATGGATAAAGGGAACTCAATATTACACAAAATGGACTTATCGGGGCTCTTTTTGACATAAAACCGCCCATTTTCGGCAAAATTTCATGAAATCGAGTGTTTTGAGGTGAAAGTCGACTAAATCTTGGTCAGTTTCACACTTCATTCGGACTATTTACCCAATATTACACAAAATGGACTACTCTGGGGCTCTTTTTTGACATAAAAACGCCCATTTTTGGCAAAATTTCATGAAAATCGAGTGTTTGAGGTGAAAGTCGACTAAATCTTGGTCAGTTTCACACTTCATTCGGACTCTTTACCCAATATTACACAAAATGGACTACTCTGGGGCACATTTTTGACATAAAAACGCCCATTTTTGGCAAAATTTCATGAAAATCGAGTGTTTTGAGGTGAAAGTCGACTAAATCATGGTCAGTTTCACACTTCATTCGGACTCTTCACCCAATATTACTCATAATGGACTTCTCGGGGGCTCTTTTTTGACATAAAAACGCCCATTTTTGGCAAAATTTCATGAAAATCGAGTGTTTTTGAGGTGAAAGTCGACTAAATCTTGGTCAGTTTCACACTTCATTCGGACTCTTCACCCAATATTACACAAAATGGACTACTCTGGGGCTCATTTTTGACATAAAAACGCCCTTTTTTGTCAAAATTTATGAAAATCGAGTGTTTTGAGGTGAAAGTCAACTAAATCTTGGTCAGTTTCACACTTCATTCGGACTCTTCACCCAATATTACAAAATGGACTACTCTGGGGCTCATTTTTGACGTAAAAACCGCCCATTTTTGGCAAAATTTCATGAAAATCGAGTGTTTTGAGGTGAAAGTCAACTAAAGCTTGGTCAGTTTCACACTTCATTCGGACTATTCACCCAATATTACACAAAATGGACTACTCTGGGGCTCTTTTTTGACATAAAAACGCCCATTTTTGGCAAAATTTCATGAAAATCGAGTGTTTTGAGGTGAAAGTCGACTAAATCTTGGTCAGTTTCACACTTCATTCGGACTCTTTACCCAATATTACACAAAATGGACTACTCTGGGGCACATTTTTGACATAAAAACGCCCATTTTTGGCAAAATTTCATGAAAATCGAGTGTTTTGAGGTGAAGTCGACTAAATCATGGTCAGTTTCACACTTCATTCGGACTCTTCACCCATATTACTCATAATGGACTTCTCGGGGGCTCTTTTTTGACATAAACGCCCATTTTTGGCAAATTTCATGAAAATCGAGTGTTTTGAGGTGAAAGTCGACTAAATCTTGGTCAGTTTCATTCAATCTTCACACAAATGGACTACTGGGGCTCATTGACATAAAAACGCCCTTTTTTGTCAAAAAGATATTAGATAGATATGTCTTTATTTATTTTCTCTTTTTTGTACAATATTACATTTTTTGCACAAAATAATAAATCAAGACTAGTATAGCCCGTTTATGTTTGTTTGGAGTCTTAAAAAACACGAGAATGAAATCACAATTTCCTTTGGTGAACATGAGTTAATCATAGTAAAATAAATCACAACTTTCTTTGGCTACGAGAGCTTTTACAAATTATAATACAATTAATACAGTTATAAATAAATTAAAATACAAACACCTTTTTTTTTTCGCGACACTGGCTACATACAAATTAAATATATATTAGACATATTTTTCTCTTTCCTTAAGCACCCCTTAAAGTATACAATTATACTTCTCCAGTCATCTCCATTAATTTTTCTTAATAATATCTGTTGGATCAGGCTGGAGTACACCAAATACTTCTCTCCTTGCCTCTCCGAGACGTGTACCAACCACCACATGGAAGATATCTTCTTTCTCTCCTGTCATACATTGCACAGCTGGTGTCGGACGCCCCTAACTTATAAACCTTTAAGAATAAAAGCTTTTTTTTCGTTCCATGTCAGTTCGGAATGAAGGTAGCTTTTGTCGTTTAAATTGAAGTTAAGCACTTTACCCAGTTCACACCTGTCTGACCCCCTGATTACATCCTCAAAGTTCTTTAAACAATCATTCCCAACCTTTTTTCTCAGCGCCTCAAGCGTCTTCTCCCAAATTTCCGTTCCAAAACCTCTATCTAATCTGGTCAATTCATTTTTCACAAGCATTTCATTCATATCTTTGTACCAGTAACAATTACATTCCATTGTATGCTCAGCAAGAATCTTGGGTAACCTTGAGTCATCCATTGCAAGAACCTTTAAATGTAATCATGGTGGATCTTCATCGTATCAAGGTACATAGGCTTTGAATTAGTTTCCAAATAAATAAATGCAGATCTGGTGTGATTGGGTGCATGCATTAGTCGCTTCACAAAATATCTGTACAGCTTTTCAATTTCACCAAACATCTCTCCACCCCAAACTTGGGCTCCATAAAAAATAATCGTTCGAATTATGGTGTTAAAAAGTTTCATTTTTACGTTAAGTTGCAGCAAATCGTTCCCCACTAACTGTTGCCATAAAAGATTTAGACCCAATTTCGCTTGATTTAATTTCTGTCTGTGATTTTCACGCAATGCTAACTTGGGGGTCAATACTATGCCCAGGTATTTATATTGGGTTACAATTTCAATGTCAGAATCGCCATACCTCCAATGTTCTCTCCCTGCACGCCGCCCTCCATTACAAAATATCATTATCTTAGACTTGTTCAAATTAACCCGGAGATTCCAAGTATCGGCGTATTTTTTTAACATGTTTATCATTCGCTGTAGCGAGGGCGGTTCTGAGGCGAGCAGAATAACATCGTCGGCATAAGCTAAAAGTGGAACCTTTTTCCTCCCTATTTGTACCCCACCCCCATCTAGAAATTCTTCCAAATCGTTTAAGAATAGAGCGAATAGCAGGGGACTAAGTATACAGCCTTGTTTAATGCCCATTTCGATCGCAAAACTTTCAGAGAGCCCATTTTTTAAGTATACCGAACCCACTGTACCCGTTAACAAGCCAATGACATTCCGAATCAATTTGGTACTAAACCCCATAATTGTAAGCTTATACTTCAATGCGTTCCTATCAATAGTGTCAAACGCCGAAGCAAAGTCTACAAAGAATGCATACACTTTGCTTCTTTTCCTACTTAACTTCAACTTAATTAAATTAAACAATGTGAAAATATTATCCATCGTGGAGTACCCTTCCCTAAATCCGCTCTGAAATTCGTTTAGGAGATTGCAGCGCTTAGCGAATTCTTTTATTCTATCACAAAGGAGGCCTGCATAAATTTTCCCAATAGCATTGTTAAACGCTATCCCCCTATAGTTTTCCACTTTTTCTTTATCTCCCTTCTTATATAGTGGAAATATAATGGAATTCTTAAATTTCCGGGATTTCAGCTGAGTTATAGATTTTATTGTAAAATTGTAACAGAGACATTAGCAGTGAAGGTGGACCATTCTTTATAAACTCAAATGGGATCCGGTCCTCGCCGGGAGCTTTATTATTTTTAACTTTACCAAGAACTGCTATAAGTTCATCCATAGTAAAATTCCTATCCATATCATCATCAACTATATAGGGGTCTGCGTATTGTATTCTTTCGACGCTTAATGTAGGATTATATAGCGCATGAAAATGTTTAATCCATTGCACAGGTTCAATGTTTGGTGAACATATCAAGCCTTTTTTCCTAAATTTATTAGCCAACTCCCAAAACTGCTTGCTGTCTTTTGACTCATTCATTTTTTTAACAACATCCTCATAATAAGCTACCTTCTTTCCCTGACAAAGCGCATTATATTCATTACGATAATTTAAGTACAACAACTTTTTTTCTACAATATCTGTCTTTTTAAATTCAATTAGAGCCATACACATTTTATGTTTAAGTAGTTTACAGTGCTTGTCATACCATGGTTGCTGAAAAATGTTTCTGAGTGGCTTCGGATTGGAACCAGCAGCCTTTTTAATACTTAAGCAGATATAGTCAAGTTCCTCATTTACTGCTGTTTGTTCCCTACTATTTTTTAATATTTTTGTCAACCTATTATGATATATTTTTATCAATGGCTTTCCATTTCAATTTAGGATACAATGGTAAAAAATTATCAAAATGTTTTATTTCTTTTTCTAAGCTTAGTACCGACACCACTGGCATATGATCTGAATAAGGTTGCGAGTCCACACTGAAATCTCTAATGCATTCAACAGCATTAGTATTAATGCAACAGTAATCAATTACTGTGTTTGCGTTAGATCGCAGAAATGTAAACTCCCCTAGTGCGTCATTTTTCGTACGACCGTTTAGCACCAGCATATTGAAATCATTCATAAGATTCAGTATGGACTCACCCTCGACATTTGATTTTTTGTCTTTGGATGATCTGTTGGTAAACACCACTGGGTTTTTCCATATCACATTTTTGGTTATTATCTTTTGCATATCTTCTCCTATTCTAGCATTTAAATCTCCCATAAGCATAAGGTTAAGATCACAATTATTTAAAACAATTTCATAAAGACTACGATACTCCTTATTCCATTGAGCGTTACAGTTAATATAACACGGTATGATATAAATACTATCGATTTGATTTTTACTTTAACAGCAATAGTGTCACAAAAGGCATTTTTACTCCCCAACTTAACAAATTTAATATTCTGGATTGCATTTTTAATTCCGAAAAGACAACCCTCAGAGGCCCTCCCTCTTCTTCCTACAACCTTATTAGCTGGAACCCATTCAGTTGTATATTCCCCCAGATTACAATTACTCGAAGCTATTTCCTCTTTAACCATAAATGTTTCAAATAGAAAGAACACATCGAACTCTTTTAAATACGCCATAAATTGAGGATTACTAAGGTTTTTCTTAAGACCTTTTACATTATAGGCCATAATACTAATACTACCAAAATTATTTCGAGATTTTACGACGTTGGTTGGTGTTACCTTGGTAAGTTTATGAGGTTGACCATGATGGGACGAGGTTGAAGCAACGATGTTTGGTTCTTGATAAGATGATTCGTTTGACTCTGGTAGGCTGCCAAGCTGTCGAACCGCCGAAGTACTCTCTCCCGAGGACCGATCTACCGGTAAATCGCCTTCATCAGCAGACACTTCATTAACTGCGCCGCTTCCTGCATTCAGAGAGTCGACAATTTGCATTATATCCGGGTTGTTCTCTTTTTTGATTCGTCGCATAGCCATGGTTAGGTCACATCCGAGAATTTTATTTATTACAGGTAGTCCATTGGCTCCTTTATGGCAGAGACCCTTTTTTTTAACCCATGTAAAACGCTCATGGCGAAGTATGAGAGTAAGACCGAAGATTTTGACTCTCAGGCTTGGTCTCATCACATTTATCATTTTTTTGACGTTTATTAGCTTCATAAGTATTCGTCTCTCATCAAGCATCTTGTTAGGGTAGATATAGATGCCAGTCCCTTTCAACTTGACTGCTTTTTGTAGAACCAGTCTACAATCATCACAATTACTTAGCGTCACCATGATCGGCTTGGCTCCTTCCCGACACGTCAGGACTTTTGTGTCTTTAATTTTAACATGAATTTCAAGTTTTTTCGTAAAGAGATCGGCAATACAACCGTCAACGGCCTCCTTAGCATCAGCGACGATTCCTCTCACTATCACACAGTTACTGCGATACTTGTTCTCTTTTAAAAGGGTCAATCGTTTAAACTCACGTGAATGATCTGAATGAGAGCGTTTTAATGCTGTAAGCGACTCCGCAAGGATTCTATTTTCGTTTCTAAGATCATTCAATTCCCGTCGTAAAGTTAGCAGCGTAGTAGGAACTCTAACGCCAATTTCATTAATGAGATCATTAATTACGGCTTCCAAATCCATCACTTGATTTATTTATTGAGTATTTACCAAATAATGACGATAATTTTCGAATTTTCTGCGAGAAATATAAAAATATAGCTCCGGAAACTGCGATGTAAACAATGGATAACAGATCGGCCAGGTTATGTTCGATTGAAATTGTATTTTACACCCCACGAATCGCATTAATTCACTATAAAAACTGTCACTTTAACGATAGATTGGTCTATTTAATGTCCAGGTTAAAAGAAATTTGATTTCTAACTTAATTTATGTTTAAAAGCGTCAAAACGCCACGAGATAAACAGAGCCGACGCCGATACTAGCGCGGCCAGACCAGGACTCCAATTTTATGAAAAGTGTTTTTGAAAGTCAATATTTGGTCATTTTCACTTTTCGGACTCTTCAAATCACAAAAGGACTACTGGGGCTCTTTTTGACGTAAAAAACCGCCCTTTTTGGCAAAATTTCATGAAAATCGAGTGTTTTGAGGTGAAAGTCAACTAAAGCTTGGTCAGTTTTCACACTTCATTCGGACTATTCACCCAATATTACACAAAATGGACTATTCTGGGGCTCATTTTTGACGTAAAAACGCCCATTTTTGGCAAAATTTCATGAAAATCGAATGTTTTGAGGTGAAAGTCGACTAAATCTTGGTCAGTTTCACACTTAATTCGGACTTCACCCAATATTACACAAAGTGGACTACTCTGGGATCATTTTTGACATAAAAACGCCCATTTTTGGCAAAATTTCATGAAAATCGAGTGTTTTGAGGTGAAAGTCGACTAAACCTTTGTCAGTTTCACACTTCATTCGGACTCTTCACCCAAAATCACACAAAATGGACTACTCTGGGGCTCTTTTTTGACATAAAAACGCCCATTTTTCGCAAAAATTTAATGAAAATTGAGTGTTTTGAGGTGAAAATAGACTAACCTTTGTCAGTTTCACACTTCAATCGGACTCTTCACCCAATATTACACAAAATGGGGGACCTTTGGGCTAATTTTTGACATAAAAACGCCCATTTTGGCAAAATTTTCATGAAATCGAGTGTTTTGAGGTGAAAGTCAACTAAATCTTGGTCAGTTTCACACTTAATTCGGACTATTACCCAATATCACACAAAATGGACTACTCGGGGCTTTTTTTACAAAAAAACGCCCTTTTTCTGGCAAAATTTCATGAAAATTGAAAGTTTAGAGTAAAAATCGACCAAGTTTTCGTCAGTTTCACACTTGATTCGGACTTTTCATAGTTTTTCCATGATTTTGACAAAAAAATTTCTCGCTTGAAGAGCATAAAACCTCAGTTTTCACACTATTCTGACGAATTTTTCATACTTTTTCCATGATTTTGACGAATTTTTTTGGCACTTCGAGGTAGAAACCTCAATTTTCACAATATTTTGAAGAACTTTCATAGTTTTTTCCATGATTTTGACAAAAAAAATTCTCGCTTGAAGAGCATAAAACCTCAGTTTTCACACTGTTCTGACGAATTTTTCATACTTTTTCCATGATTTTGACGAATTTTTTTGCCACTTCGAGGTAGAAAACCTCAATTTTCACAATATTTGAAGAACTTTTCATAGTTTTTCCATGATTTTGACAAAAAAATATTTCGCTTGAAGAGCATAAAACCTCAGTTTTCACACTGTTCTGACGAATTTTTCATACTTTTTCCATGATTTTGACGAATTTTTTTTGCCACTCGAGGTAGAAACCTCAATTTTCACAATATTTTGAAGAACTTTTCATAGTTTTTCCATGATTTGACAAAAAAATATTTCGCTTGAAGAGCATAAAACCTCAGTTTTCACACTGTTCTGACGAATTTTTCATACTTTTTCCATTGACGGACTTTGGTCTCTTTTTTGACATCAAAAAGCCAAAACTTATAATTTTTTTTAAATATCCACTAAGCTCATTATTAACATAATAGGATTTGGAAGGTTTTCCGAATTGGCTAGCCTTTTATAATAAAGGCAAGAGAGTACTTAGAAAAAGCCCTAATTTTTTTTTCTCTCTTTATTTTAGTGCACCTTGTTTTTCTACTTCTGCTTTCCAATCTTTGTTCGGACGGAGTCCACACCAGGCTCATTTCCAAAAGGTTTCAGGCAAAAATGTGGCTTTAAAAGTTACTTTTTAGGTAGATGTTTTAAAAATAATTAAAATGTATTCGGTTACTTTTTTGACGGGAAAAATTTGGAGATAAGCACCGTTAAACATTTTGGGGATATTTTTTCTGTTAAAAATTAAGAGATAGGCGCTTTTTACTTTCTTAAAGAAGTTATTGCGATACCCTCCATGTTGGGTTTTTGGGGAAGGGTCTTCCAGACCCGGAGGGTCAAATTGAATATTGATGTTCACCGATCTCAACTTTGTCTGTGGTGCCGGCCGGACGTCCGGCCGTATGTCCGTATACTTTTTCCAGAACACTTTGCAGCCACAGTTTTCAACCAATTTTTACCAAATTTTCACAAAATCTTTCTTAGTCGGAGAACACGAAATGTACGAGGGAGATTTTAGAATTTTCAAAAAATAGCGGAGATATGTCCGTTTAAAAGTTTTAATTTTCCGGAACACTTTACGGCCACAATTTACACCCGATTTGTACAAAATTTTCACATATCTTCGTTACTCAATGATAAAGAAAGTAACGAGGGCGATTTTTGAATTTTGAAAAAAAAAAAAAATGGCGGAGATATGAACGTCTGAAATTTTAAATACTGCGAAAATTTTCACCAAAGACTCCTTACACTTTTTACGAATTTTTGAAGTAAAAATAATTGTCATTTTTCAATTATTATTTTATTTAGTAGGGAGATATTTCATACTTCACCCGTTACGAGAGGCTCATCTCTAGGGCAAAGAGCCCATTATTTCTGACTTGATACTTAAAATTTTTTTTTTATAAAAATAATTTTCTTCCTCCGTTACACTTCCTCCTCCTTAATATGTAGGTACTTCCCCTTCGTTATACTTCCCCCTCCTATATTGTTCCTTCTCCAGCTACAGACTAGTACTTTATTAGGGATAGAAATATACCCTCGGCCTACATTCCACCTTATATTAATTATTTTAATTGTTATATTAATTAAATAATTTAATTTTGCGTCGCTAAAAATTATAAACAAAATCACTGAATTTTGTCAACATAAAGAAATAATACTTTACTCGGAAAGGTTTAAGGATAATAGGATAATCTTGCAAGGTTTGATATAGTGTTGGAATTAAAAATCACGTTAAAAATTGCACCTCATAATTAAAGTATAAATGAACATTGCTTAATTTATAAAAAATAATTTGATTTAAAAAATTACCTTGTTAATAATGAGGGTGAGACAGAGAAAAAAACGACGGTTCCTTGACGTCCATAACTACGATCCATTTGACGAACGAAATTTTAATTATTCTTTCTTCCGGTGAACACTAGAGCGGCGGGTCCACACTGGGCCGAAAGCGGCGATGCAACTCGCTACTTCCCTTCCTTCCGCTTTTGAATTCTCAACGAAGAATGTTTCAACCGGCTTCCGACAGATAGAAGCACACACAAGAAACGCGTCCTTGCCATCTACCGACGAGACGTACAATTAACTTTTTTAAAAATATAAAAAATTCTCGACGCTTTTTACATAATAATATTATGGAAATTCTGACTAAATTATATTTCTCAGCTTTTAAAACAATTGAAAAATCGGTGATTTTTAATTAATTTTCCTAAATGTCGTTATATTTTATCATATAAAAAATATTTTATCGAATCAGGGTCATTCTTTCAATGAATAAATTAGCCAAAAAATAATTGACACAATAACTATCAATTTAAAAAAAAAGCTTTGTGTGTAGGTAAATTTCTTTCTTTTTAACTTCCTTAAAGATGATTGTGATACCCTCCACGTCGGGTTTTTGGTAGGGTCAAATCGAATATCGATCTTTACCAATCTCAACTTTGTCGGTTGTGCCGGCCGTCCGTCCGTAGCATTTTTCCGGCAGACTTTACGGCCACAGTTTTCAACCAATTTTCACCAAATTTTCTTTAGTCGGTGAACCAAAAACAAACGAGGCGATTTTTGAATTTCAAAAAATGGCGGAGATATGTCTGTCTGAAATTTTAAAATTCGCTGCGGACGAACCTTTGGTGAGATTTTCACCAAATTTTCATACTCCTTATATTTTTTACAAATTTTCGGTGCAATAAAAAAAGTTTTTTTTGTTTTTTTAGTAGGGAGAAATTTGATACTTCCACCCTTTGCAAGAGAGGCATCCCTTGGGCAGAAAGCCCATTATGTCTACCTTGATACTTGGAAAATTTTACCTTGATTTTAGAAAAAAAAAACTTGTCATCTTTTTAAAAAAACTTAGAAAATTTTTTGATAAAAGAAAAATTTGTCTAAATGCTTGAAATTATTCTTCCTCTCCTTTTGTACTTCCCCATCCTTATACTTCCCCCTCCTTAATGCTTCTCCCTCCTATTGTTCCTTCTCTTTAAGGAAGTTTTCGTTGGAAGTTCTTCAAAAACTAGTACATTTCGTACTTTTCGATAGACAGTATGGATACATTGCTCAACTTCGAGGAAGTTCCCATCGGGTAAACTCCAGACACTTGATTTTTGCGAAAAAAAATTATTTAAATTTGACATTTTAAAATATTTTTATACGTATTTTTTATTATTAAATAGGTAGTACAGGTAGGAAAAGTCACAGGTCAATGACGATGTCCAGTACCTATTTATAAAGTAGTGACACCGTGAGTTGGCAATGTTGACGCTAAAAACTTTTCGAAGGTAAATTATAAAATAATTATTATCAAAACGACCGTTTCGATTAGGCAACATGGAAGAATTATTTTAAAAAAATATAAATTATACATTGGAGGAAAATTTAAGATTTTTATGCCCGTTTCGTGTGGTCTGACTGGGCGAAGACACTTTTTTTTTCGCCCCACATTTCATCAACACGTTTTAGCAATTTCTATATTATATTAGGTGTACAAAATGAAACTCAGCCACAGGGTAAATTTGAGTTTTGTAGATTTTAGCCGAGTTTCATTTTGTACACCTAGTAGTTTATTTTTTCAAAATTTTAAACATTTCAATCGTTAAAGTCCATCAAAAGTTGACCTTCTCCGTGTAAGAAGGTTATTGAAGTATACCTTAAGAAGGTTAATTTTTAAACGCTTGTAAATCGTAAACCGTTACAAATATTGAAAAAATGCACTAAATAAAATCTGTTGGAAATTTAATTCTCTTTAATTTTTTTATTTCTATTCATTTTTTCTCTAGGACGCACTGTTTTCAAGATAAATTTATTAAAAATAAAAATTATTTTGCGAAAATGGTGCATCCTAGAAGAAAATAATTAAGTACTTTATAGAAATTAAATTTCCTACAATATTTATTTATTAGGTGTACAAAATGAAACTCAGCCGCAGGGTAAATTTGAATTTTGTAGATTTTAGCCGAGTTTCATTTTGTACACCTAATATTAACTTCAATAAAGAAGATATTGTGATACCCTCCACGTCGGGTTTTTGGGGAGGGGTCTTCCAGACCCCGTAGTATATTTTATGCCACTTGTTTAAGGAGTGAATTTAGAACCTTTTTTTATTGTTTGAATGAATTGTGATTCTTAGGTTGAACAATTTTTCTCTTTAAAATCTAATGAAATTTACCTACTCAATAAGAACAACGCATTACCCTCCGTGTACGCTTTTTTAATTTGGGCATCACGTATAAAAATTTTGAATGTGCTGTACATAATTTACTTTATACAGCTTTAATCAATGAAATGATAATCCTTGGGTCAATAAATTTAAACAAGCGATCAATAAATTTAGGCCACCGGAAATTCCGAAAACAAAAA